>JAVSCE010007073.1:0-471694 GCA_032199065.1 Smutsia gigantea
CATCAACCAAACAAAAAGGCAACTTACTGAATGGGAGAAGATATTTGCAAATCATACATCCAACAAAATTATATATATGCATATAAAAGCTACTTTTATAATGATAGTTTTGCATCATGTGATACTTCAAGTACCTTCTCCTTGGGCCTCCTTCTTCTGAATCTCATTAAGAATGTCATGTTTCATATCCTTGTTAGACTCATGACCCTTTGCTACTTGGAAAAGTAGGGGAAAAAGCAGCAGCCCATGAAATTCTTACTTAGCTTGACTGGGAGACATGTTAGAGGTTCCGTGGGAGAAAGACAAAAGGAAGTTGAAGAGGAGTGACATTGAGAAATGGCATTCAGTCAAAATTTAGTACTTGATAGGACTGTACATGTACATCAGGATTTTTAGTTTGTAAGTACAATATTTAAAGCAGTGATTAAGATGCAGAAAGACTTGATTTGAATCCCATCTCCACCACTTCCTCCACCTGGGCATGGTGAACCATCTATGGAATCTCAATTTCCTCAACTATACAATATATAACAATCATATCTACATCAAAGAGATTGAGGAGAACTAATCCATGTAAAGCAGTGCTCAGTATTATTATCAGGTAGCATCATCCCCATTTATTAATCAGGTCATTAGACTTTAAAAAACTAAGTGACAGTCAAAGTCATACAGTTATACATAGAATGTCTGAAACTGGAATCGTCTTCTAACATCACACGCAGTACTCTTCCTGCTATGATTCCCTAATTCATTTAAAAGCAAAACATTTCTGATATAATTAATGCAGTTTGATGGAGTTTAACATAACCCAAAATGACAAGGTAGCTCTTGTGCCAGAAACTCAGATGATACGTACAAAGGTCATTCATTTCATTGACAGTGTTTGGACTACCCTCAGAAGGAAGGAGTGCAATCATCTTAGTAAAGACACTGCGGAAACCTCATGGGATTTCAGCCCTCCTGGCTTCTCCCTTCCCTCAAGAGTTGTTTGGAAGCAAGGCTTGTCCAATGTCACTTCCTGCCACTGAGTCGCCATCTTATATCAGTATCGCTAACCAGAGCTGTGTTCCAGGAGCTCAGAGAAGAAAATTCTCTGAGCTTCACTTTGGAATTGGCTCCATCTCATAATCAATACTTTCCAAACTCATTGGGAGAGGTTGCAGAAGACTTAACGTCCCCAAAGAACCTCATTTATTTTACAGCCTTATGAAGTATATCCTCTTGCCAAGTCCTCGTGTGGATGTCTCTTTTCAGTAAAGGTGACATAGAGTTTCTCCCAAAATAAAATGGACTCTCCCAGATGCTTAAATTCAGGATAAAGAGTCATCCTGGCTTCCCAGTATCACTGAGGTCACAGCTCGAGGAATCTGTGTACTTCTTAACATAAAAGCTTTAATAGCATTTAGGCACTCTCCCTTAATATAGCTGCCGAAAGAGTCTGGGGTGATGGTCTTCACCACTCCCACACCAGATTCAGCCAGTAATGCTTCCAGAGTGCCATCTTTCCTGACCTGTAGTTTTTACAACAACCCTTTAAGTTAGGCCCAGGGTTTGTCTGACAAGCACTCATCACAGGCAAACACTGTGCTAGGCACCGGGAAAGGCCATGTCAATGAGCACACCATGTCCTTGAAATTCACAGCACAGGAGGGGAGGACGACGTTATTTTTAAGCTGTATTGACTTAATAAAGTGTAAGCAAAGCACTGAGGAAGCAGAGACTGGAGGGCCTACTCTGTCAGAGGATACTAACAGAGAGTTGACTGAGGATGTGACATTTGGGCTGAGTGACTTAGAAATAGTTCTGGGAAAATATTTGTGAAAGATGAAAGCACATGTAAAGGGCATGGAGGAGTGAAAGAGCATGGAGTGGGTGCCTGGAAGGGGGAGAGGAACAGCAGTCCAATGTGGGGAACCTGGTGGCATAGCGGCAAGAGATGAGGGCAGTGAGAACCAACCTGAGATAAACTTTGTATGTTTTGCTGAGGAGTTTAGGTGTTATCTTCATGCTTTCCAAAAACGTGGGTCCTTTTGGTAATAGTAACTCTGCAATTGATATGACTCAGCTTATTGATAACCTGTGTCAGCCGCCACCCCCATCTCCCACAGTTGTTTACCCTAAGTGCAGGTGAACTTGGAATTCCCTCACTGGAATACTGCTCTTCACACCCTTCCCCAACCCAGCACATCCCCAATACACACTACTTCAAACCTCCCTCCACTCAGACCTGCGTTCTCACCTTCACTGCTCCAACCCAGAGGACACTACCCTTCTGACAGAGGCCTACAACCCCACCCTCACCACCTGTCACTGCAGGTCAGCTTTTGCTCTGGGGCAGAGCCACCAGCACAAGAAGAAGAGAAATATGTTCCTGGTCTCCCAGATCAGGACTTAAAGTATCAGTATCCTCCTATTTGCTAAATTCAATGTTTATTTCTCCATCTTGATATCTATATCACTAACTGTCTTTTTGTGCCTTCTCTGAAAATTTCTGCTGTCTAGACTTCTGTGCACAGCTGTCTTCTGGCTGCAGACCAATATCTCTGGGTGCCCCCTTCAGACTCTCCTTGTCGCCTCTCATAGCGTTCATTCCCACCTGCTGTATCTCCTGCCTAGACTGCTCCCATGCACTTCCCTCATCTCCAATCCTCTCAGCAGGGCAATGACCCAAGCACACACCTGTAACTGAGCCTCTTTCTTTCTTTGTGTGCATATACAGTATATTACCACCTCTTGACATAAAAGTCAACTTAACATAAGTAACTTCTTAACATAAAAGTTTTAATGACGACTATGCGCTCTTCCTTAATATACCTGCTAAATGAGTCTGATGTTATCACCAAATCCGACCTACCACCTGGTCTTATCAAGTTTGTCTCCTTAATATCCCTAATCCATCTCCTCTCCTTCTCCATCTACCCTACCTTCATGCCTCTTCCATTTTTCCTGAGATAATTTCCACAGCCTCTCAGCCCTTCTCCCTATCTTGTGCTGATGACTTCTACCATCCAGTATTAACAGAAAAACAAAGTTTTAAAATGCAAATACCATCATGTCAGTCCCCTACTTGGCTTGAAGTCCCCTTCTGATTGGTCTAGCTCCTATCTACATGATAATCAACCTCCCCACCTGTACTTAATAGGCCAAATCTTTTAAGTCTTCATGCTGATTCCCCTTCCCCCTACCCAAAGAAACTGCCTGTTTTCATCCTCTTCCCTGACTCCAACTTTCTCTTCCAGTAAAACAAAATGAACTCAGACATCCTCTGAAAGTCCTGCCTTGATACCCTGCACCTTAAACTTACTGTCCTATGCACTAATCTATTATAACATACCATTTTATTCTATCTTCTGTCATAACACACTATTCTATCTTCCTCCATGGCACCTAGTCTAAGAAATGGGCAGTTATGCCTGATTCAGCCATAATGTCCTTACCATCAGGGACTATTATCTCTGTATTCCCATTCAGTAAGCACTTGATACATTTTTAAGTGCATAAATAAATGCCCATGTCCCCAGAAACTTGGTAATCAGTTTCTTTCATACTAGTTTTCAGCTGCATATAAGTTACATACATTCTGTTGCTGACTGGGAAACCTAACTACCATTTATAAACTTGTTTCAATGGGAAAATGCATTGACGGTTCCAAAAGAAAGACAGAGTTTGGAAGAAAACCCATTAGTAAATTGAAGATTGACTATATTTATCTCTTTGCATGTCTGCTAGCTATGAGATTGGTCTATCATTTTTCCTCTCTTGGGTAGTGAGATATTAGAATAGAAAGAAGATAAATAAACCTCTACCCCTAAGTATTCTCTGATTACCTTTATAGGTATTTAATAAACACTCATGGGCCAGATACATTGGTATGGACTACAGACACCCTTTCCAAGTAGTTCCTTAGACATATCTTTTGTTTTCTAGCCCTCTACTCACAGGATCCTAGTTGGAAACCCAAACTTAGAAACCAGATACATTCAGGGGTTATGATTCAGGTTACAAAATAATTTTTCACTTTAGATATTTAATACTGACTCAGTCTGTTCATCAAAGAGCAATAAACAATTATCATGGAACTCTGAAAAGAAATACAGAATTTAAGAACAGAATTAAGGCTGGACAGAACAGAATTATGTTTGCAGTCATGAGCATTTCTTTTGAAATGCCATAATTTACTCCTCCGCACTTGGGATTTATTCTTGTGGCCTTACAACTCTCCCTCTATCAAGGAGCACAACAAAAGACCATTTGAGTAGGAAGCAGATGTGTATCTTCTGGAGCTTAACACCCCTGGCTCAAATCTGACAGTGAAAATTTACAGCCCTTAAAATATACTAGTCTGTGGTGGCTGTGACTGGGAGGCCTCCTTCCCAGCTGAGGGAGTAGGATTGCTAAAATGTTAGTGGCCAAAGGGGGTTGGTGTGGGGAGGAAGGAGACTGAGTCTTCACTGGGAGGAAATGAACCCAGAGATTATCAGCAGATGATATAATCAAAAAACTCATATACCAGTATCCAAGTTTTATTACACTACTGAGGAAAACAGTTCATTTATATTGGATTTCCTGTCCTTTTTTTCTTAATAAGTGGAATCACATATCTATGAGTCATCATGATTATTATAGATTTGATGGGACATTTTACTGTGACAATGCATACAACTTTTTAAAAAGGGGATTGTACGCTACAATAAGTGTATATGCCTCTTAATTTATTGACAGAGGAGTAAAAAGATGAGTTGATATATTTTTCTCATTTTTCATGTTTCTTGAAATAGCTTTGACCATTTCCAGTAGGCACATATTTCTGTTTAATAGTAACCTACAAGAATTAATAAATAAGGAGAAAGCACTATGGGAATAGGCCGTAATAAAGACAAATGGAATCCATATTTCAAAAGTTGGCAAGAGCTAACAGAGACGCTCTCATATTTTTTTTTATTTGTGTAATAAAATGTTCTGTATTGAGTCATTTCTTTCCTTGTTATTTCTCTTGTCTTGAGTAGGAGCCATAAATGCTTCAACAAACAAAAAGTAGATTGAATGTTCAGTTAGTGTTGCTGAAGTCTTTTTATGAAGTACTACTTAATGCTGAAATGGCATAATATTGGTTCAATAGGGAAGTTCAATTTGTTTTCTAGAAAGACCACCTACTCAAATATTCTTTGGAATATTACAACCATCAGTTAGTCTTATTGAGTATCCAGTACTTAAAAGCCATACTGAAGACAGTAAAAGGATGCAATTAGTAGCACAAAGATGGAGCCGTTTCTCAAAGGGCAGAAGCATACTTCAGAGGCAAAGTAAAGAAATGAGCATTTCAAAGCTGTATCACACAAGCAAAATTAAAATCTGACTTGGGCTTGCAAACAGGCCTTCATCCATTGGCTTCAGATCCTTTGCAAACAAATCAACCATTTTTCTCCAACCTAACATTTATTGTGGAGTGTGATAACTAAGTCCAATTTCTGAGAAAGACCAGACCTTGGAAAGCAACTAGTGAATAGAAGATTTTCTGGACGGCAAACTTAGAAACAGACATTAACAATGTACTCTGGTCTATACCCAAAGAAGACCTTATTATCTGCCATCAGTAGAGCCTCTGCTTGGATTGCTTTTTATAGAAGTGGAGTGGGCTACCAGGATCAACCACACTCCCCACCTGGTTTGGCCTCGGATGATTGCCTATGCTTTGATTAGGAAGCTGGCCAGTGCTGACTGTAGGAGAAACTCACCCCGGAAAGTAGAGCGAGGCTGAAATAGCCTTCACCTGGGGCTGAACCACTGTCCCTTTCAACTCTGTGTCTAACTTACTCCTAATCAGCTACAGGGAGGACATATGGACAAAACTTTGAAAAAAGGGGAAATGTGATACCAAATGAAATAAAAAGAAGTCACTACCCAAGAGAACATGGAGAGACAGCTAGTCAATCACTGTGACCCATGTAAAAAGATTACAAACTCACTTATGATGATGAAATCTAGACCAGGACAAATAAATTTTTCCTGGTCAAGACCCAGCTCTTATATCAGAATGTTCACCCTCAGACTGAAAGATGTTATCTGCAACCCAGTAGAGAAAAATGGTTAACACAACAGATTACTTCACTTGCGTTCTGTGCACAAGCTATTGTCAAAGTTAAACAATTGACTAAGTAAGATGCACTGGTTTCCTTAGAGTTGCTATTACTCATTATCAAACAGTAACTTAGATTTCACAAGGTTGAATGAATTTCACATAATAAAACTTTCTTGCAAAATGAATGAAAACGATCATGGATCAGTACTTACAGTAATGACTTCTTCCATATATAAGTGATTCTTCATAACCTGATACAGAAATTGGTCTAGTAACTGGGCCCAAGGCCATCATGGGCTTTTCCAAACTGGTTCCCCAAGGATAATAACATTTACACCATATGTGCATTTTGTGTAGCCCTGATTCCTCTGGAGTGAGCCCAGATTGTTCTTGAATGCTTTGGCTAAGGGTGCAATGGATGCAAGTGTGTCTTCTAAGAAAACATTTCAGCCCCTGCCTTATCCTAATGAGTACAATTAACTACAACCATAACATTTGAATTATTAATGCTCCCTAATAGGGTGGATAAAGTGTCTCTGGAGCAAAACTGTTTGGAGTTCTGGTAAAGCTCATGCCAAATTTAATTTAAAAGTTCATCTTGAAGAGAGACAATGCTGGCATTGTGTTACATTGATTTAAAACAAGTCTGTCCTAAGGATTTTCTTCATCCTTATCTGCAGTAATAGAATATGAAAGAGAAAGAGTGGGGAAACATCAAGTGCTGGAAAATATCTTTCTCAGAAACTATAGCAGACGGGTCATAACATTTTTAAACAATGATAGTAACATTTATTATATCAAAGCCATTTTATGTTTTATTTGGAACACTGGCGCCTTTTTTTTTTAAGTTCCCATAACATGACAGTAATTATAGCCATCAAGATGTTCCCTAGAAGATAGCAGTCCAAACTCCAGATGCGGCTGCCCCGCTGTCCCATCGCTGGACCTCTGAGTGTGCACATTACATCATGGTGTAGTTTATTTTAAAAGTGCTTTAAGAATGTAATGATAGTAATTGTAGACAGAGAAAATTAATGGGGAGCATTGTCGGTCTGCAAATTCCATTTATAAAACACTCCCGCTGCTCAAAAAGAGAGTGCTTTCTTGTTAACAGAGGCTTCAAAATACAATTTGGAGGATGTATTAAATAAACTCTGTGCTAAAGTCATTTTCAACTGGGCCCTCTCTGTGTACATAATTCCCTCTCATTTCACCACTAGAGCACCACATGACTTTCCCTGAGAGGATACAAGGTTCTACAGAGAAGCGGAGGGTGCATGTTCCCCTGCAAAAACTACCATGGCCGTGGGGCAAGGACAGGTTAAGTGGCACAGCTGGTCTCAGGCCAAAGAAAATATACACAATGTGTAAAACAAAAAGAGAGCTGATGAGGTCCACACATGCCCACACCCATACACCCAGCCACGTTCCTTTAACAACATACTATGTCTGGGTGATAGGGATTTGGAAGGAACCATGCTTCATTGATAGTACATGGTGGGCATCCAAGCACAGAACATGCTCTTCCCTCTAGTTTTCTGGCACAGGGTAGATAGTCCCTACTCAATACTCCTTTCATGTTCCTTAACTCTATCATCTTTCTTCCTGTATCTAACTTTTGTAAAAGTAAAATAACTTCCTCAAGATTACTTTTCAGATCTGGTTCATGATGGAATCAGCCAATCAAACTGTGGCCAAGTTTTGTCCTGTGAAGTTGTCCAGGAAATTCCAGTTGCTTGTGAAATATCAAGAGAGAGCATAAAGAACAAACCTAAACGTATAAGCCTTTCCTTCATTCAAACATCAGGAAAAAATAAAATAAAATAAAAATAAAGCTTTTTCACATATCCAGATATTAGTTTTAAGTATTTTTATACCAAGCTGATAAACCAATATTTATATCAAGAGGTCGGCTGCTTGGCTTATTTATACCGCAGCATCACACCATAGACACAGAATGGGGATCCCTACCTCTACCCCAGCCACAGTGGACAGGTGAGTAACTGGAAGTGATTAGTGCTAAGGTAGGGAGAGTCTGAGATAAATGCATATCTTCTTTAAACTCACAGAGACCTGTTCATTTACCTACAGTAATTGGTAACATTGGTGACGATAGCATTGGAAAAGGAGAAATCAAACAATCTGTATGCCTGTGTGTTGTGGGGCAGGGGACAGCAGGGGGCAGACATAAGAGAAAATTTATAGTGTTCTTCATAAAAGGGAAGGAATGAACATACTGCTCATGTCTGGGCCATTGGCTACATGTTCCCATCTTACTGCATATTGTGATATCACTAACTTATGTTTTATAGATTTGATCTTCATTCATTCAATGCATATCTGAGACTTCATTTATTGACAATCCTGTGATGTATGTAGCACCAGCATCTTACCCCCACTTTGGAGATGAAAATATCAAATCACAGAGAGGTTGAATACACTGTCCAATATTTTGGTGGAAAATTCAGGGCTCCAGTCTAGATTGCTTGACTCTTCAGGTAGATCAATGGACCAGGATTTACCCTCCGTCCCTAAGCATCAACTGCCTTTCAGTGCATCTTATATTAATTTTAAAAATAACAAGAGGGGAGGAAAAGTGAAACCAGGATAAGGATTAATGAATATGGACGTAATAGTGCCTCCTGAGCACCCTCACTTTTTGACAAGCTTAACAGCTGTTACCTTATCTACTCTCCGCAACAATCTTATAAGGCAGGTTATGAGCACCGTTTTATAGCTCAAGAAACTGGAACTAGAAAGATAACACTGCTAGGGTAAAATGGCTAATAGCCGCATGACACAGAGCACTGTTTCTAGCCCGTTGCATCTGATAGATAAGCTCTTTGTGGTGATTCTGCAGAGTTAGAAACTGTTGTCATTTTCCCCATTTTATAGGTGAGGAAAATGAGGCACAAACATGTTAAATACCTTGTCCAAGTTCACATAGCTAATGAATGACAGAGTCAGATTCAAACTCAAGCTACCTACAGCCACACGCCTGTTCTGAACAACTATGCTACCCCAGCTCCAGGAGACAAGGCCAGCAGCTGTCTGGGAGCAAAATACTCTCTACCATAGTACAAAGTGCCAAGGATATATTCCCCAAGCAAACAAAATGGAGTCTTCAACAACCCTCTCCTCAAAAACATTCTAGTACCCCAAGTTTTCTTTCTTAACATGCACCAATGCAGAATGCCCACACGACCCCCTCCCTTCCTCCCACCAACTCCAGATCACTCCTCCTGTCTAGGCCACGCTCACCTTACCCACGGGAAATTTGTATGTCTCTGACCTCAATTAAGCAGCCAAACAAGGATGAGCTGATGAATACAGTTAATCTGTATTAAGTGTTGATGGTCAAGGAGGTTATGAAAACTTAAGTAGTTCATTCACCTATTAACTAGGTGAGGGGTGTACAGCAATAAGCGAACCTATTTTGTGCCGTGCACAGTAAGAGAGTTACGCATGCATTCCACTCATCAGAAATTCACCTGAGCCACCTCATTACACCTTTACGGCAACTCTGAGAACTAATACTTGTTACGTTCATTTACCAAATGAGAAAGCTGGGGTCCATGTTGGTTAGGTAAATTACCCAAGGCATCAGAACTAACGGGAAGCTGATGTAGGGTCAAACGCTGGATAAACTAACAATCTAATAAATAGGCGAATGATTCAAAGCTTCTACCTGGCCCAGTACACTTTCATTCACTCATTCAGCAAGTAATTTTCAGACATGTTCTATTTGCCAGGCACTCCTAGGCACTGGAGATAAAATGGGTCCCTACAGCACATTTCAGTGGGCACAGGCAGAGAATAAATAAATCAGACTTCAGACCGATAAGAAAAATATCAGGCAGTGATAATCACCATGCGGAGAAGTGAGATCAAGTGTCAGAGAGACTGGCGGCTGTTTCACATTTGGAAGGAACTGACAGTTAAGCGGCCCGACGTTGCTGAGGTGGGGCAGCCATGTAAGGTCCACGGGAAAATATTCAAAGCCGTGGGAAGGGTCGTGCAGTCCCTAAGACAGAAATGAGCTTGGACCAAAAGAAAGTTAGTGAGCAAGATAACTTAGAGAGGGTGCAGTCCCATAGGGTTAGCCAGGGTAGGAACTTAGGGTTTGTTCTAAGGGCAGTAAGTAGCCCTTGGAAGCTTTTCATCAACAGAGTGTCATGACTTGATTTCTTTTTTAAAGTCTTCTCTGCCTTACCATCTGCTCTTCAGGCTCTGTGTCTTTCTCTTCCCACATCTCCCAAACCAAATGCACCTACCGGGACCCTGTGTTTCATCGTCAGGGCATTTCCTCACTCTGATGGCTGTGAAAACTGGAAAGGAGCTGGTAAACTACTTAATGTGTCACCTGTCCTGGGGGGTGCCTGTGCCCGTGTTATACTCGGGGACACCCGTGTCTGACATAGTGACATGCTAGTCAGAGTCTTCTGCTGTCCTCATGCCACACCCCACAAGCAACCTCTCCCAAGCCAGCCCTGACCACCCCCTAGCCCTGAGGCTGTTACCTGATGGCTCCACAGGCCCTGCTCTGATAGGGACCACCATAGTGACAAGGCATCCATTAGATCGAGGACCCTGAAGAACCCCATGCTATGAGGAAACCCCAGACCAAGAGAATTCCTCTTGACAAAGATTATTCTTTTATGTTACATAAAAATGAAAATAAGTGGGTGGGGTTAAGAGGAGACTGACCTCTTATGAGCATAGGCCCTGAGGCCAGACAACTGAATTTGAATTCTGACCTAGACATCAACTGTGTCACGTTGGACAAATAATTTACAAGCTCTAGTTTCCTCATCTTTAAAACAGGATCACACTACTTCATAGCTTAGCTTATGGAAGTAATGGAAGAAATGTGCAGGGTCTATTACGATGCCATATGGGGTCCAGCTGTTTTATGAGCTGAACAGATGGTGTTGGAGGTTGTAGCGATGGTAGTGGTAGTTGCTCCTACTGTTATACCTGTTGTCTCCGTAGTCATGGATAGTGGGTGAGCAAGTCATAAATGGGTCTCCATTTTCCTGTTTGAAAAGTGAGATCAGACTTGATGATGTCTAGATAATAACATCTCTGGAATGATTCAACATCCAATGAAGTCAGAAAAAAATCTTAAATCTGTAGGAGAGACTTGAAGAGTATGAGAATGCACACCCTGAAAACAAAGAGGGCAGTTTGTCCAAGGTTTCTGGGTACTTCTTTAAGTGCTTCCTCTTCCCCAAGGCAACCTGTTCCTGCAGATGAGGTCCCCACACCCATGAACCTGCCCTCAGGGTAGCCAGGCAAGGGACAGGGACCCTCAGTGTCTCTGTTCTCCATTAACTCCCTGCTGTCAGTCAGCTTCTAGAGAGGTCAGACTCTCTAAAGTCTCCAAAGCTGAGCTAACAAGCTGTTCATTTCATGTGAGCTTATCACGGGAGATTTTTTTTTTTCCTCTCTGGCCTCCCCAACTTCCCTCACTCAGTCATTGTTTAGAGAAAATTAAATTGCTTTTTTTCTCCAAGAAGTTGAAGGAAGTACCTGTCTGCTGAGTTCTCTACTCGACACACAGTCAGGCTTGTAGCTTCTGAGGATACTTCGTACTTGGTCCAGAGGCTGTTGAACCCAGGGATCAGGAGACAGAGGTGGAGAGCTTTCTCCTGGCCCAGTCCAAACAGTGACTCACTACTAAATGCGCTCGCCTGGGGCTCCACCTCTCCATCGGCAACAAGTCCTGTGAAACTACTGCTACCACCTCATCCCGAAGATGGCCCACAGCAACCCAAGGACTCAGCTAAAAGGTGCATGGAGTCAGCACCTCTCAGCCCATCCCTAAGGAACTCATTCTAATATCATACACAGATTTATGTTCATTTCCTGCTTCAAAGGGAAGCCTGGGTCTACCCAGGAGACTCGTCTAAAGAATACTGAGAACCAATATATAGAGAAAGTCATCTTGTGAGGTCCTCCAGGTGCACTCCCTTGTTCCCGGGGAAGCGTGCGCATATGGTGCTCAAGGAAATGGAAAGTCTGTATGAATATTCTTGGGAATTTCATCAGGTGGAAGTTTGCTAATGATTTCGAGAAATACTTTCCATACAAAATAAATGGAACCATGGTCATTTCCCAATTGCAAGTTTGATCATCCAGGTCAGCCCTTAATGAGATTCTGGGCCTCAGAGCCTGTCAGCAAAGCGGAAACTTCCAAGGGCACAAATCAGGGTATCCACAGATACTCATAAGGACCATGAGAAGTCAGATGTATTTATTTCATCAGGCTGCCTGATCTTTGCCCACTCTCAATAAATAATGATAATAAACAGTACTGTTGTGAGGATTAAAGGGAACATGTGATCATGCTTTGTAAAATACTATGTTAATGGATTCTTTTTCATTCATTCATTCAACTAATATTTATTAAGATCCTAGCCAGCCCCAGGTAGTAACATAAGTACTTGGAATATACCAGAGAACAAACTTTTTTTAATTGTCCTTACAGAGCTTATATTCTTAAGGGGGACTCAGGGGTAGACATACAATTACAATAAACACAATACTTAAGTGAATTATAGCTTACGAGATGGTAAGTGCCATAGGAGAAAAACACAGTAACATAAGAGAGCTTGGAGCCATATGAGGTGGCTCACAATGTAAAATAGGGTGGTCAAGGCAGGCCTCATCAAAAGGTGACATTTGAGTGAAGATACGAAAAAATTTTGAGGATGTTAGTAAGGTGGATAGCCCAAGGAGGATGTTCCCAGCTACCTAGGCCCAAATGCGGGAGTGTGCCTGACATACTAACACCCAGCAAAGGAACCCACGAGACTGGAACACAGTTAGTGTAGGGAGAAGAGCAACAGCAGGAGAGGGAACCACAGAGGTAACAAGGGGACAGAGTACCGATCATGAGAACCCCTTAGCATCATAAGGACTTCGACTTTCATTCAGAGTAAGATGGGGAAACCTTTGCACAGAGAATTGACATGGGCTAACTTTGTATTTTATAACCATCACTCTATCTGCTCTGTTGAGAGCTATGAGGGAGCAAGGGATGGGGCGGTAGCAGAGAAACCACTTAGGAAACTGTTGGAATAATCAAGATAAGAAGTGTCAGTGACTGGGCCACAAGAGCATCAGGGGACATGGTGACAGTCGGTTGGATCCCGAATCCTCTTCTGAAGACAAAGCCTTCAGGATTTCCTGATGGTTGCTGGGTATGGGATGGGAGAAAGAGAGATACAGGTTTCATGACAATATTTTTGGTCTGAGCAACTGAAAGGAATGAAGGTCCCATCCACTGAAAGGGAAGACTAGGGGAGGGTTTGAGGCCAATCTGTTGAGGAACACTGAGGGGAAAATGAGGAATTCAACTTTGGGCATGTAAGTTTAAAATACAATTGACATCAAAATAGAAATGTAGAGTAATCAGTTTGGATAGAGGAGTCCAGAGATTCAGGAAAGAGGACTGAGCTGGACATATAAATTAGGTAATCATAAGTGTGGGTGGCATTTAAAGCCCTAAGACTTGGTGTGCTCACCAAGTAGTGGCTGTAGGTAGAGAAGAGAAGGGACCCCAGAACTGAGCGCTGGGCACCCCAATGTTCACGGGTCAAAGAGAAGAGAAGAAACATTCAAAAGAGACTGAGAAGGAGTAGCCAATGAGTTTGGAGCAAAACCAAGAGAGCGTGGAGAAGAAAGTATTTCCAGTGCCAATTAATATGAAAGGTCATTGGATTTAGCAAAATGGAAGTCATTAGTGACCTTGGCAAAAGCAGGCTTAGTGGGGCGAAGGAGAAAAGGTCTGATTGGAATGGACTTAAGAGACCATGAGAGAAAATAATTGGAGACAGCAAGGGGATACAAGACTTTGTAGGAGATTTTCCATGAAGGATAGCAAAGAAATGGGATGCTAGTTGGGGCAGGGGGGGGTCAAAGGAAGGATTTCCTAAATAAAAGTAATAATAGCATGTTAATAAGCTAATGAAAATGACCCAGAAGAGAGGGAAAAATGATGACATAGTGAGGGAGAATTGTGGGTGCAACAACTTGATTTTGCATGAGGGGAAGTGCATAAGTGGACACACTGGCTTCAGACAGGAGCATAGATAGTTCACTTATGTTGAGAGGCAAGAAGACAGATGCAGGTGGGCATTCTATGGTGGGAATCTATGAATATTGCATTCCAGTTATTTCTCTTACTTACCTGCTGTGAACCGTGGTAATCCTCTGTTAATATTTACTTGCTTGAATTATAACCTTAAAGCTGTATTTTGATATAAAATCCTTTATAGGATTCCTGTCCACCATAGGCCTGGTTTGACAGAAGGAAGATGAAGAGTTAGGATAAGTACAAAGAATATGAAAAGCTCTGGAAGCTGTCACAAGGCACAAACCATCCTGTATATCTAGAGTCAGGTCTTCCAAGGGGAAAGGAGGTTGGAGAGAAGCAGTTTCAATCAATGCCGTTCTCTCAGGATTATAGGATAACAAGAGAGTTCTGAGTGTCTACAAAATATATACCTTAGTCCCTACCATAGCCACCATTTTGCCAAGCTATATGTGTTTTCTTTTCGGTCAATCTTCCTGACTGCAACACCAGCTAGAAATGTTAACTAGGTCATTCACTGTTTTAGAAAACCCCTGAATACATATTTGATTATATAAAAAGGACATGATATTCCTTCTCAACAACCTGACCTCCTAGGGTAAAATGGAGGCAAGATTATTTTTCACTTTCTTCTGGAATGTAAAACTGTCACCGAGACTAGCGAAAAATGCACTGCAAAGGTCTGAGTCCTCAAGGTGGGTACGTGGAGAGGAGAGCAGCCACGGGCATGGCTAGATGACAATCTTTGGGTGGTGGCAAAGTACGTGTTACAGCCTAGGAATGGTGTGTAGGGAGTTTGCTGAGGGATTTATACCTGGCCCTGGTGCCACATGTCCTACCAGCAGGTCTGCACTGTAATATTATGCACCAGTCTAATTAAGGAAGAATGCACTGCACTTGGGAAAAAAACACCTCCCATGATTCATCTGCTCTAAGAGTTGGAAGTAACATGGCAACAACTCAAAGAAAGCAGGGAAGAGTAGAGAAGGGGGGGTGCAGAGGGGAATGCAAAGTTTAAAATTTCCCAGAATGTGTTCTGCCTCCAGCTCTCTGCCTACTGTACGTACCATCCGCACATCTGTGCCCTTAAGCTTGCCGCGGCATAGACTGCCAACCCCTTTCCAGCACACCCTCTTTCCTGGTCCTACGGAAGTCTCCACAACCATCAAAACCTTATTACCTGATAAGATTTTTATTACAGCAGTAAAAAATATGCATCATTAAATTTACCATCCTGTTTTTAAGTGTACAGTTCAGTAGTATTAAGTAAATTCACACAGTTGTACAGTAGATCCTCTAGAAGTTTTTCATCTTTCAAAACAGAAACTCTCTACCCCTTGACACTAATTGTCTCCCCCACTTCCCCAGCCCTTGTCAATCACCTTCTGACATTCTGTTTCTGTGATACTTCATCTTGGTATAATTGTCCAGTATTTGTCCTTTTGTGACTCTTACGTCACTTAGCATAACATCCTTGAGGTTTTTACATGTTGTAGCATATGACAGTATTTCCTTCTTTTTGAAGGCTACATAATATTCCATTGCATGTATATGGACATTTTCTTTAACCATAACCCTTTATGTGTTGATAGACATTTGAGTCAGTTTCACTCTTGGCTACTGTGAACAATGCTACAGTGAATGTTTGAATGTGCAAATATCTACTCAAGATGCACTTGGAATTCTTTTGGGCATGTACTCAGAAGCGGGATTGCTAGATCATATGGCAAGTCGATCCTTAAATTATTGAGATGCCTCCACACTATTTTCCATAAAGGCTGCAACGTTTTACTTTCTCATCAACAATGTACAAAAGTTGCAATGTCTCTGGATCCTTGACAAAACTTACTATTTTCTGTTCTTTTGATACTGGCCATCCTAATGGGCGCAAGGTGGTATCTTTTTGTAGATTTGATTTGCATTTCTCTTATGATTAGTGACATTAAGCATCTTATGTTTGTTGGCCATCTGTGTATCTTTTTTGAGGAATTGTCTATTCAAGACCTTTGCCCATTTTTTAATTTCGTTATTTGGGTTTTGTTGTTTTTGTTGTTATTGTAGGAACTCTTTATATATTTGGGATATGAACTCCTTATCCAATGTATGGTTTGCAAATACTTTCTCCCATTCCATAGGCTGCCTTCTCACTCTGCTGACTGTTTCCTTTGATGTGCAAAAGTTTTTAAGTTTGGTGTAGGCCCACTTGTCTATTTTTTATTTTGGCTTGTAGGTAGAATTTGTAGGTAGAATACTGGTCTGCCAGAAGCTCTCTCTCCAATGCCTTCCCTTCTTTCCTGGAAAGGATTGACAGCTGGTATTGGGCTGCCACTAGCAGCTGACTCTCCAAATACGGTCCTCAAACTATTTCCTCCAGTGTGTGCTTCAGGGTTCTTTGCCCTGAGACTGTTTACAAGAAAGCAGTGCCTATCTCTTGTTTCTGGCATGAATAACAGATCTTTAATCCAACCAGATGAGCTCTCGGGAGTAACTCATGAACAGATGCTCCCGTCATCCTGTTTGCACTGGAGAAAGCTCTTTTTTGATGATCCACTGATGTAGACAGTCCAGATCATCAGACAAAATCATCCTTCATTATCTGCCATCTGGTCCTTCTCTCCCAAGTTGACATTCTCTAATGCTGTCTTTGCACATGTGGCTTCCTCTGTCTGGAACATTCCCCCAGTGCCAACCCAACTTTTTGCCTCCATTAGCCTGTAATGCCTCCATATCAATCAAAACTCAGCTCAGGACCATCTCCTTCATTCACACGAATCCACTCACACCCTGCCCTCTGAGATGGACACTCTTTTTCCATTCCCCATAGTATCCTGTGCTTTCATCTAACTTAGTACTTTTCACATTGTCTATCATTACCACTTCCTCCCTGCTCTTTCCCACCATACAGAGGACCCCGTGTAGACATGGACTGTCTTCCTGGACTTTGCAACCTTGACATGCAGGTCAGTTCTGGAAACAGAGCAGGTCTTAACCATTGTTGAAGGAATACAGTAAGAAAGACCAAGACCTCTAGTTTTTTAAAGTTTTTTTAATGTCATTTAACCGACATAATACAAAAATACATATACTTTTTTTCTGGTACAACTAATACTAGAGCATGAAGAAGAAAGATGGCATTCATCCTCATAATGAAGGAGATGAGGACAGGTCATGCTTAGAATGTATGTCACTCTCTCTTCTTGCCCAGTTAGGGACAACTTTTGATTCTCTCTTAAGATTCACAATCCTATATGTGCAATTCCAAAATACAAAAAACCCTGAATACTGGAAGTTTTTCATGACCATATGGCCACAAAAACTTGACCTGAGTTCATTTTATATGACAGCACAACCTGACCTGAACAGAAGTGACACTACTTATAGTCTTTATTTATTTGCTTAATAAAGTATTCATGCATTTTGCTTAAGAAATATTGTTTTCTAAATGTGGCTGCCCTTGACCA
Source organism: Smutsia gigantea (assembly GCA_032199065.1). NCBI lineage: Eukaryota > Metazoa > Chordata > Mammalia > Pholidota > Manidae > Smutsia > Smutsia gigantea. Next base: position 17,639 of record JAVSCE010007073.1, read on the forward strand.
CACAGAGAGTTATATACAGTATGATGTATATGCACCATACTCTCTTTGTAATCACTGAAAAAATCCAAAAGCATCTAGGCCCTAGGATTTTAGACTTAGGGCTCTGGACATGAATTGAATATTATTCAAGAGCCCAAAGGAGCTTTGGACTCTAGTGATGGGACCAATCAGACAATGGCAATTTAATAAGCAACAATTGCCAAATAAAAAGGGGGCGTCTTTGTTTCACTGTCCTTTACATTTTTCTTCACTAGACAGTTTTTGGGCCTGTTTTTTTACTTATTGTTCAGTCTTTGTTTATTTTACTGCTTACATCACATGAAAGGCTCTACCAGATTTACATAATTCTCTAGTCAACAGGAAGTACAATAGTACTTAGCTCAACCTCCCAATTCACACCACCTTTACTGCCATTTCCTTGTGGACCTAACATCTCTGCCCACCTAGTGCAAAACTTCTGTATCAGGGTAACTTACTGGATCATAAATGCATTACTGTTCTCCCTATTTTTGTTCTTGTCACTGTGAATACCCATCTTAAGCAGGTGAGCATACCCTTTGTGCTTCTTTTACTCAGTGATCTTAGCAAAACTAACAGCAGAACTAAAAGCAGCTGCGTTCCAAGGCTGAGGGCAGGTCACACGCCCCAGAGCAGTTCAGGGGATAGAAAACCTGCTGAGTAGAGTTATCCTTGCCACTTGCAATGGAAAGGGGTCAGCTGGGCCCAGGAGCCATGTGGAGCCCTTTACTCTCTGGGGTGGTGTTTGAGGAAGCGGCAAGGCCTCCCCAGGCCATGGTCGAGCAGTACTTCCACAGGAGGGACCCCTGGACACTCAGGATCCCAGACTCAAGAGAAATGCCTGCACCCCACACCCAGCCTAGAGGCAAAAAGCAAGCAGGTATCAAGAACATACAATGGTTTGCTAATAAGGATGTCAGTGCAAACACAGGAGTCTGGAGATGAGAGAAGCCTTTTACCCATTTTCTTGAGGCCTCCCTGAAAAAAGCAAAGGCTCCCAAAAAGTGAGATGGAATTTCTGCCAGTGAGGCAAATAGGGAGCCTTGACTTAAGGGGGAAAAAAGTGAATATGCTTGCCCATTTGAGCTGACAGACTCACATCTGTGCCCATTGTATGTCATTAGGGTTTTGTTCAATAGACTTACTTCCTCTATTTGCCTTATTCTGTCCCCATTACAAATTGTAAGGAGGGAATTCTAAGGAGGTCCCGTTGCCTGGCTCTTGATTGGATCCCTGGAAATGCCCCCGAATGAAATGACTTTTTTTAAGGTACCAACAGAGCATAAAACATACAAGTACAATATAACCTATGAGTGCGAAGTAGAATTTACACTTAAACAATGTATATTTATGATGTTCCTCTCCTTCCTCCATTGGGAAGCAGGATCACTTCTGTATACTTAATCAGAACACATTTTAAATCACACCATGCAACAGACCTTGTGGCAATCCATGATGGCCAAAGTATATAAAATATGATGAAGTTAAGAAGTCGCAGCTGAACCAACAATATATCCTCCTGGATGGGGAGACATTAAATAAATCTTCACTCTTTTTTGATAGGCTATTAAAGTTCCTTAAAAGCTCCAGGACATTTGACTGCATTTTATTTTCTAGCCATAATGCCTTAAACAAGCTTTTGTAATCATAAATATAACACTAAAAAAAGCAGAAACAAAGAATTAGCAATTAAATGTGTCTCTTGTTGGGACTAGCCAATGAACAGCACCTTCCTTTAAAGGGAAGTAAGGGATTACACAAAAAGCCAGGCTATGTGGGAGTCATTCTTTTTTTAAATTTCTGTATCCATTTGGGGGGATTTAAGGCCTAGTTTTTATTCTTGCTTGGGTGCTGGGAGGATAACACTTTACGATAAAGATGGGATTGTTTTTCTGCACCAGGCAATTATTTCTTGCAGAAACACTGACGGAGAAATTTTGCCTCACTCTGAAGGTAAATTTAGTTTAATTTGTTAGGCAAATGGTTTCATTAAAGTAATTCACAGTCAGTTTATATAATAGCTTTTTTACTCTAAAGATAGTAAAAGTAGGAATTGGGGAAGACAGTATCTCCATAACTTCTGAGGAAAGAGAAAGCCGGTGAAGAAATACAAACAATTAAAAATTCATTCAATGCATATTTTCTCATATAAAATGTCACAGAAACAGTTCATCAGCTAAGTAAACAACCAAAGCAAAGTGAAACCACTAAAAAGTGTTGCCCAGTCAGCTGGTCAGTGTCCTGTTCAAGCCCCTCATAATATTTTTAACAAAGTAGATCGATACTGGGTAAATAAGAAATCCAAAGTTTACCTTGGAATTAACAAAATTTTTATCACCAGCTTTTTTTTCTTATATTTCTTCATGGTCACGGACAGGTATTTATTACAGCTCGATGGCGTATGAGTTAATAGCCTATTGTGACAAGCAGAAGAGTTCAAAATATGGACATAGATCCTCAAGGAATTGGGGCAGTGGGTGAGAGTAAGATAAGAGGAGGCCCAACTTGCAGCCAGAAAAAAAATCATCTCAGGAAAATAGAGCTCAGAGTAAACAGAAATAGAACTTGCCTGAAAATGCAGACCAATTATATAATAGTGACTTCTAGTGAGTGTAGCTTGTGTAGCTTGCCTGATGGAACCAAGTGGGAAGACAGGATGTGGGGCTGAAGGAGTGGCAAGGGCTCTGTGTTCACCGTGAAACTCAAGCCTGTGCCAGGACAGGTCAAGGGTGTGGGAATGTGGGAGCGGCTGCAAGCTGGCTGAAATGCTGCACTTGTGAGTGCAGGAGTAAAAAAGCCCAGTTAGAACCCAGGAAACTTCAAGGGCCCAATGGTACTCTTCCAAAGGGGTAAATGCCCACAGAAAGCATAAAGGACTACTGGTAGGCTGAAGCCACAGAGGTGGGGAAAAGGAACTATGAAAGGTTGAAGAATAAAAAAATAAATAGCATGCCACTGTGGAGAAAACATTAGCCTGGTGGGCTGAAAATTTAGTTTCGAGTCCCTTCCACTATTAGCTGTCTCTGGGGCTCCTCAGCAAGTCACTGAATGCTTGGTCTGAGCCCTACTGGTCTATAACAACAGGAACGTGAAGCAGCTGCACGACTTTCCAAGATGCACTTCACAAACCACTAGGCCCACAGAAAATGCTTTAAGAATCTTGTTTTACAAACATTGTGTGACCAAATATATTTGGAAAATTCAATCAAAGATGCACAGTGCACATTAGCACATTAAGACTCTGAGAAATCTCACGCTAAAGAAATCTGGTAAAAGTTTTACTCAGTGTTTCCCAAACCTACTTGACCCCAGAATGCTTTTTTTCCACAAAAAAACCTTTTAACGTGAATTGTGCCCTTTGCAAAACACACAAGACTAGATGATATTTCCAAATTTAAGTTTCTTGGGGCCTCCAAGTGGAGAAGCATAGAAAAGGCTCAAAGCCCAAACTTGCAGTTCCTATATTATTCCCAGGACTGTAAAGTTAATATAGATTGATCTTAATCCAGAGTTCTCATGAGGAAGGACAGAATGAGGCATTGATCGGGCAACTCCTAGCTAATGATTATGGTGACTGAATAGTAACTAACAAACAGAAATCCACCTAGTACAGATCTAGCCAAGTTCTGGTAGATAAATCAATTAATCCACACGTGTTAAGAAATGTCTCTTATGTACCCACATTAGGCTGTGTCCTGACATGGAAGACTTTCTGTGGTATCCCAAATAAAGGTACTAATGTATAATACCAAAATTACAATCTTAAACTTCAGAGAACAAGGGTTCCCTACTGTATCCCCAGAGCCTATCCCAGGTCCTGACATAAGGTAGATTCATTCACTTATGAGTGAATGTTCCAATGGGCAAACATTTAGACAGATGCACTAGGCATGATGCCATCCTCCAAGGAATTTAAAGCCTGCCTAAAGGAACCTCAAAATAGCTTTATTTGTTGTCAAAGCCAATTACAATTGATGCTGAATGGTGCTGAAGACATGCTGATCTTCAGCCAGATGTAGTCCAGGTACTGACTGTTTCAATGTACATTACACCCATAGTACATTGGTATGTCCAGAGCTTTAGATAAAAAGATAACATGTTATTAATGGGCAGGTTGGCCTTTTACTCTAATGATGTAAGGGAGGCATCAGAACAGACTGACACATTATTAATATAACTTTGGCTTCAGAAACAAAATAATTACAAAAGAAGAGAGAATGAAGGAACCAAAACGTTCACAAAAATTATGAAGGAAGGTTTTGCTATAGGAAAACTTAAGGTTGATTTTTTTCAAAAAAAAAGAAAAGAGGTTTAAAATAGATCTGTTCATAAAGGTATTCCGCAAGTCTTTTTGTTATTGTCTTTCAAAGGAAGGACAAAGCAGGTTTGGGTTTGTGTGGCCAACAGAAAGCCCAGAGAGGCCCCTGACCTGTCTGCAGGCACCCTGGGAATCGCCTCAGTGAGGAATCCACCCCTGTCCACAGAACCGATGCCTCGTCCCCCAGCCAGGGAAGGGACACAGCCCCAGCCCCTTTGCAATTGACCTGCTCCACAATGGCTGTCAGTTACTTCCACCTATTCAAAAAAGTGCATCTTTGAATGTTTCCAATGAAGGTTATTCAAATTAGGTATTTCTTTTATTTCGTGGCCTCCTTGGCTTTTTCTTCTGCACAGATATGTGTAGAAACCTTTGCTCCCTCCCTGCCTCCCCAGCCTGCTCTCTAGCACCCCAGCTCCCTGATCCCTGCTGATACCCGCCATCGTCACATTCTCAGCTTTATCTCAAAGGCAGTTTCATTTGCTCTCTGCCCCTGTTAAGCATTCTGCTCCAGTTCTTCTACCAATTTCAATAGGAAAAGCAGAACAGATATCCCTATAGAACACTGTCATCACCTCATAAGGCCTGCAGCCTGGAACATAAACTGCTTCCCATTTCTCAGTTCTCGCTCCGCCTGAGCAGATTACAAGCAGGGCACTTAAAATCAAAAGCCAAGAGGGACCAAACCGTGACTTTGAATGAGAAGTCGAAGCAGAAGCCATGAACACTTGCAAACACTGGGAGTTAGAGAGTCAGACGTCTATGTGCCCTAGAGAGAAGGTGGGTCTGATTATCAGAATGTTCCCAAACACACAAAAGAGCAGGAAGCTGGCCTATGTTTAAAACATGACTTTGCAACACATGGATTTTGATTGAGCATGATATGAAATGAAAAAAATAAGACAGAGAAGCTTGGAAGGATGGCTCAATGGTTATCTGCCACCAAGAGAGGTACAAAGTATTTCTTCCTTCCAACTCTCCCAATATACCATGCAGAGTTCAGGCAGTAGGCGATGAGGGGTTTTCCACTTCACAGGATACTGGAAGCTCAGATGTGGAAAGAAGCTTTCAAAGTCAACCTCTCATCACTTCCCTACTGATACATATTAGAGGTCCTCAAAGTATCTTTGCTCCAACAGAACATCCTAAGTCAAAATTTTGAGGAAGATTGCTTGTAAGCACCAGTACGATTCACCCTCCTATCCAAGTCCTCCAAGTCATACCCTATCACTGTACCAGCTGAACACCTACAGGATCTGGAAGGTTCTCTCTCTCTACCATTCACTATCCAATCAAGGGGGCAAACTCTCTTTCCAACCATCTCTCTTTCTCTCTCTCTCTCTTTTAAATCAATACAGAGAACAAGATGAGTGATCCTTTACTTTTACAAAGCACTCCTGAGTTTAGAAAGCAGTTTAACATCTTTAATCGTTTCTGCTGGGTAATTGGCCACTTTTTTCTATTTTCTCTCCCTTTGGGGTTGGCATTCTGCTTCGGTAGGGTGGAATTCATTCATGTCCAGCTCCAGATGAGGTCTATGCCATATCCTGTTCTATTAGGTTGATTACTCCTCAGTTGCATTCCCTCCATATCACGCTTAGAGTCTAATCCCACTTTATGCAACCAGCTCAAATTCCTGCAAGAGAATTGCAGAATCCTCCAGATGAAGTCCATTTGCTGCACCTAAGTGTGAAAAATAATGATAATATTTAACAGTGTAAGACTTCCATCTTCCCCCTTATCCTAGTGAACTGCCAAAAGGCCTCCCAAATTAGTAAAAGTCACACATCTTCCTTGGGTCCCCCCTTTCTTGTGAAAAGAATAGTAAGGGAAGAGGGGCAACAGATAAGGAAATAGAAGCTTCCTAGGCAGACATTCTAGAAACCTTCCATTGGACTAGAACTCACAAACTCAAATGCCTACAGAGGCCAGACAGGGCAGTGGGTGAGTGAGCAGATCAGGTACGAAAGACAAACAGTAGTGGGGGTTGTGGCAATCCGGGAAGTGCGTGCAGCTCCTACAACTGCCCCTTCTGTTCAGTTCCAGCCAATTGTTGGACAGAAATGCAAGTTCAGGGTATCCAGATCTTTAGATTTTTCATGAGGCTCACATAGACTGGATATTTTAATGCAAAATTTCCCAATTCATAAATGTTGGCAACTAATTAAGAACATTTCAAAACTGTGTGAAGGCCAAGGAAAACATGTCCATGAGCCAGACGTGGCCTGGTTTGAAACTTCTGTGATAGGCTAAAGGGCTGTTTAAATTCACTAAGACAGTCAGGGTGTATAAGGGAAGAAAGAGAAATGGCACAGCCTCCTGGCTCCAGATGGAAGCTTAACAACCTGGGCAGTGGGGGGAAAGGTTCGCCCCTGGGGATGCAGTGCACAAGCAGCCAGCAAGCTGGCCCAAGCTTTTTGGGGTGACAATTGTTTCACTTTGTCCAAGAAATAATCTCTTCAGAACAAGCTGGGAGATGGATTTGGAAGTCTAGCTTAAAGAGCTTATCAGTATGAATAGATAAACAGTAAGTTTATGTGTTTCCATTCTAGAGTTAGAAAAAGCAAAATGGGATAAAAGCAAATGGAACTGAAGTCCAGGTCCCAGTTTTTCTTGGAAAGAGAAGAGAACTATGGGAACCTGATGAGTGATGTGCAGTTATTTCGATGACAGTGAAGTGGGGTGAGACAAAAGACACAATGACCAACATAGACCCTGGGGGAGACAGAGAGTGTACCCCATGGCAGACATAATCACACCCAACCTCCCCCAGTGCCCTTCTCTAGCACTTAGGATCAATAAGCCCTAACTGTTTGAATGAACAAAATTAACGAGGACCACCTCTCTCTCTCTGAATCTATCTCCATTGAACAACTGACCACATCGGTATCCTGGGAGCTACACCTTTAGGGAGTTTTGTGATGGATTCCTAGTACAGCAAAGGGAAAAGCTATGTGCACAGAGCTGAAAAATAATATTTGCTAATTTACAGCTATTAATTAAAAGCCCTGTCACCAAGCCAAGTGCTCCAGCACGATTTTAAAATTTCCCTCAAGGTCGTTACAACTTCTCCAGGAGGGAGTCGCAGAGAACGCAGACTAAGCACACAGCGCTTAGGCAAGCAGGCTGGGGAGCAGACAACATCTTTCAGGCTTTGGATTTGCACAAGCAGTTCAGCCTCCTCAGAGTCCAGACAATGCCCTGCATTCACTGCGATCTCAGGAGCTCCAATGCTGGGCTGAGGAGCAGGAAAAAAACCTAGACTTGAATTGAGAATAAATTGGTATTCACTAAATGGCACTTCTGAATTTACTGCAGCCTTCACCTTTGGAGGGAATTGCCAAGGTGCTCATAAAAGAAGAAATGATGAATATTCAGGATGTCTTTTGAATCCATTAGGCTACAGAGGATGAGGTCTCCATATGTAGACTTCTGATTCTCTCCTCAGGCTATTAAGGAGACTGCCAAAATGGTCGTCTGCAGGAAGAAATGGACCCTGGGTTTGCCAGTGGGGAGAAAGTCTAAACGCCAAAGGTCAAGTCCATGGAAATAAACCTGGTTTAGGAGTTTTTGCAAAGGAAGAGATCTATAAATTTGGGGTTTCTGGACACAGGGAATGAGAGAATGTGTCTGTTGGTAAGAACACGGATCAAAATGTGGTAGCAGTCTATTCACTGAAATGTCAGCCTTTGTCTCACAGGATCTGATACTGTGCAGATCTAATTGTGTCCACCCCACACAGGAAAATCCCAGACAATCTCTTTAAGGGCCTCCTGCAGTTTTGTCAGCTGAGCTTCCCAGGAGCAGAATTGTTTGTACATCCCCAAAGACTATAAACCGTTTACTCCCCAGTCTGCTTACTTAAGTCCTGAGCACTTGCTCTTGTAGCTTTCACAAAAAGGGATTCTTTGTGCTAAAAAGAATTTAAAGAAATAATAATAGCAAACACCACTGACTCCCAAGAGGACTGGTCATAGATCAATCAATCTTTGGGAAAAGGGAATATTTTAAAAAGGAATAATGCAAGTCACTTGTCATCAGTTTCCCTGCCATTAAAATAAAAGAGTGGAGTCGTATTCGAAGCAACAAGCATGCATGAGAGCCAGGTGTTGCACCAGGCCCTGGGATGGAGAGAAGCAGGCCTTATCCTTCAGGCACTTTGAGGCTTTAGCAAGAGACACATCCTATGTAGGATACACCACTAACACAACGTCAAAACACCTAGATTAAGGTGCTATGTCAACACAGATGGGCTACTGATCCGTTTCAGCAGGAAGTGGTGGAAGGCGGATCAGAGAGAGAAAATTATTTCAGCAAGGAGACATTTGAGCTGAATCTTGAGGGGGGGAATTCAGTACAAGGAGCAAAAATGAAAGACAGGGTATCCCAGGTAGAGTGTTCTGTCAGGGTCAAAGATAGGGAGTGGGAAATCACAAGGAGGAATGGGTGATCGGGTAGGAAACACACCACTACGCCTCAGGGAGATCATATGCCTGTCCCTGTGTTGCATCTCAGAAATCAAAAATATAGTTATATATCTCCAAAGTCCCTTCCAGAAATAATATTTCATGATTTTTATAATTTTAAATAGAGGGAAAAAAAGTTGAACAACCCAAGAAAAGCCTTGTACTTAATGGTCTTTTTCTTTGATGTTCTGTGAACAAAAGTGAAATTGGTGGTGGCAGGTGGAAATTACCATCTGAGACCCAGGTAAGCTGTTTATCATGGCTGATCTTACAGGACCTTCCAGTCAAGGAGAACCAGACCCGCTCATGGGGAGATGGGTGGGAAGATAATTCCAAAGTGTCTTCTGCAGAGGCCAGCAGGTCCGAGAATGCATGGATGCCGTGGACGCCAGATTCCGTGTCTGCAGTGGTGCTCTTAATTCCCGCATGCCACAGAATTTTCTCTTATTCTCCACTTCCTCCATTGTCTCTTGTATATCATGGAAAAGTCTGAGGACAGAAATAAATAAAAAGAACCAGAAACATGAAAAAATACTTCTTGTGAGATTCTACCTGGTTTCGTTGTATCTACAACCACCATGGGGGGGTGTGACCAGGACAGACGAGAAAGCCAGGGCCTGGAGAGATGAGGGGACTACTCCAGTTCCCGAGCTGACCCAGAAACACCCAGACACCACCCACCTGGTCTAGTTCTGCCTCCAAACCCACTCAAGCTCACCACCCCACAGAGCAACAGCTGATTAATAGAAAACATTTTGAAAGAGACACTAATGAATAATAACATCTACTTTATGTTAGATATCATTAATATAGATATGATATTAGAAGAATTAGGGTGTGATCCAAATATTGTGTTATAAACACTAAAACAGTAGAGCCCATAAGACATGGCACTTTATTAAATAGATCAGATATACTAAACTGGACAGGAGTTTGTAGCACATTTAAGTCCAATATAGCAGGATAAAAACATGATTCATGAAAGAAAAAAATTTGATAAATTAGACTTAATAAAAAGAAGAAAATTTTGCTCTACAAAAGCACTGTTAAGAGACTAAAAAAAGCAAATCACAGAGTTGGAAAAATATTTACAGATCACATATCTGAGGAAAGACTTGTATCCTCAATATAATATTTTTTAATTCTTAAAGCTTAACAAGAAAATAAACAACCCAATTATTATTAAGGAAATGCAAATTAAAACTACCAAAAGATACCACTACAAACCTGTAAGAATGGTACAAACACATATGCACACACACAAAAGCAAACAAACAAGCAAAAAACCTTCACAGTTCCAAATGGCAAAGGATTAGAAATGATATAAGCTCTCACTCATTTGTGATGGGGATGCAAAATGATAAAGCAAATTCAAAAACATTGGGCAGTTTCTTAAAAAATTAAATATACCCTTACCACACAACCCAGCAATGCCAATCCTAGGCATTTCCTCAAGTGAGTTGTCAACTTAGGTTCACATAAAAATCTGAATGTGAATTCTTATTGTTCTTATTCATAATTCCTAAAACATGGAAACATTCCGGCAGTCAGTCCTTCAAAGGGTGAATGGATAAAATAAACTGTAGTATGTCCACACAACTGAACACTACTCAGCAATTAAAAGGACCAAACTAGTAATTCATGTAACAACGTGAGTGAATCTTAAACCCATTTTTAACTGAAAGTAGCCAATTCCAAAATGCTCTGTATTATGTGATTCCGCTTAAGAAATTTTGGAAATGGCAATACAGTAAAGATGGAAAGGAGATCGGTGATTACTAGGGATAGTGATGGGGAATTGACTGCAAAGGAGCCATATAAGGGAATTTTACGATATTGGAACTCTTCTTTATGATCCTGGGGAGGTGGATAAATTACTCTATGAATTTGTTAAACCTCTTAAAACTGTACAATACAAAGAGTGAATTTCATTCTGTGAAAATTTCGTAAAAATCAACCAGAGATGTTCAGGATGACCCAGGTGTGATGCAGATCATGACAAATAAGCTCGACTATATTACAAACATATAACAAAGCTTCACTGAAAGGGCTAGGGGAAAAGAGGAATGTACCTGAGAAACTTTGAAAAACAGTGTTTTGGCTGCATACTGTAAGGCTAAAGGTAACCACTACCTGTACATTAACACTCTATTCTAGTTGTTTCTTCCAAAGGTACAGGTAGACAACTCTGAAACTACTTCACATGTGCACTAGGGTTGAACAACCTAGCAACTATAATGTAGACAGTAAGGTCCGCATTCCTCACTGCCAGAGAAAAAAGTTACAAATAAACAACCAAGGCAGTCTAGAATATGACTGGATTAGAATCAGAGATATCAGTGTGAAGTCGTGCTTAACTCAGTATATTTACAGATAGAGAGATACAGAAATAAATATAAATATATATGCATACATAGGTGAATATGTACACGTATATCTCCAAGCTCTTTCTGCTCAGAAGTGCAAGAGGCAGTGACCCAACACTCCAATAGTAATGTGCACACCCAGTGCCCAGATTTTGATTTCTAAATACCATTCTCCAATAAAAATTAAGGTTTATAGAAGACAATATATGACATAATGGGACATGAGGTGAGGGGAAACCCTCAGATTGAATTTATCTAGGAAGAGCATTTATACAACCACTAGGTAGAATCCTAGTATGACAGAATGTTTGTGAAAATGACCTCAATCTTCCACTTCTTTCCATACTTCCACCTCATTGCAATGCAACTTTGTATCCACTCCCACCAAGAGAAGGAATCTATTTTCTGCCTTTTGAACCAGGATTGCCCTTGTTACTTGCTTGTTCAATAAAATGCAGCAGAAGGGACATTGTGCAAGGCCAAGCCCAGGCCCCAGGAAGTCTTGCATACCTTTGATCTTTTTCTTGGAGAGCTGCTACCATGTTAACAGGCTTTGGCTAGTCTACCAAAGGGCAGAGACCATGTGGAACCAAGACAAGTCATGCCCTTTGAGGCCACCTTCTCCCAGCCAGCTGACCTGGCAAATAGATGAGGAGACCAGCCGAGATCAGCTGAGCTTGACCCAGATCAGCAGAACTGCTCAGCTGACTCACAGACTCATGAGCTAAATAAATAGTCATTGTTTAAAGCCACTAAGTTTGGGGTGGCTTGTTATGCAGCAACGGTCACCTGATAAAACAGGAGGATCTCCATTCTCAGTGGACGGGCTGATGAAAAAGAGTTAAAGAGATTGCAAAACTGGAGTCAGATTGCTGTGAGAACAAGGAGGTTGAAATCAGAGACCAAAGGAGAAGTTGCAACATGAAGGAAGTAGTCTCCTAGGAAGATGCGGCCTAAGAGAGATAAATTTTTATCAACCAGAAAAACAATAATTGAAACACCATTAGGGTCGTGTACACACAAATAGGAACAGCTAATACAATCTTCCCATCAATAGCAGAAAATTCATTTCCTTCTTTTGCTTAAATACACTGTACACCTTTCAGGCAGAAGGATTTAATTTATAACCCATTCTGAGCAAAAGACACAAAAAACTCACATGACCCTAGGCCCCTCCTCTGGGAGACAAGTCCAGGCTGCCGCTGCTCCCACCTGTGAGTTGCAGAGTAACAGATTATTAGCCCATGATCTCCATGACTTCACATCACCTCCTTCCACCCACTCATTACCCTCTCGGCCCTGTCATCTTAGGCCACACACACCCCTTTTCCTTATTTCTTTTTACTATTCCTCTGTTTCCGTAAATTATTATGTTCACATGTCTGAGCCATATACTGGTCTCTCTCCACTCCCCAGCCCACCATTGATATCTGTGTACAAGATATTTGGAGAACCAGATCTTTCCTGCTCCACATTACTAAGGAGTGATGGGCTACTAATGGTGCCAAAGCATGGATTATCATCCTCCAGGCCTCCAGAGTACAGCTGCAAAGTCAGGGAAGCTGACCCACTACTCAGATGAATAAATCTTTTCTGTCTGGCCTCAGTTTATCCAGGTAGTATCGTGTGTGTGTGTGCATGAGTGTGTGCACATGTATGCATGTACACACACACACGCACACACACAAACACAGTGCTGCAGAGGGAGTCCAGCTGATCATGGGCTTTGGGAAAGGTAAGTCGTCCTTGTGAGGTCATTTATCACACAATAGCCACCTGATAAAATCAATGGAGCTTCACTAATTTGGATTGGGCTGGAAGCCTCCTCCTTGCAGAGACAGGGACCTGTGATGAGGAAAAGCACAGCCTAAGTTAGAGTCAGCCTTGGATTTAAGTTACAGCTTCGCTACTGATTAGCCATGTGTCCTGGGACTGACTGAACCTCTCAAAGCTTTAGGTCCTTTATTGGTAAAATCATGTTAAAAATAGTAATCTCTACCTTGAAAGGCTGATAGGAGCATTGAATGATGTTGAATTAACTACATCATCAGTTTTATGTCAGAGTCAGAGATAATGTAGGGAAACCATCCAACAGTGCCTAGCACATGGGGGGCTCCATAAATGCTAACTACTGTTTAGGTCAGCCTTATTCCACTGACCTGGCTGAACTCTCTGTGACCTCCTGTTGGGCCTTCCCACGCCCAGTCCTTGCCAGTGTACCATCTTCTGCCTGTCTTTTTTACTCCATTTCCTTCAGTCACCTCCTTCCCAGCCCAGTAGGCCAAGGTCAGCCCCTGGCCTGGCCTCTCCTGGTTATCCCTATCCTGCTGGAGCTAACCAGGCCAGGCCAGCACATATCTGAGTGAGGCAATTAGTTCCTCAAAATGATTCTCTCAATAAATGGAGCAAAATTGCAATGACGATTGGGGAAAGAAAGGGGGAAATGCATAAGAGGACCTGGCTGGTGACAGGCACATTCAGGGATATAAGTATGTGGCAATTGCTTTTTTCATCTAATTCTCTTACTTTGAAATATTCCTGGAAGTGACCTGGTGTTATTAGGCATTATTGCAAGACAGAGTCTTTAATTTATCCAATCACATGGGGATCCACGTAGGACTGACAGCTAATGAGAAAGATTATGTCATTCTCAGGGACAGAGGGACAAAGTGGGAGGAGGGGGCTCCCAGTGAGGACAGAAGTGTGGGGGAGGTGGTATTTCAAACACCTACCAGTGAGTCACTGTGCTTTCAACAGCCTAAACTTTCACCTAATTAAGGCCTGCTAATAAACAATTATTTAATGAGCTGCACAGTAACACTTAGATTCTATTTTCAAATCTCTAGCTGGCTAGGTAGCTTCAAAATCAGATCACATAGTGATGAGGAAAAAATACATACACGTATAAGCAACACCACAACAGATCACTGCTCTTGCCAAACACGCCTACAAAATTCATAAACCTCTGAGATATCGGCGCCTCTGCAAGTTGCTGGGGTTTTGATAGGCTGCACAGAAAAGGCAGATGCATTGCCCTTGCTTCCGGCCGTCCCTACACACAGCAGGTCCACCCAGCGTCGGCTTCAGGGCCCACATTTGCTGATCCCGCCGCTGCTCGCGCACTGTGGATGCAGCAGCATTTGGGGTGCACTGCTCTGGATCCGGACACCTCCACCCCCAAGGAGGGTCACTGTGGGCAGCGGCTTGGAAACTCTACCCCACAACATGACCCCCCTCTCCACTGGTCCTCTCGGGGCTGCAGTCAGCCCAAGTACACACTGAGGGCCACCTGCACTGTATCTGGGGAGCTGGTCTCTCTCTGCCCTCGTCTAAGGGATGACGCAGTGCCCCCACCCTCTGCCAGATTTCCCTGTGCAACCCCTAGATTACCAACCATGCCAGGTCCTGCCAGCGCCTGCAGAATTGGCTACTTCCTCTCTCTGGCACTCTCCCGCTGTGATGCTCTGTCTCTCTCTCTCTCTTACTAATATAGATATCGGCATTCACATCACACTTGGCTGAAAAAATGTTTGCTGTCTTCTCCTTGTCTTTGAGATGGAGCCTTAAAGCTTAGCCTGACATCCAAGGGCCCCTGCCACCTATCTTTGCTTGCTGGCCCCTGCCCCAAATCCCTGTGTGGAGCCCACACGACTTCCATTCTCCCTCCAGGAGCATCTTCCAAGTCAAAGTATGATCACCGTTTCCAACCAGAACTAAGGCTGGAAAGGTTCTCTTCTCACTGCTAGGGCTCTTCCATGGGTCCTATTTCCCATCTACAAACATGTGTCTTCCCTGGTGACTGACCATGGTTGACTTCACACAGTCAATATGCATTGACTGGTCTGGAGCCTGAGCTGGGCCCTGTGTTGAGCTGGTAACTCGTGTGGATTTTGCTCTGTAAACCATAAACCCAGAGCCACATCACAACATCACAGTGCAATAGTCATCGCCTCCATCTAATAGGAATGTCAGGGACACAGCAACAGACAGCCTCTCAGACACTTCACAGCCCCCAAAGACAAGATTGCCAGGCATGGGGTGTGCGGATGTCACCTCTTAGAGATTCACTCTCGTAATGCACAACTTCTTCTTCTTTCTCCTGGGCAAAATGTCTTCTTGCCCACCAGCCTCACAAACTAAACACTGATTGACGCAAGACGATAAGCCGGGAGACCCTGTTCCTCAGAGCTGTGCATCGCTTTCTCAGGACCTTGTGACACGGGGCTGGCTAGGTTATTGTCAAAGGTGGGGCAGGTTTACCTGCCTGCCCATTCAGCACCTGGGTAGTTTGAAAACACAGACCCTGCACCAACAGGAGGGCCATGGCACCCTCCACAAGAGAATTCTCCAAAGGCAGGCAGAGTGAGGGGGGTGGACCATCTATGGCAGCCTGTTGTCGCTGTCTAAGAAATTTCCAAGCATTCCATTTCATTGCATTTCTCTTTTATGATGCACTGTGGTGCTGACTGGGATATGAGATAAAGCGAAAAGGCATTTTGCTTTTTTCTAGCCAGCACTTGGATCCTGCAGGTAAAGCCGCCGGCTCAGCGCTCCCCGCATTTTCGGGGCCTGAGTGCCCGCGTTCGGGTGTCAATGCAGAGAGGCAGCCAGAGGGCAAGGAGGTGGGGACCCCAGCGAGAAGGTTTCTCCAGACTCCAAACACACTTGCAAGGTCAGGCCAGAGCACACCTGCCCGCCGCCGAAGCCACCACACGGGCCATCAACCCTGTGTCCTCCCAGTTGTGCTGTGGTTTTAAGGCGGCCCCTGATGTTTGCTTGATTTCACATATGGATATGTTGGGCAGGGGATTTCTAATAACAAGTAAGGCTGGCAGTTGCTAATGCTTTAAAGGTGGAAAACTCTTTCACATACTTTATCATATTTATCACATACTATCATATTCACCATACTCCCTTCCCCCACTACCATTGCCCAGGTAAAAAAGTGAAACCCAAGAATCCCTCAGTGTGCTAAGGGTTTTGCAATCGTAGGTATCAGTTAAGTTTCAGACTCAGGAGTCCGCTTGACAGCTAACTGCAACTCCTCCAAGAGCAGTGTCCTGTTGGTATTATCTCTGAGGCTCCTTCTCAACCCAGCCCAGCCCACTCTCTTTTAGAGAAATAAAACCTGCCCACCCTCCACCACACCCACAGGCCCCACGCCTTTCCAGCGGGCCCTTCACAATGCGGAAGCGCCTTGGGCTGAAGTCTGTGTTGAGGTGTTAAAACGCTGAAGCCCTAGGAGAACAAAAAATGCAAACGTTTCCATCCAAAGGGACCTTTCTCAGTTCAGCCCAAAGTGAATTCTAATCTTTCTTCTATTTTTTGTTTTGCTTGACATGGAAGTAGCTACGTTTACCATGCACTAGTTCCCAACAAACGGCAAACAGCTAAAGGAAAAATCTCTGAGGTTATTTCCCAACTGAGCAAAATCAGAAATGGATGTGAAGCCCTAGAGAGGTGTAGCCTGCCTGCCATTTTCAGTTTTATCAGAATTCTTCAGCAGGGTTTCCTGGCAACCTGTGACCCAGTTTTCACCAAATACCCTAAAGTTCATCATTTAGGCCACTAGTTGCCTCCACATCTTCTCTCCTTCCTCGGTTATCCTTTACATGCCTAACATAGTTTGGTTTACTGTTTGTTTGTTTTACAGTCTTATCTAAAATGTGGGTGTGACGGGGCTGTTTTCCCCTCATGGCTAATGGATCATATCACAGCAGAGACAGTGGGGCATCTAATTATATTATTAACATGGCTTTCTTTTTCCAGAGGCATGTTTACAATGGCTATGTCCCTTTCAAGTCACAACGCTGCCCTTCCTGGCTTGTGTGACCTTAAGAACGCCTTTTGTCCTCTCTCTAAACTCCAATAAAAGCAGCACACTCATAAATACCGAACAGAATTTTTGAGGAGGAAAGATGGAATCACATAGGAAAAAAGTGTTTTGAAAATGGTAAGAGCTATACAAACCTTAAAAAAAGCAACCTCGTTATTTTTATTTCTCTCCGTCCTTGTCAGTACAATGGTGAGGCCGTCTAATGCTTGTCTAGTAATATTACTGGGAGGATTAAGTGAAATAATACAAGGAAAGTGCTTAGCTTCCTGCTTAGCACATAATTAAAGTGCTTAAAAACTCTTAGCCAGAAGCAGCAGGCGCCAGGTTCCCGAACCAGAGACAGCAGGTATGGCCAACCCCATTTTATAGCTGAGGAAACTGAGGTTTGAAAGCTCAAGGAGACTCAGACTACCCTTGCAGCTCTGCCCTTTCACGTCTCACTGTAACATGTCTATGTCCCTGTGGCTGGTTGGTGGCAGAAACCCAGTGGTTGGTGGCTAACTTTAGTGGGATTTTCCATTTTGAAAGGATAAGTGGGGAGCTGCAGGCCGCTGGTTCCTCTGGACATGTGACAAAGGATCTGTAAAAGAAGGTTTAAGACTTACGTGGGCTGTTGTCTCATTAGCAGCTGCAATTCAACCATCTTATTCATGAGAAACACAAAATTAAATAGAAGGAGAAGACTAAATAGGAAACGATCACTGCTTTTACTTTTAATCCTCACTTATGAATAGTTGAAGCAGCAAAGGTAGAAACGGTGACGGAAGTTCAGTGGCAAACCCAGAAACCCCACCCTTTCAGGACAGAGACACCAGATAAGTTGTTTTCAAAGGTTTTGAAACCTTCTAATCATTTTACAGTTGAAGTCCACAAAGGAGCTGGTCCTAGAACTGGGGTGGTGATGGGAGCAGCATAGAAAAATGCTACAGACTCCAACCAGCTCTGTGGACATGATATGACAGCAGGTTGTAGAGCTTCTGGGAAGAAGAATAAGGCTCCCCGGGACAGCCTTTTACCATCCAGCTTTAGTTTGTCCGAAAAGAAGGAAAAAATGAACTGAAGTCTGCAACCAAGAAAACCAGTCAGGGAATTAAAAAGCTGGGCACACAATAATTTTAAGTCATGTCAGAGGAGATTTAAATAGCACCCATCAGCAGAAAAGAATGGGGAAACCTACAGGGCACTTTACTTCATCGATACTCCATTTATCAGCAATTACTGACTCCATTAAAGGCTGAGTTTACAGCAGAAAGAGAAGCAGAGCCTAAAATATGTCCCAGCAGATGGACAGAGAGTGTCAGTGATGCTGTATTTCAAAGGCATCGCGCTGTTGTTATCACTGAACGTGGAGTCAGAGAGGCAGCAAGAAAAAACAGCGACCCGAGAGCCAGCAAATGATTTACTTGACCCGGGATGGGTAGAACTGACAGCAAAAAACCTCATTAATTCCTCAGGTCACTCTGGAAAACATTAATTTGGTTTGGACTCATGACGAGAGGAGATTTTCCAGACATACGCTAGGAATTATGAAATCTCCACGGCTGGAGAAAGTATGTCCAAATCACTTTTTGCATAAATCAAGCTGACTTTCTAAAGAAGGATAATATGGTTAATCAAGGGAGTTATGGAACTTCGTGTGCTTATTAGACAGAAAGTATAACAGTATTTTCTTTGGTTATCAGTTCTGGGAGAGAGAATTTTTTTTTTCCTCTTTATACTAAAGTCTTCTCTTGCCAACATGGAAGGGATCCTTTGTAAGAGATGGAAGACACTAAACATGTAAATCATTTGTTCACACAAAGATAGCATGGCTTTGCTCTTTCTTTCTGTTTTCAAATGGGCACGTGCATTGCAGGGGCATCTCCTCAGAGTCCCACATGATCTGCCAGCTCACTTCCCCTCCTCACCTGCCTTCCCCTGTGTACTGGACACATCCCTAGAAATAACAATCACCAGTGACTGATGATTTCATTCTGTATATTTTGGTAGCCTGGCCCAAAATTCTGGGTTCAAGGCAACTTGGTTCGAAATACAAAGTGTATAATCCTACCCAGAAAAACCTTTCTGTTCTCTCTCCAAGTCTGTGCACATCTATGCAAAACACACATAAGGAGAACTAAAGTTCTCTAGTCCCCAGAAGGTGTCATTTCTAATCCTGTGTAATCCTCTTAAACTCTATGACTTTCCCAGAAACCCTGCTTCTTTGTCTCATTTAACTGAGAAGAAAAAGGTGTGGAGTACTTTGGAAGAAAAAAAAAAAGTTGATTCAATCCAGAACGAAGCAGTCTGTTGGGATATTTACATCAGTGACTCACTTCATTTTAGGGACCCTGACAGACAGATCAAGTTATTCAAAATGGTTAAGAGGGAGAGAGATTGAGATTGAAATGCTGCTAGGCAATGAGCTTATACCCCAGTGTCTGATGCATAAACTGTAAGCCCACTTTCTGATGATATCTTCCCTTGTAAAAGTTGCATTCATCATGTTTAAAGTAAGGTTATCTCTGGCTCAAGAGTACATGCATTAGTACGTTTTACTCATTCAACACTGAACACTCCCTATCAACAACCGTCTGCTTAAAGGGGACGAGGAGAACAAGAATTAATCACATAAAGAGACAATTTAAGGGAGTTAGGCTATAAAATGGAATTCATTAGTAAGCCATAAAGTATTACTGCTTTAACCAGCCTTTCCCTTCTACTCTGCTTCTCCACCCTGGGACTGTAGTGGCCTGCCCACCAGACGACCGACAGCCTTCCCCCCACCCCATCTCCTCTGCTCCATGTCCCATGGGGACAGAGAGAACCTAGAACTTGTCAGTTGGTAGCGGGACTGCAGTGTCTCTGGCCACACAAATTCCAGAGTTGGAGCCTAGAAAAGTCCAACTGGGATGGAATTTCTTAATTCAAGGTCCTCTACTTATCCTACCTGTTGTCTTGGAACCGCATAAGCAATGCTCACATGGGACAGGGAACTGTCACATAAGAGACAGAAAAATGTCCTGGATATCAACACAGGTTCTGCATTTTGCAGACCCCAGTTCACCAGTTTTAGCCCTTAGCAGCTGGGTGACCTTGAAGAAGTCACTTAACTTCTCTAAGCCTGAATTTCTTCCAGAGCAAATGGAGAGAACTAGAGGACCCAACAGAGGGGGAGCGTGAGGGTAGAATGAGATAAAGAATGCATGATAGCATTTCTCTAACCCGGCAGCCATGAGGCTTGAGGAGATGGTGTGCTGTTGTGGTGAGGGGTTCTGGCTTGTTTCTGTTCAAGAGGAAAAAACAATTTTCCTGCCTACATTCTTATTACTTCAGTTTCAATTAAAATGTATTTGTTATTTGTCTTATTCCTCTCTCTGAATTCTCCCCTGCATCTACATTCACCAGGACCCAATATATAGGTTTTCTTGACTAACATACAGACTGAAAGATCTGCTATTAGAAGATTGCAAAAAGCATACAAGTTTTTCATACCTTATCTTATATTTGAAGGACATTCCAATCCTTTCAGAATAAAGCAGAGAATGGAGGGAAGCAGTAAAGCAGAATTCTCTCCATCTTAATTTCTTCCCTAGGTGGTCTGAAAGTATTCGTTCAGTGCCACTGGGTGTTTTGGGTGTACAGAGTGCTGTAAGTTAGTTTTTATTCTCTGATGCTGAAATATTCGGAAAAGAGGCAGGGAGAATCTATGCGTCTCAAAATAGCCTCTCAAAGCTCTTGGACTATATCAACCTACATCAATGATCCCCCAGCTACTACTTTGAAAAACCGTATACCCAAACTGAAAATTAATGCCCAATTAACTTCACAGTGAGACAACTTAGAATCAAACGCTTGAGCAGAGAAGAATTCAGGCAGTTTCTTCCTTAAAGCCACCAATAAAATAGCATACGCATATTTTTTGTGTGTTCAAAGTCTCTCCTGGCACCTGAGCCCACTTTTACGTGAGGTGGCATGGAAGGCATAAGCTCAGTCAACCCTTAACATTTCTGCACATAGCTGACTACTCTCAAGTGAACTGGTTACTATCTCCAAACTTCAGTTTCTCATCTATAAAATAAAATAATCTGCCTTATAGACAGGATTAAACAAGCCAATACATATAAAGCACCTATAGCTTAGGCCTTCAATAAATGGGTATGTAGTAGTGGTACTGTGTGGTCTTGTAAAACATATTAATTATGTATTATTAATATTAATTATCATATTAATTGATTAATTGTGAGTAATTAATTGTAAGTAATAAATAATTCATATTATCATATAATAATATATTATTAATTCTATATAGTGAAGTTTCAGGTCCTGAAGCTAACTCTGACAATGTCGAACCAGTTGTCAATGACTGAATGGAGATTGCACTATATGAAGTCACACAGCATGCTAATTCTTTCCCTCAAACCACGATTGATCCATTGTTTCACAAAAATCTAAGATTCTTGATTTCACTGATTTTTTTTCATTAAAATAACTGACACTTTACATTTTCTAAACCCAACTAGTTCCTTCATAGAGGTACTGAAACAGCCTAAACCATCTTTTTTACTTTCTAATGTGCAAACATGAGTGCCATCAACACCAGTCTGTAATACTTTTCTCTCAGTCCGTGCTGTTAGGCACAACCCCTAATGCTCAGCTGGATAGACTCCTGGCTATGCAATAGGCAAGGTCTTCACATGCATAGCATCCCAGGGGTACCCAACGCTTTAGTCCCTGTAAATAAGATATCGAAAATACTGGTCCCTCCACCATATCTTTGATGTTACATTTATTGTGGGTTTTCTGACTATACAAGTAGTAATTAGAGTAAAACTAAATGGGGAAATATGTAAAAGAACAAAAGAGAAAATAACCACTATTTTAAAAAACAGAAAATAACAATCTTTGCAAAGTGAGGGTATGGAGAAAAGGGAACCCTTGTGCACAATTGCTGGAAATGTAACCTGATGCAGCTGCTGTAGTAAACAGTAAGGAGGTTCCTCAAAAATTTTAAAATAGAAATGCTATATGATCTAGCAGTGCTACTTCTGGGTATTTATCCAAAAGAATTGAAAGTAGGATCTCAAAAAGATATTTGCACACCTGTGTTCATATCAACATTATTCACAAAGGCCAAGAGGTGGAAGCAACCCAGGTGCCAATCACTGGAAGAATGGATAAACAAAATGTGGTGCATACATACAATGAAATATTAGTCAGCCTCAGAAAAGGAGGAAACCATATCATGTGCTACAACATGGATGAAGTTTGAGGACACCATGCTAAGTGAAATAAGCCAGTTATAAAGGGACAAAAGGTGCATGATTCCATTTGCCCAAAGTAAACAAATTCATAGAGACATAAAACGGAATAGTGGTTACCAAGGCCTGGGGGAAGGGAAACATGGAGCAATTGTTGTTTAATGGGTGCAGAGTTCAGTTTTGCAAGATGAAAAAGTTCTGAAGATTGGTTGCATGACAATGTGAATATACTTAACAATACTGAATTGTAGAGTTAAAAATAGTTAAGAAGTTAAATTTTATGGTATGTGCCTTTTAAGCAGTTTAAAAGAAGCAAAGCATCCATAATTCATCATACACATATAAATCTGTTACTATTTTGTTGTTGCAGTTAAAATACATTCTTTTACTTATCTACATATTGTTAACATTTTTCCCTCATATTACATATTCTTCTACAATCTCATTTTAATGGTGCATAGTATTCTATTGTTTAAGTGATCCCTTATTATTGAACATTTAGGTTACTTCCAGTTACTACAAATAAACCATGATAGACTCCATTTTTACATTAGTTTTAAATTTCATATTGTATTCCTTACATTATGCCTTGATTTTCATTAGCAACTGAGATCATTTTAGTGTGGTATGCAAGATCTTTTTGCTTCTAAACCTCTTTTACTCTGAGAGTATATATAAGGAAGGGGAAAAATTGAGGGAAGTCAAATCAATCTTTTCAAGAAGTAAACCTCTTAGTTTGAAAACAGCAATGATTTCAGCATAACAATCGTCAGAACCGGCTTTCCACAAATTGTCCCTTTTCCAGTGAATATCTGTGAGGAGAACATAAACAAGTAGACACAACCGGGGACAGTCACCAAAGTACCCAAGGTTCTGCATTTACCCAGGAACAAACTTCAAACCATCTCTACTTGCAGCACATCCTTAAGCCGTTTGCTATGCAATAGAATTATTTGCAAAGACCTTACTGCCCTTGTAAAATAACTGACAACATTGCTTTAAGGTCAGTATCATCACTCCCAAGTTATCAATGAGAAAACTGAGGCCCAGAGAGGTTAAACGGCATACCCAGAGTCACACAGCTAACAGTGACAGGGTCAAGGTTCAAACCCAAGCTTCCTGTGCTTTCCCCATAGTGTGAGGTTGCCATGTTGAATATCAAGGTTGATTGCAGAGCTCTAGGCACAAAGGAACATTTCATTGGTAGAATATCTCTGGCTCTCAATTCTCTTTCTCTGAAGGAGGCCCATGCCACTTCCCTGGGGAACACTGTGGGACCAGTTTCAGAAAAGGCTTTCATGTTTACTGTTCCGCTCCTTTCTCCTCCCCATGCCAACTAACCCCAATAATTTAGAAAAGTATTTCTGCAGGAAGTTAAATAAGTTAAATGCAATTAGCATTGCTCTATTTTAGGAGGAATTGGGGCTGCAGATCCTACTTCCATATGGCAGTTGCATGTGTTTATTAATGGAAAAGACTAATGAAAAGCCGCTATTGCCACGGAACAGTTATCTTGTGCTAAGTTCCTGGGAATCAGACACAGGCTTTTCCAGCAGGCTCGTTTCTGCAATCGCTTGTGGCCACTCTCAAAGAGTTTGTTCTCAAAATTCTCCTGCCAGAATGGCTGTTTCTGTAATGTGAGTCTTGACAAGATGACTCACTGGGGCCGTGTTAACTTTTATCTTCATCTGTTTTTAACAGTAATTAGGCCAGAGTGATTTTGGGGCAGCACATGAGTCAAACTTGCAATCACTCACTATGCTGGAAATCCGGGTCGTTAGTATTGGCGTTTTGTGACCGTATTATTCGCAAGAGTTTGGAGTGAGGCTCTCTGTAAGGTATCTGGTCAGGCAATTAGGGATGCGTTGGTTTCTTTTATTTTAGTTAGTTCAGATCAAAATCCTGCCAAAATCCATCTCTGAACTCCTAGTTCTAACCCAGCTGTGGCTGCTGCTATGTAGATAAATCCTTACAGACAGAAAAGCAAGCCATTTGCAGTGGTCTTTCTTACTATTGCTAAATTCCACACTCAGTTTCTAGCACTTATCTGGAGGATGTGCAAGGCATGAGGGGATTTTAATTCTTTGAAGGCAGGGAGGATATGCAAACTATTAATTTTTTAATCATTATAATCATATGGGACAACTCCAGATTCCAAGTCCCCACTCTAGCAAGCCACACCCTCATTTTTGGCAAAATGCTCACCACATTTCCTGCTGCATTAATCCCTGCACAGAGGCGCAGTCCTGAGCACAACTCTCTCCCCCTACAGTGCCTCTTTATAATTCTCCAATGTGACTTTTGCTGAATATTCATCTCTGAATTTACTTCATTCTAGTGTTTAAATATATATCTTTTTTCATTCCAACAGATTGTGTCCCCCTGGAGCCCGGCTTTCCTAAGTGCCCAGGTCCTGCTGAACTTCAAACATTATGAAGCAACAACTCAACTCACCGGTTAAATCCCCAGCACCATGACCCAGAATAGCATTGAAGCCAAAGAGAAATGGGACCTGGAGGACTCTGGGGCTTCGTATTACAGAATAAGAAAGTCATAAGTAAAACAAAATGGGAGAAGACACTTTCGGCAGAAGAGGAAATGTTATTTACAGATTCTCCAAAAGGTAGGAAGGGAGGTAGAAGTGGGCTGAAGAAACTATAAACAATGAATAAAAATGCAAAGGACCAAACCAGGACTCCTTTATCATGTTGATTTGGAGTTGGTTACTCCTGGGTCTCACAGGATTCAATCCCTCCCTCAGTTGCCTTAGGAAAAATCCATCCTTCTTAGTTTAGGAAAAATCCATCTTTCTTAGGGATATAGAGTAAAATCATGGGCTTGTACAGCAATGACCAATTCCTGTGCTTCATCAGAGTATCAGTTACTTCTGGGAACAAGGGGTCCACAGAGTATTTCAAATGTATTTGTCACCATGTATTTCTTAAACTAGTGATGGTACGTCAATATTTGTTTTTCTTTATCCCTTTCTGAATGTCCAAAAGCTGAGCACCTAAGTAAAAGAAATTCATCATCAAAGCCCAGGACTTGAAACCTCCACTGAGGAGCTCTAGGGCTGGCTTCGTGGAGTCGGCAACCTGTGTAGACACCCAGGGCCCCACACTCAGAGGGGTCCCCATTGGTTTAATGCTCTCCTGTCACTTCACAAATTTTTAACAAGGGGCCCACATTTGCATTTTCCACTGGGCCCTGCAAATCACATAGCCAGGCCTAGGCAGCACTTACTGGGTCAAGAAGAGGGACGTTTCTGTTTTAAGTCACACACATAGGTATCTCAAGACCAGGAACAAGGAAGACAACTCTTGTCTCCCTCCCTTTGGAGGTGGTGAATCTCATCCTCCACTTTGACTATGTACAAACATCCTCCACATAGCTCATATCTCCTTTCCTCTCTTTCTCTCTCTCTCTCTCTAACCTTTTCCTCTTCCCCATCTTCTCAAACACCAGAGACACACAAGATGCAGAGGAAAAGGATGGACAGGATTGGGTGACAGTTCTCAGGATTGGTGGGAGGATGCGGTTCCAGACCTGCCTCCACTCCTCTTCTAGCACCACAACAAGAGGGAAGTGGCTTCCATTTATCTCTGCTCCTCACCAGAACTCACTCATTTTTTGAAATTTTGGTTTGTATTTAATCGACCAAATAAGGACAAAGATCTCTACGCTCCAATTACCAATAAAGCATGCTTTCACTCAAATAATGAATACTGAGTACTTATTATGTGCAGGCATTGTACCAGGATACAAAGATGGAAAGTCAGTGTCCCCCATCAGAAAATGTTTGCAATCTATTGAAATGACAGGGAAGCAAACAAACAATTACAGTGTATGGTGGCACTGCTGTCCTGGGGTGGGTGCAAAGTGCTATAGAAGCAAAGAAGGAGTGCCAGAAACTGTCTGCAAACGGAGGAATCATGGTGGAAATTGTCCTGAAGGAGTGGAGTAGAGGAAAGCATTCCAGGCAGCAGAAACAGTAGGTGTACAGAAACATATAAGAGTGTACTTATTTGGAGGACTGCTATTCATTCATTCTTTCTTTCTTTATAAATCATATGTAAGGCATCATGTTTAAAAGTAAATTCAAGGAGTATAATGGTAGAAGAAGTCAAACAGGTAGGAAGAGACTAGACTGTGAAGAAAAGTTTAGATTTTATTTTTTTGGCAGAAGAACCATGGAGGGATTTGGACAGGAAAGTGACATGATAAGATTTGGTTGTTGGAAAGAAAACTCTGGCCTTGGGAAATAATTTCAGGGAAAGTGAATGAAAGTCTTATGACCAGTGAGGAGGCTACTGCAATCTCCCTGCTCCTGTACAACTCAGGCAATGATAAGAAAGAGGAGAGACATTTTAGGACACAGAATTTACTGGACTTGGAGACTAGACCCCGGGTAAGGAAAAGGAGGAATTTAGTATAACTATCAGTTTTCTATGGTGAGCAATTGGTGAAAGGTGGAATCATTCTCTAAGAAGGGAAGTGGGTTTGGGTAGAAACACAGAGTGTTCAGATTTGGTATTGTTGAGTTAGGGAAGTCTATGGGACTTATTCCTCTCAGGCCAATGGATATGTGAGTTGGAACTCAAGAGAGAATTTTAAGCTAGAAAAAGGCTTGAAAGTCATTCATGCACAAGAAGTAATTGGAGCCACAGCCCTGGATAGACCATCCAGGAAGAAGGAAACATATGTAGCAAGAAAAGTAACCTATGATGGGAATCATAGAGCTGAAAGGTAAAGATAAATCTATAAGGGAAATGGAAAAGGACTATAAAAATATATATAATTAACCAGGAAAGCATGACATCATAGAACCAAATTTTAAGATGAAGGGAGTGATCAATAACAGTAATGCAAGCAAATAAGACAAGAAAAACAATGTTTATCTGCAGAGAATCATAAAATATAATAACTAGAAGATTGATAACTCAAAAATAATTTGAGTGGAGTAGTGACATTATTTTGGATGACTTTCTTTATTTGGCTGGCTTTATCTTTTAAAATCTTACCAATGTATTCATACCCTTGTTCATCCCCACTTGGTACCTAAAGAAAATGGACATAATTTAGAGATTAAGGTAAGTCTAATGTCCATAGCTAGTATAGGTTCTATTTACCTCCCCTTTAAAGAGGTCTCACAGAGCACCATACACAGGCTGATGCCAAGACCAAATACTTCGGATGAGATTGTTGGGACCAAGTCCTCAACGCCTCAATCTCTTATTTTGAAAATTATATATAAAACCTCTTGACTTGTTATTTAGCTAAATGGACTACTCTACAAGGCACTCCTCCAAAACATAACTAAATTATTTCAGGTAATTTCTAAAAGGAAAACCCCATTAGAACTGTGTATATATTACAATTCCAATTATAGGGATATTCCCTACTACCAGCTACAAGCAAAGTATCAGGACTGGTAAAAATTGAGGTAGAAACTATTTGGAGTTTAGTATTCCCAAGGGAGAGACTGCTTGTGTTGTCAACATTATAGACACAGCTGTCATATCTTAGCTTCACAAAGAAAGAGAGATGGGCACCCTATCCACTTTGGCAGGCTCATGGTCCCAATGGCTGCAATTCTTATTCTCTTATGAAAATGTTCTGCCTAGGGCAAATCAAGCCCACTCACAGACATGCCCAACAGTTTAAACTGGACTAGTTGGAGCATGATCAGAGTTGAGCACCTGTACACACTAAGTCCTTTCAGGTTTAGGAACAAGAGCTAGTTAGCAGCCTTCCTATGTTTTATCAGCAAAACCTGGAGGTGACTAGTGATGACCTTATAATAATGCAGGAAATAGGCCAAGGGAGCAGAAGGGACACCAGAGTAAGGTCACACTCAGGAAGTCTGTTCTTTCTGAGTAGGCCCATAGCAGTGGTGACAGGGGCATATTGGCAGAACATTACTAAATATTAAATAATTACACATACAGAATGAATCTTTCCTTCAGGAGTTTGCTAATTTTTCTTCTATAATTTACAACCCAAATACTTGGCTATACTTCTCTATCCCAGACACACAAAAGAGGTTATCCCCTTGCCTTTGAACAATTATTTAAAAAATTTTTGACTGATTTTTCTACTGAATTAGCCAGGTTTATGAAAAGCCACCAACAATAGTTTGTGTGATTGATTAATAATGTGTGAATTAAAGGGCACATAATGTTTATGATTAATTTAATATTTTAACTTATTTTGAACTATTCAAAATAATCAATTCAGTAATCCACACTGAGAGATAACTTAATTCCCACCAATCAGCACAGAGCACAGAGGAAGGGCAATTCAATAAAAATGGAAATTAAGCCAAAATTTCCTCAGATGAATTCCAACCATTTTTTAAAATTTATATCAGACCATGGAGTTAATAAATTCAAAAGTTTTAAGGAATAACTGAATCACCCAGAAGTGATAGTTGATTTTAAGAAATGATAGCAATTTACTTTTACCACAATGCAGCAAATAGTGATTTGAAATAAAATGAATTGACTTTCATTTTCAGAAAAGATGGAGTAACAGGGACTGGATTTGCCCTCCTGCACAAAAGAACTAATAAAGAGAACAAAAGATATGAAACAATAGTTTTCAAAACATTTGGCATCATGCAATGAAGGAAAGTGATCCCTGAGAGACAAGAAGCAAAGTGAGCTCTACAATTGCTCATCTTACTTCCTGAAGAGTTTCCAGTTTGCAACACAGGGAAGAGAAACTCATGCACAGTATCATGATGTGCCTCTAGATTAAGGAGATGATGCTGGAAGTCTGAGAAGATCAAGGCATCTACATTTTGCTAAAGTTAAAAAATATCTATATCTAAAGAGAAAATTGAGCATGTTAAGTAGAAACATGGACATTATGAAGAAAATAGTTTGATTTCTAAAGATGAGAACTATAATACCTGAGATCTAAAAATTACCTGTATGAAATTAAGGACACATTTGTCTTTGCAGAGGAAAAAGTTAGTGAACTTGAACACATAGCAATAGGGGGCATTCAAACTGAAACACAGAAAAAATAACTAAAGAGAAAGTAGCACATCAGTGAGCTTGGGGTCAACTTCAAGGAGCCTAACAGATGTGTAATTTGAGTCAAAAAAAAAGTAGAAAAAGGTGAGACAATAAATATTTGAAAAGTGAATGGCCAAAAAGTCCAATTCTGAATAAAACTGTAAACTAACAGAAACAATAAGCTCAATGAGCCTCAAGCACAAGAACATGAAAACTTCACCATGGCACATTAAAATAAAATTACTTAAAATAAGGAACAGAAAGAAAATGTTAAACACAACCAGGAGGAGAAAAGATAAATTAGGTATACACAGAAAAAGAAAGACATCAGACTTCTCATTAGAAACCATTCATGCCAGAAGATAGTGGGCATACATATTTAAATGACTGAAAGAAAAAATTGTCAACCTAGATTTCTATATCCAGCAAAAATATCTTTTTAAAAATGAAAGTGAAATAAAAAAAACTTTTCAGGCACACAAAAGCTGAGAGAATTTCTCACACTATAATTTTCCTTCTACATTTTCACACAGAAATAAAATGAAACCAGATGGAAATCTGGATCTGCACAAAGGAATGAAGAACACCAGAACTGATTACACGGAAAGTACAAAAGAATTTTATTCTTTTTATTTTTATCTTCATTCACCACTCTACACTTAAAAGAAATACCTCCCTGAAAGTCTTAAAGGATATCGATAGCATCACATGTGCCAATACAAGGTAACAATGGGAGTAATTATTAGAAATCTTGCCCTAGATTTTTGAAGAACGACCACATATGTATGCCAACAGAATAGAACTTGGATATCTTAGCAATGAATAATAATTGAATTGGCTAATTAAAGCAGGGCTAATCAAAGAAAATATGCAGATATCAATCATTATATAAAATGTGATGAAAAGATATTACTTGGCCAACTGTATTTTGCCATAGCTGTCCCTCACTTACTCTTTGTTCTAGCCATATTAAGTTGCTTCCCCTGCTCTGGCAGAGTTCGTTTCTTATTATTACCTGGTCTTTCATAGCCTGCTAGACTACAATGAGCAAAGATTCTGCCACCATCTTGCCCTAACATGTAACATAGTAACTGACCCATAATGTGCACATAAATAAAAAGGAGAGAGAGATTTGATATTAGATAAGTAGACAGAGAGACAATAGATATGCAAAGCTGGTAGTAAATTTATTCTATTATGGTTTAAAATTCACACTTCTTAAATCTGGGTTTATTAGTTAAAGGCAAAAAAGGTTTTTAGTAATGGAATATGATTATGTATTCATACTTTTGGTCAGTATCCCTCTTAAGCTTTCCCTTTGCTTATTTATGTTCTAATGGGCTTATTTGATATCCATGGATGTCTTAGACTGCTTTCTAAAGTGCTATGCATTCTACACCAAACCAAAATATACTAATTCACCCACAACAGAGATTATTCCTTTGCTTTGACTTTGGTTTCCTTCTAATTTTTATTTTCATCAAAATATGTATGTGTTTAACTCTCTATATATATAGTTAATGCAAGGGAAATCACATTTAAAAAATTTTAACATCTCTGAAATCAAAATGTTTCATTTAATCAAAGGATCTTAGCAGTGATTCTCAAGGCATATCATGAAAAATGACAGCCTTCTGCTTCACACCACCCCATCCCTGGAGCCCACTTCCCAGAGGCAACCATTTTTTCCTGTTTTACTGTTTCTTTAGATAATTACCTTCATATTTTGAATAACATACTTACATGGCTTTTTTGTGTATTTTTTACTTTAGGTTTTATCTGTTGTCATTCTACAATGGAAGAAGAGATTTCAGCTCCCTTACCTATCACCACCACCCCCTTCCCTTGCCAATACACTATTTTACCAATATAGTTGCTGCAGACAGTACTCTAAGATGTTCCCCAAGATTTCCTTCCCTACATTATATGTAATTCACAGATTCCAGACTGTGAAAAATAATGTATTTTACTCTCATAATTAGGTTATGTTACATGGCATTGTTGGTGTTCAGATAGATTATCCAAGTGGGCCTAACTTAATCACAGAGCCCCTTAGAACTATAGTTTTCTCTAGCCAGGAACAGAAGAGGGAGACAAACAGATATACCCCAGCTATCCTATAAGAAAGCAAACACCCTGACATGCACTGTTGGTGGAAAAGGAGCAGTCTCTAGGAGTTGAGAACAGTTCTCAGCCAACAACTAGCAGGGATACAAGGACTTCATTCCTATAACCACTAGAAAATTAATTCTACCAAAAATTTGAATAAACTTTAAACTGGATTCTTCACCAGACCCTCCAAAAAAGGAACAAACACAGACCAGCTGATGAAAGCCTGAGGAAAGAACCGAGTTACTCTGTGCCTGAACATTTGACCTATAGAAATGTGAGCTACTAAATGGGTATTATTTCAGACTATACTGTATCTGGAGCAATTTGTTACCTAGTAACAGGAAACTAATACTGTAGTGATATATCATCTTCTCACTATATCATCATGTGATATATAAATATTATTCACAGGAGAGCCATTTAGTACACTGTAGTTTTATTTCTATTCTTGAAAATTTTTGTTTCCCTAGAGTCAATAACTACCTCATTTTTTTCTTTCCTTAGTGCTCTATGTATTTATCATTAATTCTTCTTCAAATTTTCCATTTTTTTCAGAAAAATGTACTAGATCATCTATTAGTTTCACGTTTTTTTCTCAAAGGTCATCCTTCTGGAGACTTTCAGCTTTCTACTCAACCTGATATGATTGCTTCCTATCTCTCTGTAAAACCAGTTTAATGTTTTAATCTCCCTGCATCACTATCTGGGAATGTCCTCTATCTCCACTTCCTGGATTCCTTGTTTGCAGAAGAACACCACTTCCAATAGCTTCCTGTGGAAGGGATCCTTTTATTTTTTTTTTAATTGTGGTAAGAACACTTAACACGAGATCTCTCTTAAATTTGTAAGTGTGCAATGTACTATTGTTAACTATAGGCAAAATGTTATATAGCAGATCTTTATAACTTAATCATCTTACAGAACTGCAGCTTTATACCATTGAATAGTAACTCCCTGATACTCCTCCCCTCAGCCCCTGGCAACTAGCTTTCTAGTCTCTGCTTCTATGCATTTGATTATTTTCAATACTTCAAATAAGTGGAATTATGCAGTATTTGTCCTTCTGTCACGGGCTTATTTCATTTAGCATAATGTTCTAAAGGTTATCCATGCTGTCACATATGGTAGGGTTTCCTTTTTTAAGACTGAATTACATTACATTGCATGTATATCCCACAGAGAAATGCAAACCAAACCCATAATGAGATACCACCTTATCCCTATTAGGATGATGTCTTAGTCAATTTGGACTGCTATAACAAAGCAGCTAGCTTGTAACAAAGTACCATCTTATAAACTATGATAGCTTACAAACAATAGAAAACTATTTCTCACAGCTCTGGAGTCTGGGAAGTCCAAGATCAAGGTGCTAATAGATCTAGTGTCTGATGAGAACCTACTTCCTGGTTGGCAGGTGGCCATCGCATTGCATCCTCACATAGCAGATTGGAGAGAGACAGGTACCATGGGTCCTCCTCTTTATTATAAAGGCATTAATCCCACTCATGAGAGTGACACCCTCATAACCTAATCACTTTCCAAAGAACCTCACCTTCAAATCCCATCACAGTGGGGATTTAGGCTTCAACACATGAATTTTGGGAAGACAAATATTCAGTGCTTTGAAGATGGTTATTATTTTTTTTAAAGAAGGGTACATTCCTACCAATAACACATAAGGGTTCTAATTTCTCCACATCCCTGCCAACCTGATATTGTGTTTTGTTTTGTTTTTTGATAATGGCCATCTTAACAGGTATGAGGTAATATCTCATTGTGATTTTGATTTGCATTTCCATGATGATTAGTGATATTTAGCATCTTTTCATATACCAGGTGGCCATTTGTATAACCTTCTTTGGGGAAATGTCTATTCAATGACATATCATCACACACCTGTCAGGATGGCTATTATCAAAAAGACAAAGACAACAAATATTGGTGAAAATATGAGGGAACTGGAACCTTTGCACTGTTAGTAGGATTATAAAATTGCATGACCAATATGGAAAACAGTATGGAGGGTCCACAAAAAAATTAAAAATAGATATACCATATGATATGGTGATCTCACTTTTGGATATTTGTCCAAAAGAATTAAAATCAAGATCTGGAAGAGTTATCTGCACTCCTAAGTTCATTGCAGCATTATTCACAATAGCCAAGATGTGGAAACAACCTAAATGTTCATTGATGGATGACAGATAAATAAAATATAGAGAGAAATTTCTTAAGACTCTTCATGTCTTTATTCTACATTCATGCTAGGCTGATAGTTTGGCTGGATCCAGAGTTCAGTGTAGGTGCTTCCTCATGAAGCCTTGGCTTCCAGTTTGCTCTTGAGAAGCCTGATGCCATGGTTGCCAGTCCTCTGGGTATGACCTGATTTTCTCCAACTCTTCCCTTTCCATCTCTTTTTTTATTCTTCTACATGAATGTTCTTATGATTTTATCTGCATTCCCAGCACTCTGCAATTTCATAATGATGTTCTTGGTATGTGTCTTTCTACGGTGCACTTAGTTTTGATTTAGAAACTCATATTCTTTAGTTGTATCATTTCTTAGATAATTTCTTCCATTCTGTTTTCTCTGTTCCCTCTCATTGGAATTCCAATTACCAGGATAATTTCTTCCCTTCTGTTTTCTCTGATCTTTCTTTTTAGAATTCCTATTAATTCCTGGTCTGGTCTTACCTTTTAACTCATATTTTCCAACCATTTACTTTTTGTTCTATTTTGCAAATTTCTTCAAACTTATATTCCAACCTCTGTGTTTTACTTCATTTTGCTTTTTAATTTGCAAATGTTTTTCATGTTCTTGTTCCTTTTTCAAGTAGAATATCATTCTTTCTTCATAGTATCATTTTATGTATTTCTGAGGGTATTAATTATTGGGAGGATATTTATTTTTAAGTGTCTTTCCCTCCTTCCTTCCTGTGAGTTTGATTTTTTCTGTGTTGTTGTAGTTTTAATTATGGTCTCTATTTTCACTTTGGAGACTTTCCTCAAGTTCCTGCTGATCCTTGATTATCCATTCCTATGTAAGAGTGAAATATTAACGTTATTGAGAAGCACTTTTTGCACGGAATTCTTCTTGATGGTGGAGACCTGGTTGTTTCCTTCAGGAACCTCTAACAGTGTCTTTGGACCTTTTCTCTTTAGTGAGTTTCCCCAAGGACAAAGCATCCAGTCTCCTTCCAGGAGGGTATAACCCTGCCTGTCCGCATTCCAAGAGCTGCTCCAGGAAAGGAAGCTAGGAATATCAATGGTCATAATGTAAACCCTTCGTTAATCCTCCTGTTTTCTGTGTGATGCCCTCCTCCTCTGCTATGCTTGGTATTCTTGAATCCAGGCCTGTCTCTTTCTGCCTCTCCTGAGAATGAATTTTCAGTTGTCTAGAAGTTAGGGGAGAAGCAGGAGCCTGGCTGCCCAGTTTGGTGAGGAGGGACGATCTGGGGCTCTTTTTTCAGACTGGTGCCATGGGATTCTTTCCAAGTTTCTGCAGCTCACTCTTTAGTGGGCCTGCCTACAGGCACTTAATTTTCAAATTTCTCTCAACTGCAGAGTCATTTACCACTGGCCTATTCATTTCCCAGCTTCCAAATTTTTTTCTTATCTTTTCTTTTCTCTTGTAGGTTTATGTCTTTTTTATTTCCTTCTTATTGCTTTAGCGGGATTTTAGGAAAAAAGCATCGTGTTTAACCAGAACCCCCTAGATATTGATCAGCTAGAAACTTCCCTCTCTTTATTGTTATATCAGTCTCCTAAATGTGAAGAATTTTAAATCATAAAAGAACATTATTCCCATTTTTTGGGTACCTACAGTGGAAACTTAGGTATTCGCTGTTTACTTGTATAAAATATTCATGGGTTCTAGAATTTTCATAATAATTCATGTGAAAAAGACAAAGTTGCAAGAGCCCCTTATTCCCCAAATTAAAATCACCCTAACACTTGTTCTCCCGTGCACGTATGCCATTTGGTATGTCTACATGTTCATGTCCACCCTGTAATTCATCAGTTTTAGCTTTTTTGAAATGGCCAGAGGTAGGCAAGGGCCTAGAGCAAGTAATCACAGACGCAGCCGCCGGGGTGGACCTTCCTAGTTCCAAGCCATCCTCCTATTAGGCCTCCTCTTCAAAGCTGGTTTCTCCCCAGGAGGGGTTTAAGAAACCCCATCTCAGCATCAACCCAGTCTTTCTGTAACTTGTCTCACCCTATCCCTGTCTTCATATGTAAGAAAAGGAATTCTTCCGAGGCCCTTTCTTACATGCAGTGCTGATAACTGAGTCTGAGTCTCTACCCAGTAACCTATGTCATATGGAAAACTAGACTGGGGCTGCATTTCCTCAGTTGCCACAGTACAGTATCTCCCCAGTGCCTGCCCACTCACTCACCAGTCAGCTTCCAGAGCTTACTTCCTCCTGGACGGCCCCTCCTAGGTGGTTAACCTCCCTATGTTTGGTCAGCATCTACATGTAGACTTCCCTAATCAACTTGCTCATGCATGAAATTTCCTCTTCAGAAATATATGCCTGGACATGAGCCATTTAAACTTTCATTTGAATGAATTCATGCAATATTTTCATGAGTACAGCATTTGATAAGGGAGAGAAGACACGTCTGGGACTTGGGGACTAAAAGAAGGAAAACGGAAACTGAAAAACTCCCTACTTCACTTCCTACTTTTGTTTAAGGCCAGCCATGCCCACCCCTCCTCCTTCACACACTGCCCTCCTTTTCTGACCAACCCAGACTAGGCTTTGCCTGATTCTTGCGGTTACCCTGATGCATTTCATCAACTCTTAGCTTGTGGTTTACTCCTTTTTCCTCAGGCACCTCAGTTTTAGAGTTCAATACCCTTGAAGACAGAGGTTTCCAGCTTACTTGCTTTTTACCATTCCCATCCCCAATGCTTCTGGCAATTGTCAATCCAATTCTCCTGCCCATGGTTCAGAGGTCACTCTGTCAAAAACTGTATAAGGAAAGACCCCTAAAGTTAAGTTACATTGCCATCCTTCCCCTCTGGAGTGCAGTGGGGAGGTTTCTGTCCTCCATTATGTCAGGAAAGACACCAGTGCCTCCTTCAAACCAACAACTCCTAGCCTCAGTGTCTTCCCTTTTTAAATGTGTATTCTAACACCTAACACAGGGAGTTGTGAAGAGCAAAAGAGAAAATGTGATCAAAATGCCCAGCACGAGCCTGGCACACATTCGACAAGCAGCCGGTGTTAATTCTCGGACTCCGTCCCTCGCAGGCAGAGAGCAGGAAGGGGGCAGAGGGGGAAGCGACTGGAGGCAATGCCAGAACGTTGAGGGGCGCGCCTGAGGAAGACACCAGGCGCTGTGGAGGGTGAGGATTGTTTATTCCAGACAAGATCCACCCATCCATTTCCATCCACCCAAATTCCAAAGTCTGTAAAAGCATTAAGGGACCATCCGCCTGGAGCCACACAGGAGCTTCCTGACCTAAACAAGAAGGCGTTCTGCCCCTGCAGGAGAGGCAGTGCTGGGTGGCCATATTTCAGCAGGCCTGCCGACCTCTGAGTAAATAAATGTGCGGAACAGATACAATAAACATTTTCTCCGGGCCTGAAATCAGATCTGCAGATTCCTCAGCCCCTCTGTGCTGGGCAGACTGTAATTACAGGATATGTTAAATTTTCTTTATAGCTGGTCCTGATGGTCGTGAAGTGACCACACCAGCCCGTACAGCGCTGCGCTCTGGTCCGCCACCACGGGTAATGAAAACCAGATGTTCGTCTGAACTTAATCATCAATACGGCTCTCGCCCCGAGTCAAGTAGGGCTCCCCATTTGCTTGGAGAATCCATGTAAAGTGCTGATAAGCAAGGATGACCTGCAACCTGCCGTTGGGGCTGCCACTCCAGAGTGAGATAAGCCATTTGACACCCCCAGAGGTGACCAGGGAGAGAAATGAACAACTGACAAAAACAAAACTTGACCCAGTGCACGAGTGTCTTTGGATGTCCCAGCCCGCCACTGAAGTGCCACACCAGGACTTCTAGAGGTCTAGAGGTATGGAAATTTGCACAGTTATGGACCTCCTTGCTGAGAATCGACAGATCTTCCTCAGCTTGTAGACAACAATGTCTTGGAATTCCTGACCAAAATGTCTTCTCTGTTTTTAGAGGCAGTGTTCCTCCCCTGCTCACAGATATTCACACAGTATGTAAGTCAATGACTATACGTATCATTGAATTACTCCTGCTGGTATGTAACATTGTAAACGCCGGAGTTAGAACTAATAACACAGGCATCAATATTTATAGTTCTTAGAAGGATTCTGATTGAAGGTGTGAGGCGGGATCCTGGAATCTGCACTTTGATGAGATCCTCAGGTAATTCTGATACAGAGATGCGCTTTACAGAAAGTGATTTCAAGAATCATCTTTTCACTCCTGAGTGAAACTAGTTTCGAGATGCAGAGGGAAGAAGCGTGCATTTCACTCCACCAGTCTTAGAATCTTTAAGACTCTAGAAGGGGTTGACCTTCTGTTTAGTCTGCAGTCTCTAAGCAAGAAGGTCAGACCCATTTCAATGCAATTGTTTTAAGGGACCAGGGATTTTTATTAGGAATAGGCTGCATGTTCTGATAAATGTAATAAAATGTAATTAAAAAGTCTTATATTTTCAAATGCTCAACTCAGAAACTTCTAATAAAGTATCTGTTAATCCTTGAGAAATCACCAGTTTTCTCTAATTTCCTCCTCAAATTTACAATGGCCATACTCAGTTACTTTCAATTACTAAATATATTTGCTTTGCTTGATACAGTACTTACTTTTCCACTTTGGTGGACACTTCTGTTTTATCCTAATTTGATGGAATAGAACCTTAGACATTGGTGAGAGGGCATTCAAGCCAAATATGACCCTTATTCTTAGATCCAGGCAGCCCAGGAAATTCTCAATTGAGTACTATTCTAATACGAAATATTGCATTTAATACAATTAACTTTCTTTATAATAATGTTCTAGGGAATAACAAGCGACATCTTTCTAAAAGGCCAATCCAGTCTGAGTTTTAAAATATTTTTTGTTTTTCTGAATACAGCAATAATACATAACTGTAAGAATTTCAAACAATACAAAAATGCATTAAGTAGAAAGTAGAAGTCCACCAAAATAGATTGGGAGTCAAATATGGAATATGAATCAAGAATGTCTGGATTTTTTGTGGTAAGACCACTTCAACTCTACTGTCCTAACAACTTTCAAGTATGTAAATGCTGTATTATTAACTATAATCTCATGTTATTTATATTGTCTGTTATATATGTTGCTTGGCAAAGAAAACAAAGACTTTGCATTTCAATCAGAACATTTTCATGCCGCCCTCAAAATGGCTCCCCAAAAAAGTAACTTCTTCATAAAAATCAAAACTCATCCTCCAATACTCCATCCTACACCTGGACTCCTTATTTCCCTTTACTGCCTTATTTTTCTCCGTCGTCCTTCATGCTTATATAACATTATGTATGGATATACATACCACATATTTTCACTACTCTGTCTCCAGGACCTAGGAGAGACCTGATACATAACAACTGCTCAATATATATCTGTTAAATGTTGAATGAACAAATTCAACTCAAGTGCTCTTTCTGCTCTGAACGCTTCGCTCAGTTCCATTACGCTTGACCTTGGCTTACCAGAAAGTAACTTCCATCTTTGTGGTTCTGTCTCTGTTTCTTGTCCAGACACCCATAGTTACATTTTTCACATGATTACCACATGTTGATCTTACTGAGGACCATGAAGGCAGGAATAAGGGCATTATGTTTTTATCCCCAATGCCCATCTCCACCCCTGCTTTCTGTCTTCTGGTAGTGTGATGGGGAAGACTGCTGATTTGACTGGAAAATTACCAGAGCAGTGAAAAAAGCAAAAATATATATATTTGTTATGGGGTAGGATGGGAAGGAGTATGACTTTGAATCTACATCTCAGACATAAAACTAAGTAGGACTCTATTTAGCCTAATTTAGGATTAATGTGAGATAGCTCATAAAAAGCATGCAGCGGTGAATTCCCAGGATGCTAGTTTCCCTGGGTTTTGAAGATCAAGCTGCTCTCTTTACTTCTCTCCAAGACTCCTCACCAAATGACCACAAGGCGACAGAAAATATGATACATCTAGTTCAGTACTTAAAGATTCATTACAAATAGATAAAGAAGATGTGATTAATATATAGAGATGTAGATACAGATATAGATATGTGGTACATATATAACAATGGAATGTTATTCAGCCATGAAAAAGAAAGAAATCCTGCCATTTGCAACATGATGGAGCCTGAGGGCATCATGCTAAGCGAAGACATTATGCTAAACCAGACAGAGGATGACAAATACTGTATGATAAAACTTACATGTGAAATCTAAAAAAGCCAAACTCACAGAAACAGAGAGAGAGTAGAATGGTGGGTACCAAGGGATAGGGGTGGGGTAAATGGGGGGATGTTAATCAAAGAGTACAAGCTTCTACTCAGAAGGTAAATACGTTCTGGGGATCTAATGCACAGCATTGAGATTATAGTTATTAATACTGCATTTACATACTTGAAAGTTGTTAAGACAGTAGAGTTTAAATGGTCTTACCACAAAAAAGAAATGGTAATCATGTGACATCATAAAAGTCATTACACTGTGGTGGTAATCATATTGCAATATATAAGTGTATCGATTAAACATACTATACACCTTAAATTTATACAATTTGCATGCCAATTATATCTCAGTAAAGATGGAAAACGATTAAGATTCATTACACTTAAAGACAAGGAAATGTCAAGTACTCACTGAACTCACCCATTGAATCCCCTGCCCAAAACTCTCTACACCATGAGACTGACTGCTCATGGTGTGTGAATCCACCATCCTCCATTCCTCTTCAAACACCAAGTTAAAGAACAACAAGTAAAGTGTATTGAACTCCCACTTAGTGCCTTGTACTTTGGCAGGTGATAATTTCAAATATGAATGTCCACTTAACCCAAAAGTTTCTGAGGTATGCTGTTCTTTCTAGACCTCCTTAGCGGGGTTTATCTGTTAGTCCAGGATAATGATACAAGCTTATGCTCAATTATTCATGGTTAATTTGCATCTTATCTCATTTCAACTTCCTGTCAACTAAAGAAATCAGCTAGGTTCAAATATTACTTTTTCTTTAAGGACTTTATTTTTCTAGGGCACTTTGAGGTTCACAGAAAAATTGAGAGGACCCTACAGAGATTTCCCATATACCCCTTGCCCCAACACATACATAGCCTCCTCCATTATCAACAATACTCACCTGAGTCAAGTACTTCTTAATAATAGCATAATACCACTTATAGAGTACCTAGCACAAAATATCATTTGTTGGGCACAATAACCAAGGTAAGCATCATTACATCCTTTTTACCCATGTATAAACTAACTCAGTAAAATCTCCAAGATCATGCTACGTGGAAAGTATGAATGCCCAAGATGCCATTCAAAACCACAGTTACCTGACTCAAAATTTGTTTACTTTCCTCAACATCACCATAAAGACAATTCTCTACATCTTTATGCTTTAGTCCTTTATAATCTGGCACAAGTTCATTTAAAATAAGACATTTAGCCATCCTTTTCGATAGAAGAGGTACAAGCCACTCCACTTATAGAGTGGTGTTTTGCACGGCCACAATAAGTAAAGCATTTTTGCCATTGCTGGGAAGGAATCCATTCCACTCTCTCTGGAGGGAACTGTTCAACTTTTCCAGGACTGACGAGACACTTCTAGTCTTGTTTGTGTCTTCAGTGTTGAGTTTGAAATGATCTCAACTCCCAGAACATTAGGAACACCTGCCTTCCAATGAAATGCAAACATTAATCAGATCCAAATGTAAAAGATTCTGGGGTTGTGTGTCATCAGTATCATGCACACTCGGCTCTTCTCCCTCAGGAGGGATGATTGAGAGTTGATTACAAGTTCTTTTTGATGATGCTGCTAAAAACTGCTTGCGAACATCATCTCCTCTTTTCACAAGATGGATTATATTGGGCAACATGAAGCCATGGTTACATCGCACTAATTTTAGCTAGGTCAGTCAGCTTCAGGAAAGTATTGCTCATGCCTGTCAGCCACTGCTGATGAGTCGAAGGTCACCGGAGTTTGGACAAAAGGAGAAACGGTCAACTACCCCATGTCTCTCTGAATGAGCTGCTACAGCATCAAGAACAGACAGGCAGGTTCATTTCTAGATCCCACAAGCTCTGCTGCCTCCTCTGGGGTGCCCCACACCATCCCACTCTCTGCAGTCACTCAGACGAGCTGGAGGAAGATACAGCCAGTTGATGGTTCCCACTTCCCTCCCAACACCTTCGACAAAGCAGCTGGTCTCAAGGACCCGTGATGCTAATACTTGCCTCCCTTGTGGTCTTGGGCTCTGCCAAGTCGGAGGGGCTCTCATTATTCCTCCTCTGTGATGTGATTTGAATCAACTTGCAATCCTGAAAAATGTGTCACAGTGTTCTGAGAGAGCAGTGCCCTCAAAGCTCTTTTAGAGTCTCAGTACTAGTGGGATTGTTTAGGAGTTGATTTGTGTAGTTATTTGTTGGTTCCTTCTATTTGATAGTGACTGAAGTCTCTGAAAAGTTTTGAATAGGATTCTGACCCACTCCATTTCTTACTCTTCTAATTCTTACTCTTAATTGATTTGCTATAGGGTAAAGAGACCCAGGTTATACTGTTTGCATTTTAAATGGCTTCCATATCTGGCTTTCAAGGAATTTATGAACATCCATTAAAGGCTTCCAACATGATGAGATACTGAACTATTCTATGGATATGTCCTTGATCCTGGGAATGTTTGATTCAATGGAAGAATGGGTAACCAGACTTTCTTCTTTCCTCCCTGCTGACAAGAACCATGCTTTCATTCCTTCCACCTTTTCAGATCTCCCGAAAGCTAAAAGAACACTGATGGCTGATATGCAGCCAGGATTTGTTTTAGTTGAGATGCCCTGGAAATGAGACTAGATTGAAGTCTCAACTTTGCCATTTACTGGGTGAGTGAGACATTGGCCAATGTCCCCTACCTTCTTGGAGCCTCAGGTTCCTCATCTTTACAATGGAGGTAGTTATAATAACTACTTCTCGGGGTTTACATGAAGCTCAGATAAGTGAGCTGACATGAAGCTCCTTTGTACAGTGGTAAACCAACACTGCTTGCGTGGATGAGCTTGATTCTAACATCACCTGTCAGGGTGGACAAGGAATTGGCATTAGCTGCATTATTCTAGAGATATAAATTAAGACCAGATGGCTCATAAAATTCCTGATGTTCTTTCAGCCAGTCTGTTGCAACACCTGCTAAGAAATGAATCTAGATATTTAGAGTCAGTCCTTCAAGCCACAAACACCTATTATATGTGCAGCCCCTATTATATGCCCAAGTCTAGACTGGATTCTCTATGGGAGATACTGGAAGAAAAAAATAGCTTCAGATAGCAAGAATTTAATATCTTGTTAAACTCAATCCAGTTAACTCAATCAACCAGCCCTTACTAGAACATCCTACATGCTCAGCTCTGCCAAGGAACAACAGGAGGGACATTCCCGCTCTGTAGGAACTTGACAACTGAATCATTTAATAGCTGCCCTACCTTAAAAAATAGGGCGTGGTGTTATTATAAGGCTAGTAATAAGAGGAGGCAAGAATCTCAATGGAACTGAGGAAAGGGACTCACCAAGAGCAGACTGGCAGGTCAGCCATCACTTCTGGAACTCTCTGGAAGGATTACCGCATGTCCCTCGGCATTGGAGTGAGGTGGCTCTGCTCCTTCGTGAGGTACTACGCGGTCATTCTTTCAGCCCCTGCGCTTCATTGTGTGACCACCTCACTGTTCCTGCCTGTCCCAATAAACACTTGAAAGGGAGAATCTGAATGGTTCTTGTAATTGCCAAGACCCACGTTTGGGCAGAATTTCTCTAATCAGACTGCTTCTAAGCCCTCTGACCACTTGGGCCAATGCCTATCATATTTCAATCAACCAGAACCAGAGGGTCACTGGGCACAGAGTGCCCTCGTTGAAGAAAAAGTCCAGATTTGCTTCCCTTGTCAAAGACTGCGGATGACTTTACTCAGGAAGATGCTGCCAGCCTAGCAGGTACCATAGTAATCCTCTTCAGAAAACGATGTTCCTCCCTCTCCCCCTACCCTCCACATGCAGAAAACATCACGAGTCAGGAAAATAGTCTGGAATAATTGGAGAACAGTCTATAAAAGAGCTGGGGGAGGAACTGAACCTTGATGCTGGATAGACCAATGAGATGGAGACACTCCAGGCAGATGAAACTCGTTGAGCCGTGGCAGGACTCCCAGAGGGACCTTCTGGGTGGGCATATGACTCCCTTAAGTATAATAGGTGGGACTCGTTGCTTCTTCCTCCAAGTTTAAAACTGACCACTTTTTATTCTGTGAAGGAGTTACTTTATCCATTGCTAGATGTTGATATGTGTATGTTAATAAAACTGAAAGTCCTATTTTTAGATTCATCCACCCTCAAAATCATGCTTTCTTCATTCTAGTGGT
This sequence comes from Smutsia gigantea, assembly GCA_032199065.1. Lineage (NCBI taxonomy): Eukaryota > Metazoa > Chordata > Mammalia > Pholidota > Manidae > Smutsia > Smutsia gigantea. The sequence goes on from JAVSCE010007073.1 coordinate 61,601, forward strand.
GCTTTTTTCCTTTCCCAGGGCTCGGCCTGCTGGAACAGTTCCTAAAAATAATAATAGCCATTAGACTAGCTAACATTTATAGACAGTCTTAGTGCCAGGTGCCACATTAATCTCTTTATGTACTTCATGTCATGCACTCTTTATCATACAATGTGTATTATAAAAGGAGACTCTACAAAGCAAATCGTGAACAAGAGGAAGACTTCACCAAGGCAGTAATAGTTAAACTGGGTATTCAAATATGTTGTAGGAGTTCTTCTGGTACTCAAGCCTGGGAAAGACATGCCAGGCAGTGGGATTGACATCAAAGAGATAGTAACAATCATGAGATGTTCCAGAAAAAGCCAGTGGTTCACCAAGTCTCAATGATAGGGTCCTTGTGGGAAGCTGGGACCAGACAGGCTAGAAGAAGCCAAATTGTGAGGAACTTTGTATGTAATGATTTCATTAAAATGCAACAGGAGCCCATTGAAGTGCTTTAACAAGGAAGAGACCTTATCAGATTTGCACCTTAGACAGATGATCTGGAGGCAGTGTGAGTATGGATTGGTGGAGCAGGGAAACTGGAGGTAGGGGCTGCCAGCGGGCAGGCTACCACCATAGCTGTCCCACTGAGAGATGGCGAAGAGCAGAACTGAGCCAGGGGTGGTGGAGAGAGAGGACCTGACTCAGTCAAGAGATAAGAGTAAGATACAGTCCCTGCTTTCTAGGGGCCTAGAACAAAAAGGACAGGAAAAGCTGGCAAACAAGTGTCAATGGCACCTGGCTACCCATGTGTGAGGCCGAGTGGACAGCAGAGGGAGGGCTTCCAGCTGGGCCCCCAGCAAAGCTCTCCGGAAGGGGTGGTATTCGAGCTTCATATCAGCGAATGAGTAGGATTTCAATAGGCAGAAATATTGCAAAGGGCGTTCCAGGGGGGAAAAGCAAAGCAAAGATTTTAGGTGTGGAAAGTATGAGACTGACTGAGGAGACGGCAAAGTAAAAGACACAAGCACTCTCTGAGGCCAGCCTCACCGCACTGCCCAGCCGTCAGAGTCCTTGAGCAGGATCTTGTCAGCTTTCCCGCTCACCCCGAGAGACCTTCAGCGAGAGCCCCTTCCTGCAAGGGTAGGAGCAATGACACTTTGTCTTTGTCACAGAAAACCACAGAGAATGGTCTGGATGTGATCAAGGGCCTGGAACCGCACTCCCTCAACATGCCCAGAGCATGGCATTGGGATGGATGCTTCATCAAAAGGAGTTTCTGTTACAGATCTGTTGTACTTTCTAAGCCTGCTCTGTACTCCATTCTTAGTTTCTTTTGGGCAGATGGCCCTGTCATGCGGTCAGTGCTTTGTCATCCTGAGTCTTCTCAGATTGTTTCAAGACTGAGTCTTCCATCTCCACTACAAGCAAGAGGCAATTTGGGGACTGCAGGAGCTGTAACTCAAGTGTCCAGCTTGGAGGCAGCTCTGACCCCCCCGCCTGCCGCTCCGGGCACTCCCCCACCTGGAGCAGGCTGCTCCCTCCTCCCTCCCACCTCTCCAAATTCACAGGCGCCCACAAAGCTGTTTAACAGTAAATGAAGCATTTACCCTTATGTGATCTGAAAAAAATAACAGAAGAAAATATCCTGAGGACGTCAGAGGGAGAGAAATGTGGAGAACAGATGCTGCTACTTGTTTTCGTCCCAGTTTTATCTTTTAAAAATACATAAAATATGAATACTAGGGAGAAATAGTTCCAGCTTTTGGTAAAATCAAAAAGAGGGCATTTTATAGTTTAGGCTGAACTTCTTACATTTTAAGTTGCTTTGCTACTCAACACACTTTATGAAATCATAAAATTCTAGTTCAGGAAAAGAACTTGAGAGGTGATTTATTCCATTTCCTGGTCTTTACGTTGGTGAATGGGCATCCAGGTGAGAAAAAGCCCTTTTCTTTTTACACTAAGTTTAGAAATTCCCCCTGCCTGCCATGCCAGCCTCATTGTACCATCACAGGCCACATTTTCTTCTTAGGTACAAATATTCATTTACTCATTTTATTCACTTATTAATTATCTCCTAAGCCCCTGCCGAATGCTAGAGACTCTGATAAGCAGAGATGCAAAAACATGATTCTTGAGTTTCGTTTAGGAGACTTGTTACAATAGAGGGTGTTATACTATAATAGACATATCTAGAGGACACTGAAGAGCATGGAGCGGGCTAGGGAGGTAAGAGGAGTTCAGCTAAACTGAGGATGAAATGTATTGTAGGATGGTCATCATTTTAGTGTAAGCAATAGAAATGTATACCTGTAACAATATTTGTGTTTCATTTTTTAATTCTGAAAGGATGTTCACAACATTCTCCTTCATTTTCATAGCATCCATGTGAGGTAGGTCTTACTAGTATGCCTGATTTGTACATAAGGAAATGAAGTCCTGAGTTTTCAAAAGTAGTCAGGGACTGAATTAGGAGTCAAGTTCAGGTCTTGGTGACTTAGGCCTCTTGCTTTTTCTTCTCTCCCTGACCTTGCCTTTCTGCTATCATTTCAAAAAAGTAATATTCTGGATCATCTGTGTCAGGCACTACGGTGTGTTTGGTGGGAGGGGAGTGAGGGATGGTGGTACAAAGATAAATAAACCTTCAAGAAGCTTAGAGTATGTGAGAAGAGCCATACAATCAGACACAAAGAGAAAGCTTTTTTTTTTAAGTGAGTGCATAAATAAGTGAAACACGTAATGATTGGCACAGGAGTCCAGAGGGAGATGCCACCCCATCGTGGGCTAACAAGTGGTGCCTTGGGAAGGATGGGCTCGGTCTGAGCATTACAGATAGAAAGCAAGAACTTGGTGCTCAGGAATGGTCAAATAAGAAAAGAAATGGCATTAATTTTGTATGATAGTGGTTAGAAGCAGGGGTTGTAGCTTCACAGGTGGGTTTGACTCCCAGTCCTGTCTCTGCTTGGTGACTGGGCGATTCACTTAACCCCCCCAGACAATGCAAGCATTAAGTGAGATCATGCACGTAAAATGTGTACCACAGCACCTAGAGCATGCCAGTTCTCAACAGTGGACGTGATCGCGGTGGTGCTGAATCACTGCTAACATATCACCATCAACCCTACCCTCTCAGACATCCCAGAGAGTCAGGCACCCTCAAGACACTGCTCCTGCCCTCACCCATACACTAATCTACAAGTCTTTCAAGAAGACCTGGCTCTCCACCCACCCCACCCCTCCTTTCTCAGTCCCCATGCCTCCCTCTCACAGAACAACCATTTCCATCAAACTGCCTTTTCTTCAAGATCTGCCTATTTTCTGGAACTTTCTGTGGAATTCCCATCCCTGGAAAAAAACAGGCCCTCTTCCCAGATATCTGGACAGAGCCCACTACAATCTCCAGTGGGCCCTCAGCAGTGAGAGTCAGGGGTCCCCAGGACCTGTCTGCTCTCCACTGGAGGTTCTCTTGGTCTGCTATTACTTACTGCATAACTCCAGGCTGCGTTATTAGCAGACGACGCTAATATGGGGCACCCAGCTGCCATAAAACAGACACATAAAGGAAAAATGTGAAGTCAAAAAATAAAGTACTGCAGCTGAAATCTGTGACAGAGGCAGTGTTTCTATTTAGAGTCCTACAGCCTCCCCAGCAGGCCTTTTCCACTGTCCTCTCCCGACCCATGCTCCTTCAGCCTCCCCCTACCCTCCAGTGAATTGTCACCTACCCTGCTGAGGCGAAGCCAGAGGTAGGTCACAAAGGGTTTAACTGGGAGTCATGGCCCTGGGGTCCAGGATGGATCCTGCCAGTGGTGCGCTATGGGAAACACACACACGCACACACAAGCACGCATCAGTGACGTACATTATTTTCAACTCTCATAACAGTTTTCCCACTGACACTTTGGTGTTAAGAGCAAAGTGACTCTTGTATACCAGAGACAAAGGAATTCAAAATACCATAGACAAAGGTTACTGTCTGTAAGATATAAAATCTGATTCAAAATGCAAGCTGTAAAAATAAAAATGTGCAGAGAGTATGAATAGATGATTCACATAAAAGAAGGTGTAAATAGTAAACAAAATTTGGAAATACATGTTTTCTTTCGTGAGTAAAAATATAAATTCCAGTTAAAGTAACATTGATATGTTAAGACATATTATAAATTCTTAGTGATGAAAACAAAAATGTCTGCATTGGGAAAAAATAGATTAATGGGACAGAATAGAGAACTCAGAAACTAGTGGGTATGTGGGCATGTGGGTGGGTGGGTATACACGTGGCACGTGATAAAGGTGGTAAAACAAGCCAGTGAGGAAAGACATATTATTTAGTAGATGGTTCTAGAGAAATCAGTTCCTGTATGGACAGATATAAAGAGACAGCTCACAAGAGAAACAGCACAAATGTCTAACAATCATTTGAATAAATGCTCAAACATAGCGATCATCAAAGAAGTCAGGTTGAAACAACAATAAGATACAAACTTTTGCAGTCATCGGAAAGCAAAAACAACTGGTGAGAATAGAAGCTGGAACTGCCATTCTAGAAACAATCTGCCAGTGTTAGGCTAAAATAAATGCTTAGTTTTCTGACCCAGTGAATCCACTCCTAGGCATAAATCCCAGGGAAGCTCTCGCACAGGTCCACGAGTGTGCACAGACAGTAGTGGTTCCTGTGATGGTGTTTATGGTTGCAGGCATTTGGAGACAAACTGGTCTTTGATCACCAGGAAAATGAGTACGTTATAGTCAGGAAATGCATGCTGTGGTATCCTATGCTGTGATGTACTAACAAGCAAGGGCATCATATGTGGAATATAAGAACAAAGAAAAAAATACTGAAGGAACAAAACAGCAGCAGCGTCACAGAACCCAAGAATGGACTAACAGTTACCAAAGGGAAAGGGAGTGGGGAGGATGTGCAGAAAGGGAGGGACAAGGGGAATAAGGATCATTACGATTAGCACACATAACGTAGGCGGGGGGGGTGGGCACAGGGAAGGCAGTATAGCACAGAGAAGACAAGTAGTGACTATAGCATCTTACTATGCTGATGGACAGTGACTGTAATGGGATAGGTGGGGAGAACTTGATAATGGGGGGAATCTAGTAACCACGATGTTGCTCATGTGATTTTATATTAATGATACCAAAATTAAAAAATTAAAAAAGCAAGGGCAAATCTCAAAATATATTAAAAACAAGAATGAGAGTTATAATACCATTCCATTGATATTTTTAAAAAGACATCAAATGCACACACAATACCACGGTACACATTTTATAAGACTATAAGCTCAAGGCACACTAGAATGATTTTCTACCAAGGGTCTAATGGTGAGAATTCAGTTATGAAAATAAAAGCCTCCAGGCAGGAAGGGATTTCATGGAGAGATCAAGGTGCTCTGAAACTACTGGAACGACTAGAAAGTGAAGGGCAGGGAAGACCTCTGCTAGTTCCCAAGCTCACTACCAGCCTTCATGAAAAACAGGAAGGTGACAGTGTTACCCACAAGGACTAAAGGAAATGCCCCTGATGGTTACAGCTGCCTTAGCACCAAGGCAGGTGATTTATGAGAGAAAACCTGAAGTTGCTGCAAGATCTCACATCTGCCAAAGCCCACCCTTCTGCCTGCCACTACGGAGGAAAAATAATGGCCTTCTAATTCCAGAGAGGGTATCTCTCACCAGTGAAATATAAGCTGGAACCCTTCCGACAAGGGAATCTGGGCCATGTAAACTTCTAGTTTAGTAATGCAGAGAGCACCTGAAAGAGAATAGGAATGGGGTTGAATACCAACAGCCATTCTTCCGGCTGCTCAGGACCCATCCACACCTGTAACATTTAACTTCCAAACAACAGTGGAATCAACAGCATGCTTTCTGCCTAGCATAATACAATTATCCTTTGTACAAAGAAAGAGGCATCCCTCCACTCCACAAAAAATTGCCCAAGGGCAACATCATCATTTTAACCATCATCTAATTCAATCTCAATCCCCCTTCAGCATCGCTTAATCAACCTAAAGGTATACACTCAGTCACCAACAGCATGCTTTATGTAAAATGTTATGGGAAAGGAGGAGAGGAATGGAAATTTTGTATTGCTTACTTAATATAGACAAATAAAGACATGCATGTATATCTACGACAAGAAAATACAAGTAGCTGCTACAGTCATTTCAACAACTGATCCCAAGATTGTAGTTGGTATTTTAACTCTTATTCCACTATCTGTTCCGTGATCTCTTTGTCCTTCAGCTACCACTTCGGCTGACCATGGTCCTTAATCTAGTACAAAACTTGATTCCTAAAGAGTCTGAACAATTAGTGGCCCTGCCTATGTTTGCCTCCTATAGTCTTCCATTAAATTTTTCACCATGATAGCCTTACCAGCACCCCTAATTCCCTGGATTCCACATATATGCTTTCTGATGCTGTTTTAAAGCAGCCATCCTGTTTGAGGATTGGTCACTTCAGACAAAACACGAACCTGCTTTTGTGTTTCTTGGTTCAGTCACATGACAACAAAATGGAGATCTTCCATTTCATCATAATATTCCCTAAAAAAAGCTTTTCTCACTGAAGAATGAAGTTCACTAAACAAACAAACCCCAACGGATGCAAGCATGTGAAGCAAATTTTTTCAAGTCCCCCATGAAGAATATAAGGATGCAAGAAGCCATTTCTCCTTCTTCCCCTCTTAGCTTTTAGACAAGGGTATTCTAGCTATGAGAGAATATGCCTCACGGATTGGTCACTGGTTCCAAGCCCAAAATGTGTTTTATAGGACAGTTTTCCACCCACACAAACTTTGCTCTTTCTGCTGACACAGTAATTCAGTCCTCGCTAAGCCATGCTACCTACCATCCATCATAAAACCAGATGCTTCTATGAGATGGGGTTCAAAATAACACCAGTGAATCTTGTGGACAGTTTTTCATTGTAAAATTAGTTCCTAAGTCAAAACCAATATTACATGCAATGCCATATGGTGAATAAGGCATTTGCCAAGTCCACAGATGGTGAAGCTAGCAAAAGCATTGAAGGCAGGAAAAACAAACACATGTCTGGGATAAATGTCTATTCTACTGTGGACAAAATACTGTACTCATCTTGATCTAAGTGTTCCAATATAAAGTCAGCCTAAGGAATGATGCCATATCAAACTTAATCTTAACTTCTGCTACTAGGAAGTTGGTTATTCAGCAGTGGTACAAGCCTTAGTGAGGGGAAGTCCATGTTGTTGAGCTAATGCATAACCTCTATTGCTACCACTATGACAACTTAATTCACGAGTCCATTGGGCAAAAACTAGGGTGCCTGGGAAAAGAAGCTGAGTGACATCCACAGAAAGGGTCTTCTTGTCCTTATGAATCTTTTGTACAATAGATACCTTTTAGTAAGCTTTCATAAATTTTTACAAATATATTCTCACTCTATCCCCGTTTTGGCAATCTACCCTCATAGCCTTTCTCCATTCTTGTATATGATTATTCCTCCCAATTTCTGGCCAAAAGACTAGTGTTTGTCCATGAATGGCAAAGATTCATACCTCTACACATCTTTTCATCCAACCAAAGTAAGCCACAAGAGCATCGCTTGAAGTTATACTCACTGGGAAGATTTTTCTTGCCTTTACTTATCTTTCAGGACAAACATTGAGTGAGGCTATAAAGCTACAATAAGCCATTTCCCAGTGGTGTTCACCTGTACTTAAGTCAAGCTCAATTTTGCTTTTTCAATCAACTTAATCTTGAAGAATTTCCCATGAGTTCACAGAAATGGACTCAGAGAGAAAACAGAGCCAAAGTAGGTGTCATGACAGTCTGATCCATCTGTTCAGACAGTGTGCTTATTGCCTTAGTTTCTTCTTGAATGCTCTCATCTACTTCAAGTTGATTACAGAGTCCTGCAGCATATGCCCAGTTTTTGACTTAGGGAATCAGATAACACGAAGTTCACGCTGAAAAGCTCAAGTTACATGGCCAATTATAACATTGTGGTTATGAGATGTTGCATCTTTATCTGTGACCCAATAGCAAGACAAGACCTCTTTCTCAAAAGGAAAATAGTGTTTGTTTAAGGGTATATGATATTACTCCAAAATCGTAGGGCTCTGTGCATAAGTTCTTTTGTTGTGGCTTTTCTTACTGTGGCTTGCCAGAGAGTCCATACAGCATCAATACTTACTGGATTTCAGCTACTATTGGGTCTGCTGAATCATGAAACCCAAGTGGAAGAGCACCTTGTGCTGAAGCTTAGACTGGCTGCAGAGCCTTCTCTTACACTAGAGCCCCTTAAAATTAAGAGCATTACAGACTCTATAGCATCTTACTACACTGAATGACAGTGATTGCAATGGGACGGGGAGACTTGGTAAATTGGGTGAGTATTGAAACCATAATGTTGCTCATGTGAAACCTTCATAAAATTGTATTTCAATGATACCTTAATTAAATTAAGAGCATTAATTAAATGCTCTTAATTTAAAAAAATCATTACAGGTTACTCAGTAAATAGGTCACAGGGGTACACTCAAATATGATAATGTGTTATCCCTAAAAGCAAACCATAAAATAGTATGTATTTTTTTAGTAATAGAGGTATAAGGTGTAGAGAATTTTCTTTTTCTCACTTTGGAGGGGATTTCTTGGCATGCTCTAGATCACTGGGCTCAGAAATTTCACCAAGTGTCAGGCCCCAGAATATTCATGAGTTTATCTCCTACCCTCTGATATATACATGTGATGCACCAACTATCCCACATCCAATGGCTGGAATGACATTAATGTAGTGGACAGTTGTGATATCCACATGGGGAAATAATCAATATCCCTGGACACTAGATGATGACTGAGAGGCCCCTACCAGTTAAGACAAATGGTTTATTATGGTTTTTTACTAAACAAAATAGAGACTTTTGGAAAGATAGAGTAGAAGAACTTTTTCCTATGTCTTCCCCTAAATACCAAAGATTCAGAACGTTGTATATTTAAAATATATATAAGAAGATTCTGAAAGGTGAGAAAAAGGCAGATTGTCTAGAGTCCTTGGGACCTGGGTAACAGCACAGTGGTACGTTTCTGGATTTTCTTTTTGCTTGGTATGTGCCAGACTTAGAAATGAACAAGTCAGCAACTCAGAAACACCAGTGTGTACAGACCAAACACATCTCCAAAAAAAAACCTGCTCTCTCTAGCCAAAGAACCAGGAAAGGGGTAGCCTAATAATGCAGAAAACTTACAGACAGTAACTACTTTACTCCAGTCAAACACCACAGGGCACTGAAGCAAAGGCTGAGTGGTAAACTTAGACATCCATACTCAGAATTCTATAATGAAGTGCCCAAACACCCCCACCAGGACAGGGTCATAAAATGTCAAGTAGGAAGCCAGGACTTCATCCCTAGTCCTGCCACCACCACCCCAGAGTGTCAGTAGAGACCAAAAGGGGACATGAACTCCCATCCTCATCCAGCAATAACAAGGAGCCTTCCCACTTAGACATCAAAAGATGCAAAGTGAGGATTCTGTATTTTTATCTCCATTTGGCAGTAAGAAGGCAGTGCCCCCCTCTTTTCCTGCCAGAGCTGTGTCAGAAGAAGCCAGTTCAAACAGAAGTTTTAAATAAGATTCACATCTCATAATACCTAAAACATCTATATTTCAGTTGAAAATCACTCATTACACCAAGAACCTGGAAGGTCTTAAACTAAATGAGCAAATTCATTCAATACTTGCCAACACTGAGATTAGACCTGTAAGAATTATCTGAGCAAAGTGCAGAACTATTGTAAAAAAAATGTGTGAGTAAGCAGTAATAAACATACTTGAAACAAGTGAAAAGTAGAAATCTAGCAAATAACTGGAAACTCTTAGCAAAGGAATAGCCAAATGGAAATTTTTAAACGCCAAAATACAATGGAATAGAAAGCTCATTGAATGGGATGAACAGCAGAATGGATGAGATAAAGGCAAGAATCAATGAACTAGAACAAAAGAAATTACCCAATTTTAACATGATTGAAAAAAAATCAATAAAGCCTCAGACACCTGTGGGACTATAACAAGAAATCTAACATTCCTGTCACCATAGTCCCAGAAAGAGAAGGAAAAAGAGGCAGGGATGAAAGAGCACTCAAAAATAATAATAATGGCTGAAAATTTTGCAAATTTGGCAAAAGATATAAACTAGAGATTCAAGAAGTTGAAAGACCACTGGACAGAATAAATCTAAAGATATTAATGCCAAGACACATAATTAAACTTGTAAAAACTAAAGACAAAAAAAATACATTGAAAGCAGTCACAGAAAAATTATACCTTTCCTATGGGTAAAAGCAATTTGAACGTCATATCAGAAACCATAGAAGTCAAGAAGGAGAGGCACAACATTTTTTAAGAGCTGAAAGAAAAGAACTCTCAACCTAGAATCTTATAACCAGTGCAAATATCCTTCAGGAATGAAGGGGAAATCTAGACATTCTCAGATGAAGGGAGCTAAAAGAGGCTGTCAGTAGTAGACCTACCCTAAATGAAAGGAAATTTTCTAAAAACAGAAAGAATATGATAAAATAAGGAACTTCAGAACATCAGGACAAAAGGAAAAATACAGGTAAATACAATAGGCTTTCCTCCTCCTGAATTTTCTAAATTATGTTTGATGGTTGAAGGTAAAATTATAACACTGTCTGATGTGGTTTTAAATATGATGTACATATGTATATAAACAGAGAGAGGAAATATCACAGATGGGGAAAGTAGAAGGATATAAAAAGAGATAAGGTACTTTACTCAAGCTGTTGAAATGATTACACCAGTAGATTGTGTTAAGTTATGTATATATAATGTAATCTGTTCAGCACCCAGTAAAAAGGCCATACAAAGAGATACACTCAGTCAAAAGCACTATAATAAATCAAGATGGAATTCTAGAAAATATTCAAGGAACTCAGAGAAAGGCAGGACAAGGAAAACAGAGAAACAGAAATGGGAAGAAGAAAGAGAAAACAAAAAAATTAAGTGACAGATTAAATGAAAATCCAAACACAGAAAATGCAAGGGGCCTAAATTCACCAACTAAAATTTAATTGAAGTAGACAAAAAGAATATTTGTCAATTAATAGCTGTACACCAGATGCAAAGGGTTATGCTGATCTGTTCCATTTGTGGAGAACAGCAGTTGCAAATGGTGTCAACATTTTATTAAGTTGACAATAATCTACTTTCTCTTCAAAACCTGTCCTCTGTAGAAATTAACCAGGAAAGTATAAAAGAGAACATGATAGAAATCACCTCTGAGTCATTAAAGTCTTTGATGGTGGTACTAATATCTGGTATTCCAATATGACAACCCTAATAATCTTAGTATTGGTTTACTGTTGTATTAGAGAAAGGACACTTCAAGATCTTCCACTTAGATCTCTCCTACCATTATAGGAAAGGAGTAAGAGCAGAGCATTACTCTTTGGGTCAAAGAGCCAATGGGAGGGCCTACCAAGTATGTCTATTCTAATTATGCATTTCACAACTGGAGAAGTAACTACTGGGGCCATTGTGACATAAACTTAGGCCGAAACTCTATTTATTGCACAACTGTGGTGGTTTGTGAGGTATCCAGTGATTAGTGTCAAATTAGAGTTAGGTATTGTGCAATCTCCAAAAGGTCAGGGCAGTTCTCTTTTCCAGTACACAGGTCCGGGTAAGTGGTTAAAAGTCTCTTTGGAGAAGATTAAGAAAAACATTTATAATACATACTTTGTGTCAGGGTCACCAAATTATTTTTCCAGGGATCTGCCTCACACTTTATTCAAAGGATTCTAAGAACATATCTGCAAATGATGTATCTGACAAGGGGCTAATATACAAATACATAAAGAACTCATAGAACTCAACACCAAAAAAAAAAACAAATAATCCAACTGAAAAATGCACAGAGGACCTGAACAGACATTTTTCCAAAGAAGACATACAGATGGCCAACAGGCAAATGAAAAGATGCTCTACATCACTAATCATCAGGAAAATGCAAATCAAAATCACAATGTGGTACCACCTCAGACCAATCAGAATGGCCACTATTCAAAAGACAAGAAATAACAAGTGTTGGCAAAGATCTGGAGAAAAGGGAATTCTCCTACACTGTTGGTGGGATGTAAATTAGTCCAGCCACTGTGGAAAACAATACAGAGGATCCTCAGAAAACTAAAAATAGAAATATCATAACTACCCAGGAATTCCACTTCTGGGAATTTATCCAAAGAAAACAAAAATCACTAAGTTGAAAACACCTATGTTCACTGCAACATTATTTATAATAGCAAAGATATGGAAGCAACCCAGTGCTCATCAATAGACGAATGGAAAAAGAAGATGTGGTACATACACACAACAGAACATTACTCAGCCATTAAAAAGAAGGAAATCTTGCCATTTGTGACGCCATGGATGGACCTAGGAAGCATCATGCTAAGTAAAATAAGGCAGGAAGAGAAAGACAAATACCATATGATTTCACATACATGTGGAATTTAAAAAACAAACAAACAAAACAGACCCACAAATATAGAAAACAGACTGCTGATAACCATGGGAAGAGAGTAGGGGATGGGTGAAATAGCTGAAGGGGATAAAGAGACATAAACTACAAATTGTAAAATAAGTTAGTCATAGGAAAGAAAGTACAAAATAGAGAATTTGACCAATAATGTTGTAATATCTTGGCATAATAATGGGGTAACTATACCTATTGTGGCAACATCTAGAAATGTGTACAATTGTAGAGTCACTATGTGTACATCTGAAACCAACATAATATTGTATATCAACTTTATTGCAATTAAAAAAAAATAAATAATTTTTAAGAAAGGGATTCCATCTCCATAAACAAGTCAAGAATGGGAACTAGATAAGGAGCCACAACTCCTTATTGCAATGAATCAAATCAAGACCTAGACTATTTTTGTTTATGCATATGAAGTAGGACTTTTATACCTTTCCATCCGTCTCTTGATTCTTGAGGAACCATAATCAATTAAATATCTTCCACCCAGCTTCCCATATTGAGTTTTTAATACATTAGCCCTGAAGCCACAATAGCTAAGAAATCTTATAGCTCAGTCATCTAAGCTCTTTGGTTCCCTGACTGTACTTTAATCATATAATTTAAACTCTGTTGCAGTCATAAGCCTTGTCCCACTGCATCATCCCAGTAGTCATTATTCCTACAATTAAAGTTTACTGCAACAGACACTTGGTCACTCAAAGTCATGCCTTCAATAGAATATTTGTTGTAGGTAATGACAAGTGATAATTTAAATAATGCTTTGCTATTATTGCATGCCATAGATTATTAAAATCCATATCTTTGGGAGTTATGTCATCACTGCTTTCAAATATAATTAGGTCAAATAATAAATCACAGCTTTCTGTATATAAAAATATATTTTCTGCAACCACTCCTAATACCAAATATTTTATCAGTCAAGATTTGGTCAGAAATACTATACACTATGTATTTCAAGTAAGAAAGATTTAATATAGGAAACTAGGCATTTTAAAAATCAATAGAGTTGATGGAGGAGTAAAGGTCAAAGAAGGGTGTTTCTACTTCTCAGAGAATTAGGTTTCTGTCATCCAGGTCAAAAACTGTAGGAAATCACCACTGAAGTTCAAAGCTGATGTGGCAAAATGCTATAAAATCTAATCCTTCTAAATCCTGATGAATACATGCCACAGATGGAGGGAAACTATTGACATCTGCATCTACTTTGTCTTACAAATCTTTATAAATGCTTCTCATTGGCAAAATATAAAGTGGAAACTCACTGTCAAGGATTACAAAAATTGTAGTTCTCAGTATACTTAGGGAAGGTAGACAAGAAATGTGGAATTTTGGGACTGAGTGGGAGTAGAGATTGAAAAAGAAGGAGAAAAATAAAATACATTTAAACAAGAAAGAGGCCTTGTATAGATGATGACAATGTGCTGTGAATTAAGGAATATAAATACATCAATTCTCTGCACCTGAGGTCCAGTGGAAAAAAAAGAAGGAAAAAGAAATAAAGAAGCTTATTCACTACATATAGATAGAGCTCTCTGGGAAATAATGTGTATATTCACATCAAAGTAAAAAATATATACCTTGTTATTTCTTCCTTACTCAAAAGAAATTATTCAAAAGAAAATGAATACTTTAGAGACATTAAAAGTCTTTTTTAGTGATATATGTGAGAAAAATATAGATGGTCCTTGACACTGTCAAGAGATACCTCCTGAGAATTTTGAGTATTCTGTATCTGTGGATTTGTCTACTTTTCCTTTTAATTTGGTCAATTTTTGTTTTATGTATTTTGAGGCTATGTTATATACAACTTTAGAATTATTCAATGTCCTTAATGGTTTGACATTTTATCATTACCAACACCCCTCTTGCTACACAACGCTTCTGAACTTCATATCTTCTTTGTCCATTAGGATAGCTATTCCAGCTTACTTCAGATTATGATTACATGTCATAGCTCTTTCCATCATTTTATTTTCAGATTTTCTGTATCTTTATATTTAAGATTTGTTTTCTGCAGTCATCATATAATTTTGGGTTTTAGCCTTGTCTATTATCTTAATCTTTTAATAAATGACATTTAGTCCATTTACATTGAATATACCTATCAATGTATTTGTGCTTATACTACCATTCTGCTCTTTTATATTTGTCCCAATTATATTTTCTCTTCACTCTCTTTTCTTGCCTTCTCTTGGAAGTACCAATAAAGGCTTTTTAAGATTTCAGTTTCTCCTATCATTTTGTTAGTTACAAATTGTTCTACTATTTCTTTTTAGTAGTCACCTTAAAGATTAGAATATCAATCCCTTACTTTGTAAAGTCTAACATAAATTAGAACTTTTGTCAAAATGAAGCATGGACTTGAAAACATTTTAAATTCCATTTATCTCCCTCTGTCTTTTTGAGCTTTGTTGCATGTATCTTATTATACATATACATTAAAACCCACAAGACATTATTATTATTGTTTTATGAAAACAAGAGTAGTTTTTATCTGTCCATTTATTTGTTCTACTGTTTCCTGTTCCCTTTTATAATTTTTTTCCATCTGTGACAATTTTACTTTTCCCTGAAGAATTCACTGTCGTGTATTTTCAGTGTCAGTATGCTAACGAAAAACTGTTTTTCTGTTTTTTACAAAATATGACTTTATTTTGCCTTCATTTTAAATATCTTTTCTGGGTATAGAATTCTAAGTTGACAGTTATTTTCTTTTTGAACTTAACACATTATAACATTGTCTTATGGCTTTGATCGTTTCTTGTGAGAAATCAGCTTAAAGGCTTATTTTGTTCCTTTGAAGATTCCCTTCAAGGTTCTCTAGCTGCTTTCAAGTTTGTGTTTGTCTTTGTTTTCCTCAAGTCTTACTATAATATGCCTAGGAATGAATTTCTTTTAACCAGTTTCAGATTTGTAGTGATTCATGAATTCTTGATTTCTTTCGTTGGTTTGGGAAATTTTATGGCTTTTTGTCACTTAAGACATTCGTTCTGCATCATTCACTCTTCTTCTGAGGTTCAAATTACATTGGCTTTTTTCACGAAGCCCAATAACTGGTACAGAATTTTCTGTATATATCATTCTTTTCCTTAATTCATACTTAAGTCTATATGTTTTCTACTGATTTACCTTCTAGTTCATTAATCTTTTCTTCATCTCTATTTAATCTACTATTACAATGGTTTGTTTCTTAACTTCAGATATTGTAGTTTTAGATCTCAAATTTGTTTCTTTTTTATAGATTACATTTCACTACTAAAATTTTAAATATGTATCCTTTTTCCTTGAACATATTATTCATAATTTCATTAAATGTTTGTGTATGATAACTCTAAATCCCTATTTCCCAGTCTCTCTATTAACTGCTTTTCTCTCTCTGTCTCTCTCTCTCTCTGGCAAATTTTTTATTAAATATTGAAAACAAATGTATTATCACTGCTGGGAGTGTAACTCAGTAAAATCACTTTGATAGTCTGCAGTATCTATTACAGCTGCACATATACCTATCCAACATAACTCAGCAATTCCATTCCTAGTACATATCCAATAGAAAATGATTACATATTTGTGCCAAAAGATATGTACAAAAATGGCCATAACCACATTATTTCCAATAACTCAAAACTGGAAGTAACTTATTATCTATCAACAGTAAGATCTGATAAACTGTGATAAATCTTCGAATATTATACAGTTATGAAAATGAGCAAACTACTGCTACATGTGACAACAGGGATAAATCTCACAAACATAATATTTAATAAAAATACAAAAGAGTACACGTCATATGATTCTATGTGAATAAATTTTAAAAATAAGCCCAATTAATCCATGACACTAAAAATCATGATAATGGCCCGTTTGAGATGGAGGGGATGATAATAAATGGAAAGAGGCTGGTAGTGATCTACTTTTTGAACTGGAAGTTTGTTACTTATGTATATTTACTTTGTGAATATTCATCAAGCTGTACAATTATGATTTGTGCACTTTACTGAGTTCGTACTTCAAAAACCCTATTTTAAAAAAGATGGAACATCAACTGAGTGAACTACTCTTAAATCATTAAAATTTCTATTTATTTCATGCAATATCATAGAAAATTATTTATGATACACTACTGCATAAAAAGATATAAATTGTGTGTATATTATAGCTAGAATTATATACGAGTACTATATAGAAAATACTGGAAGAAAATAAACCAAAATGATGAAGAGTTGTGTTCACGTGAGACACAATGGGAAAACTTTTAAAACATTTTTAATGTCAATTCCATTTTTCCATAAAATTACAATACTTTTTTTTAAAAAAGCAATAAAACTTTTAATTTGATTAACAATAATAAAAATCTTAACAGTCTTCTTTTGGAATTTCCTTTGAGATATAAAGAGCAAATAGCAAATGGACACCAAAATCACCTGCAAGCATCAGAGATTCCCAAGCCCCATCCTACGTTTTGATTAACTGACAATATAAATTAGTCACTACTCTCAGTGAACTTTTTTGTATCACAAATCATTTCATAATCCAGTGAAAATTACGAAGGCTTTCCCCAGAAAAAAAAATGCATATGCTTATACAACAAATTTTTATACAATTTCCATGAATTCATGAAACCTTCCAAAGCCAAGGATACAGATCAATAGTCATGAGGCAAGGCCCCACTGCCATTGAGAAACTGAATCATCCAAGCACTTCTCAAACCTGCTTTTCTCCTTCTGCTATTAGACCAGCACTGGGTACTGAGTTATGCAAACTCCCTTACTCCTCCTTCTTGTCCCAGTGCCTATTTTCCAAAGAAGCTTCTCGGCCCACCAGAATCCCAAGCCAAGGGAAAAATTTCCTCCGATTGGTCAGTCAGGTCAGTCCCACTGTGCTCCTTCCAGCCCATGCCCTTGGCTTCCTTGATGAAGACAGAAGGTCTATTCCTCCTCGCTGTCGCTGTGTCTTGCTTCACTCTCTTGGTAAAGCCTCCTAAATTTCAAGTCCCACTGACACAGTCCAGGGTTCTACAATGTGACTGTGGTCTGCCTAAAGACCCTTTCTCTCAACATTAAGGTGACCGTGCAATCTGTTGTCCATTCCAGGCACTTTGAAGAAAGAAGATGAAATTATTAATAAAAGAGAAAGATATTATTGGTAAAACTTAGTAATAGTATTCTGAGATCACAGAGCTAAGCCAGGACTATTCCCAAACAAAGAGATCATATGCATTCTGCGATTTTGCAATAGGAGCGTAGCAAATATTATAAACCTCTCCACAAAGGCTATTGGAAGAAAACAGCTTTAACATGAACCCTCCTTCCCTTGTTTTTCATTGATCCCAGGCCTGGGTGAGGCAGTTAACTTAATTGTCCCTTACTCTACCTTAAGCACTCTCAGAAAAGAGATCTGTATGTCTGTAACAGGCAAGGAAATTAATCCTGACCCCCAAGCTTCGTCCAATTGACTCTTTCCTGTCTCCAAGAGCTGGCCACCTGTCCACAAGCTCGCTATGCCACTTCTTCTTGAAGGACAGACAACTGAGACTCCAGCCTTATAGTGTTTGGGCCAATAAGACTATTATTGGATGAAGACATTTCCAGTACATGAATGAATGAATGAAAGAATACCAAATGGACCTACACAATGTTCATAAAAGACACAAGTATAAGCATCAAAATGACAGGAACCATATTTAATGCATCTAACTGAATCCCAGTCCACTTCCAAAGGAGAAGTACATAACCTGAAGTTGGCCATGACAAGAAAAACCCAGGGGACATTGCCTGAAACATGGTGAGACAAAATGACTCCATCACCACCTACACACTAAAGATATTTTCCAAGTGAACCTAAATCAGACTGAGAATCCTCAGGAAGGCAGGAACCTTGGCCCTCAGATTCATGAACTAGGCTGGACTTAGCATTCATCCTATCCAGTTGTTAGTTTTTCCCAAACATTTTTGTGTATATATTTGAAATGAGAGAGAATCAACTGTCCTGCATAAATCTTACCCAAAAACCCAAAATATGGGTATGCAACAGAGATGATGAAGGGCCTTCTTTTCCCATTTGTCTAGAGCCCTGAGGAGTTTCAAGAGCCCAGTGTAAGAAAACAACCACTCTGATCCAGCCCCTCACTTCACATGTGAAACACTCCAAGCTCTGCTGGGTGTGTGACTTGTTCAGGGTCCCAGAAGTAATGCTAGAACCAGACCCCAGCACTTTCCTGACTCACAGACCAGTGATCTCTCCATGATACCTTGAATTCTCAAGTGGTTCCCAGTGTGTGCAATGTCAGGGCAACTGGAGACCTCAAGATAACAAGGCACATCCTAGAGCATCAGCTGTCTTCAGAAATTTAATGTAGATTTGGAATAAAACAGATGGTGGTATATTACAGAGTGCACATTTCACACAAAATTGAAAGAAAAACAATTCAAAGGCCATATTGAACCTTCTGAGAGTCACTATGGACCTTAGTGCCAAATTTCCTTGGAAGAGCATCTTCGTTCCCCTCTGTCCTAACAGAGATTTCAATTAATAGCTCTGCTAAGCACCACTCCACACTGTACTGCTCTTGTGCCCTGCCTCACTTAGTAGCCAGGATTACCATCTGGGTGACTTTGGGCAAGTTGCTTGACTTTTCTGTGCCTTGATTCCTCACCTGTAAAATGGACATGAGAGCAGTAGCCACGTCCTGGGATGATTGTTTAGAACAATAGTATATTGTAAACTGCCCAATATATATTATTATTTTTTTACCACTAGTGCTATCAATATGTGTAATTACTGTGCCATATATAACTAGCCTATGAAATGATACACAGGAATGTCCTGGGTAAACTTTAAAGCATCGTTGAGGCGTCATTATTGACATTAATTGGCTCAGTAACTATGATACAGTCATAGGTCATAAAATTAACATGGATAGAATATTTACCCTTAATGAAACCCTAGAAGTTGTCCTATTTGGCAATTTGAAGGGAGCTGCCCAAAGAGAGAAAGCTGCCTTGGGAGAAAGATGACCCTTACATAAACAACCATAAACAAATTTCAGAATCTTCATTCGAGCAACAAATCACTGTTCAAAAATGTCAGCTGACAGCTCTGTGACGCAGTACTGACGTGAAAGTGAACACTGCTGGGGTGAAATAATCGAGGAAAATTTAGCCGGGTTATAGATCATCCAATGAGTTTACATTCTATAATAATTTACACGGCCATTGGATCTCCCGACCCTGCCATATTCCACTCTGCAATAGTGTTCTGGCTCCTGGTGGTCCTGCCTCAGCCCCAACTCCTGGCCCAGGATTTATTTAGATAAACTGGATTTCCTGGGTGTGATTTGAAATAAATTAGCCATGTGGATGGCTGGCTGCCTTCCCACCAGGTTTCCACTGTTTCTTATACATAGTGTTTTATGCTAAGTGCTTAGGAACACTTTTTTTAATATAATTTATTTTATTATCATTGATCTACAATTACATGTGCAATATTATGGTTATTAAACTACCCCTTCATCAGGTCCCCCCCACCAACCCCATTACAGTCACTGTCCATCAGCATAGTGAGATGCTATAGAGTCACTACTTGTCTTCTCTGAGTTAGGAACACTTTTTAACAGCAATTCAGATGCAAGAGAAAAGAACTAATCATTCATCTGCCGGCCCTACCAAGCAGGAGGAACTGATTAAACTACCAGATTGCACCGTGTGTCTTGTTTGCAGCCTGAAAAGCTGAGAGACAATTGTAGCGTTCAAGTCAGAAATGGTGGCTGAAAGAGGTGGCCCTGAGAACGGCCAAGTCACAAGGCTGTCTCCACAGTTGTTTGTGACCTGTTTCAGCCCAGCCGCTTCCCTGAATTCATGCAGCAGTCCATCTCCTCTTGTCTGGTTGCCTGGATTCATTCACGAAATTCCGCCTTCATATTTTTGTATTTATGATTGTGCATATTTTGCTCTCCACCATTCATTTTTATACTTTCCCATCTGTTCTATGAGGCAGCCACATAAAAGATAAAAATAAGACACTCTAGAAATTAATTCCATGAAGTAGGGATTTACTGTCTCTGCTGCCTAGGAGGGAGCAATCATTTTGTAATTCATTCTGGAAAATGTGACAGCTGCTCAGTGTATAGGGAGGGGACTGAGCATTTTGTTTTCCAGGATCCAAAGGTTGTCTTTCTTCTTGACCATGCAGCACAGGTCTTCTTCGGAAAGACCAACCAAGTTCAAGTGTTCAGTGTGAATACTTGACTTCCAAGTCTGGCTGATTCACTCAGTGTTTTCAGTGCTACTGAGGACATGAAAATCTAAACATTTGAAGGGAGCTTGTAAATTACACCAAATCCAACCACATTACTTTACAGATGAGAAAACAAACACCAGAGAAGTAGTTATCACCTAAGATCCCATATCACCATATCAGGTATGTGACAGAGCCAAGAAAACTTCACCCCTCAATCCAAAGAATTTTCATGATAACACGACCCCTGAGTGCCACACATTTCAGTCTTGTCTTGAGTCCCCATAGAGCTTAGATGCATGAAAGCCCTGTCAGTGACAAAGACGACACTGCTTTTACAGGTTTAGATTTGTATAACCTTTCTGACTTACAAGAATATTCCCTTTGATCCCAAAAAATTCCACCTCAAGCAATATATTCTAAAGAATAGAGACGTTGATAAAGTTGTATGTAAAAATAGCTTAGCAAATAATACTATGGACTTCATCCTAGAAACAGGATCTCAAAATTATATGTATGATATCAATCTTTAAATGACAAAGAAAGAGAAAAGATTTGGAGGACGTGTACCAGTTTGAGGAATTGCTCACAACTAAACTGGCTCGTAGAGTGCGTTTACCTCTTTGGGCCTTTCTACGAATTTTTTTTCCAAGTTGTATACCCAAATTATGCTTTGATTTTAATTTTGTAATTGGAAAAAATGTGATTTAAAATAAGCCAAATATTTAATAAAGATTCCTTCATTTCTGCTCTTAGCCCCTTCTACAGACTGCTTCCTTGAACCCAGTATTCCAGTTCCTGAAGTGCCCAGACCTCCACAGCCACCATCACCACACTGCTGATCCACCCTGACGCCCTTCCCGGGAGGCTGCACCCTGCTTCCTGCACCTCCTCCAAAATACATGCTGTCGGGTGTACTGAGTTCCTGCCGCAAAGGGTGTTATCTTCTGAAAGGCCAGTATTTTAGTCCTGAGTTCCAGCATCTTAATATTCCAGCATCTGATGCCAGACAAAACCATTAATGCTATTAATATGTATAATTACTGTGCCATATATCATTTTCTAAAGAAGCTTCTTGGCCCGCCAGAATCCCAAGCCAAGGGAAAAATTTCCTCCAAACGGTCAGTCAGGTCAATTCCACTGTGCTCCTTCCAACCCATGCCCTTGGCTTCCTTGATGAAGACAGAAGGTCCATTCCTCCTCGTTGTGGCTGTGTCTTGCTTCACTCTCTTGATAAAGCCGCATAAGGAGCAAGTCCCACTGACACAGTCCAGGGTTCTAGAATGTGACTGTGGTCTGCCCAAGGACCCCTTCTCTCAACATTAAGGTGACCATGCAATCTGTTGTCCATTCCAGGAACTCTGAAGAAAGAAGATGAAATTATTAATAAAAGAGAAAGATATTATTGGTAAAACTTAATAATAGTATTCTGAGATCACAGAGCTAAGCCAGGACTATTCCCAAGCAAAGAGATCGTATGCATTCTGAGATTTCTCAACAGGAGCATAGCAAATACTATAAACCTCTCCAGGTTTTCCAATATATAAAGACTTTCCTCAGGAAAGAAAGATGCATATGCTTATGCAACAAATTTTTATACAATTTCCATAGTGCTAACTTGCCCTGACAACCCTATGGACCACTGATTTGAATCATCTGTCGTCTGGCATCCTAGTGTGCTCAAGGCCGGCCTTGTCTTGTCCTTGCTGCTGTCTGCTTCTTCAGCTGGGTCAGGTTCCCCAGGTCAAAACCCTCCTTCCTAGTTCTGGCTTCCTCTGGTGACTCTTCAAATCCAGTGGTTGAGAAACTAGCAAACCTCGAGTTGTAGCCACTGGAGTCATGGAATCAACTGAGTTTGAGATTCTTCAGGGCAAGCCCCCTGGAAGAGGCACACAGCCTCCAACACCCTAGCCGGGCAGAAAGCGAGCAGCAGTTTAAGCGTTGGTGTTTAAAGAAATACTTAACAAGGATGGCTGAGCTTTAAATGAATAAACTTTATTTCACCTTCCAAGACTTGCTGGCATTTTATGGCCCCTGGAGAAGTCACCATATAAAATTAAGCCTTAATAATTTGGCAGGAATAAGATGCGGACAATCCATTACCCAGCAGGGGTGCTCCTTCTAACTCCTTATGATCTCAGCTATTTCAGTAATTTGTAAAAGAGATTTAAACATAATTTGGGGCACTCATATTTCTGAAGCTGTTTATGAGGACTCTTCAAGGTAAGAAAGCAAGTTCAAGGAGAAATCAACCCAGAGCCCTTAGGCAAGCTGGTTTCCCTTAAGCTCCAGTCTTCTATTTTAAGAAGTTGTTTTCAATTAAGTTTTCCCTCCAGAGTATAAGAGGGAACTCTTAGATGGGTTCATGAGACAGAAGCATGGAGAAGGGGCAGTGGAAAATGAACATCACTGACCTGCTTTGTGTGCCGGGAGACCGCAGCTCTGCTTTTCACCATTAAAATCATGTTAGCGTACAAACTTTTGGCAGGAAATTAAATGATGCAAACAGATGTAGATAGCAATACCTTAATGCCCAAAGCAGTTTGTCTTTAAATATAATGTTATACAAAATAGAAAAAAAAAACTTTGTGTTCTGAGTATCTGTTTTTATCTTGAGAGAGATTACCAGCAACAAGAAGGCAAGATTGCTTTTGGAGCTGTGTGAACACAAGTCAGGCAGAGCAGGTATGAGTGGATGGCTCTGCGGCTCAGGGCCCAGTGGCTGCAGCAAGAGGAGAGACAGTAACTCAGGAGGCGGCTTCACCTGCAGAGGCGGCATCTGGCAGGACGCGACTGCAGGCTCTTCGGAATCATCTGTTTCCTTGGTACTGGAAACCTCAGCCAAGGCAGGCCTGTTCAGGGTCATTGACGGGAGCCTGTGATTGTTTCACTGAATCCGATTTCCTTGTGGCATTTTGTCAGCACCTTCTACAGCTTCAAAACGTCAGACAGTACAAGGGGAGAAAGCCACTGCTCTGCCAAGAACCAGAATTGAATTTCAGTGTAAATAGCAACACTACAGGACCCTCTATTCCTTATGGCTCTTCCATGGAAGCCAAACCTGAATGACATCCCAAAGATGCAGGGGAAGCCACTTGGGGATGGATCGTGTGAAGTGGAATGCTTGATTGAAGAATCATAGATAAGATGCTACGTCCATTGTTTTCTAAAACCGTATTAATTCTGTTTTACATATAAATGCTAAATGATAAAGTTCTGTAAGGATATACCAATCTGATACAGTAAGCTCTGTGAGAGGTATCTGAGGAGATATAAAAAGGCTTCCTGGATTAGATGGGTTTAATTTTGACGCATAAATAGAAATTAATAAGCAAACAAGGGAAAGATGGTCTTCCAGACAAAACGTTCAACTTGTGCAAAGCCATGGAAGTAGGAAAGAGCATAGCATTTTAAGGTAATTACCAGTAATTCAGTATGGACAGAATATAGAGTGCATGCCAAGGACTGATAAGAGGTAATATTGGAAAAGTAGACAGGCATTTGATTTAATGGACCTCATATTTAGTTCCAAATAATTTAAATTTTTTCCTAAGGGCAGAAGAAAGCCTATATTTGATTATAAGTAAAAGAAAAGTCATCCAAGAGTGATTAAAATAATAAGGACATCTATTGCCTCATATATGAGCCAGCTCTGATGCAGCAACAGATGTCACCCAAATCTCGGTGGCTTACAACAGAGAAACGTGTTTCTTGCTCACAGTATGTGTCAGCTGTTAGTTGACAATGGCCCTTGTGCTGCACCAGATGTTTGCCTTATTCCAGGATCCAGGCTAAAGGAGCATTTCTCTCTATCCTTATGACATACCTGCCATTCTTATGCCACAAGGAAAAGGGAAATGGTGAAACCCTGCAATGGCTCTTAAAATTTCTGCATGAATGATGTCAATTCCATTTTAATCCCACCAGCCAATCAAGTCAAGCCAAAGCCTACATTAGTGGTGCAGGTAAGGATACTCCTTCATAGGGCGCATCTCAAATCATATGGCAATGGGTGGGAATGAACAATTTTCTTATAGAGATAGGAATAGTAAAGAATTGGGAACATCATGCAATTTCCACACCTCATGTAACAAGAAGTACAGAGGTGGATGGCTCCCGGGTTGGTTCAGAAGTTTGTGACATTATCATAGACAGTCTCTTCTCATCTTTCTGCTCTACCATTCTCATATCATGGTGGCTTCTGTCCTCAGCTTTATCTCCTCATGTTACAAAATGGCTGCTGCAGCTCTAGACATTACATCCCCAAGCAACCACATCAGAGTAGGAAGAAAAGTTCTTGGTAGACTTTCTCTGTGATTTCACTGGCTGGAACTGGGTCACTATTCCACTCTTAATCGATCACTGGCATGGGCTAGCAGGGTTGACACACTTGGTCTGGATCAGCTAGAGCTAGGGCAGAGATCTATTTCCCTAAGCACAGTTCTGCCTCATTCCTGAGCTAAATCAGGGTGCTGCTACCAAAGGAAAATAGGAACTTAGTTTTTAGATAGACTAACGTAATAGTCTGACAAAGAGGTTTTTTAAACAGAAGAGTGACATGCTTCTATGACTTCTCAAAGTTCATTCTGGCTGGTGAGTGAAGGGTGGTTTTAATAGGGATGAGATTAAGGCCAGTAAGATCACTTAAGAGACTAAGGAAGCCCCTACATAAGGACTGAGTATGCACAGTTGACATTGTCTGTTAGAAAACTAGAGACCCATGGAAACCTTCAGGTATAGAGGAAAATGGAATTGGGGCAACAAGACTACCTCCAGTCTCCATTGGATAAAGGAACTGAGATATCCAGTCCTCCAGTTGTAAATTCAAGACTCTCAGGTCCTCAGACATCTGCCATCATGTTGGCCATGGACCCCGACTTGCCAGTGCAAGAACCCCACAGCTGCTTCTTCTTCAAGGGGAATTCCTTAACTCTATAAAACTGATTATAATGCTAAGTGAAAGGTCATTATTATTTGTCACTGAATATGAATCATGAAATAGTTGTTTGGCTGTCTTTCCATTATATTTAAACTCAGATGCCCCAATAAGCACTGTCCCTTCAACATGAGTTCTTTAGGAAGCTACACTCTTTTCTAATGCTGTTGTAAACGTCATGGGAAAGCAAATCTCTCTTTTAAAGGGGTTCATGTGTTTTTGTTTCAGTTTTTGTTTTTTATTAACAAGCAGGATACACGCTTACTAGTGAATAAAGTAGATGTCCATTAACACCGTGCTGGGTCAAAATAAGATAGGACAACAAAGCCAGAAAGTTTGCATACTCTGACTTTAGTACAATAAATATATAAAAGCAAAACAGAGTAAGGAGATTGATCTTATTTGTGCTTTATCAGTTAATTCAGAAAGCAAGTTTACTTGTGATTAGACCTGTCTTCTCACTTCCTTGACCCCTGACTTAGAGTCCAGGCTGAGGAAATCATCCCATTTATATCTGTAGATACTTATATCTGTATTTGTCGATCACAAAGTCCTTTCATACATATTGTCTCATTTAATTCTTATCACCACTTGTCAGGTAGACAGCACAGCAATTAACATTTAACCTCTGACCCTCAATTTTCATACCTGTAAAGTTGGTCAAATAATCGTATCTTCTAGCATGGTTATTGTGAAATTAAGTGAATTAATATGCAAGGCAGCACCCAACCAAGATTGGACACTCAACAATATATAATGATAATGGCCACTACGTCCATCTTACATATGCAGAAACCAAGCTCAGTTAGAATAAGTTTGCCAAGTCACCAAATCCATGTCAGAGCAGGGCTAGCAGCAAAGGTAGCTGATGCTAAGTCACTGCTGGTCTTAAAGTTAGGCTTTTTAAACTTCCTCTACCTAAGAATGAGATGGGTCCCAGAGCAGTAGAGGGCTGAGTCTGCAAATGTGCAGGAGGCAATCATATCTGGGGAAGGTGGGTCCACAAGGACAAGCCAATCTTACTCATAATGTCTCTGCTGCTGCATCCTAGACACCTGTGTGCCTTTGCAATGTCCTGGGCACTTTCTTCCCCTGCCTACTCTTGGGGGAGGGCCACAGCACACCTGCCTGCATGCAGACTCACAAAATTCTCCTCCTGGGACACCAGCCAGGCTGGACGCATCAGGAAATGGAACTAAGAAAAGGGAGCAGATAGGTCTGACCTAAGAGGACAACTAAAGGAGTGTGTGCTCTCCGTGAGGGTGGGAAGGAAAGCAGGGGTTACACGAAGTAAAGATCCATGGGGACAGGAGGGAAAGCAAGAGTGGATGCAAAGCAGATGCCCTGTGGGCAGGAGACAAAGCTAGTGATCTTTGAGAAGCTGCCTAATGAAACCTCTAGGGCAGTAGTGAGTTGAAGGAAGGAGCCAGGTGGGGCGGGATCCTCATTTAGAAGTGCTGACATGCTTGGCCAGCTTGATTTGGGGCAGAGCCAGAATTCAGCCCTGTATTGCCAAAAGTGGTTTGCTAGAGAAGGCAAAATTCCCCTACAGTGGGAAAAAAAAATCTGACCAGTGTTGCAGGAGGCAGAGACAGAGAAGGAACATGAGGGAACTTTCTAGGGTGATGGTAATATTCTATACCTTAGTAGGGGTTTGGGTTATATAGCTGTATGAATTTGCCAAACTTCATTGACTAGTACACTTAAAGATTTGTGTCTTTGTATGTAAGATTCACCTTCCACTTAAAAAAAGACCCTAATTGGAAGAGATTAAAGATGGCAGCATGAGAGGTGAGACAAAGAACTCCTCCCAAAACCACATATAATACAAAAATATAGTTAATACAACTAATCCTAAAAGAACAACAGGAAAGAAGACTGTGCCAGACAGCATACACCTGGAGAACGGAGCAGACCTCATGGAACAGGAGTGTATATCAATGATACCTTAATAAAATAAAATAAAATGATTATAGATCAGGTTGGATTAAAAATAATAATAATAAAATAAAATAAAAAGCAGCAGCAAAAAAAATCCTTTTTTAGTATTACTGAAAGTATAATCTTATGAATAAATGATTCACGGCAGTTCAATTGTTAGGATATGAATGTCTAAAATAGTTAAATACCTAAAATCCAAAAGAAATAAACCTAAGCAGTGGTTCTGTTAAAAAAAAAAAGACCCTAAATGAACGCTTCACTCTAATTAATGAAGTATTTAGTGAAGTAATTAGTGAAATATTTAGGAGTTAAGTGAACTGATGAAATGCATTACTTTGAAACGTATCAAAACAGAAGATGGATTTATGGATGGATGGAGAGGCGAGGTAGGTCTAAATGTGATAAGCAAATACAGCACAGATTAACTGCGTAACCTTGGTATTATCACTACACGATTCTTTTGACATATGTTTGGAAATTTTTATAATAAAATATTTGGAGAGGGTGGGAAATGACTCACACACAAAAAAGGTGTTTTTCATAGCCTTAATTCCTACACATACTTGTCTTCAGACAGTCATACCATGGCATAAGACAAGCCTGCTTATTTTGTGAAAAGGCCACAATAATGAGTGCCCAGGAAAATCTCTTCAGTGGATGGCCCAGGGTGTAGACACTATTTCCCAAATTTTGACCACAGTGTCCAAACAGAACATTTCTCACGTTTTAATCAATAGTCGTTATACAACAGTCCTTTGCCAACTGCACGAATTTAATTTTTGAAACCCCAATGGCAGGAAAATCCCAATGCTATTAAAATTGAGGAATTGAAAATCTTCTTTAAAAAATAGTGTTGGGAGACAGAGGTTCCACGAGAACCTAAAAAAATTTCCTAAACATATTCATATTTAAAGAAACACAAAAAAAACAGCAAAATAAACTATTTAAATGTTTTAATTATTTCAAAATAATCATTAGTACCACAAAATTCAATATTTATTTATCATTCCTTTCTCACTAGACCATGGTTTCTCAGCCTCAGCACTGTTAGCATTGGGAACCAGATCATTCTTATTTGGGTGGGGGCTGTCCTGTGTATTGTAATTAGCAACATCCCTGGCCTCTACCCACTAAATGCCAGGAGTACACACTTCAGTGGTGACAACCAAGAAATGTCCTAGACATTCCCAAAAGTCCGCAGGGGTGAAATTGCCCCTGGTTGAGAAACACTGCACCAGATCCTTTTCCCTGCATTCCTTCCTCATATTTCAATAAGATGCTTTTAGGTTCATTTTGCTTTGCCCTGCATCATTCACAAAGCAAGAGGCACCTATTCTCTATCAAGTCCTTCATCCGAATGCCCAATACCTCTCCGGTTTTATGGTTCCACATTGTTCTGCCTTCTCTGTGTGCTAGAAGGAACATGGGAACTGCAGGATTTAAGACAGAAAAAGCTTCCACTAACCTTTATCTAAATAATCTCCTTATGTCTCTGATTAGACGTCTTTAACTCCCCCTACACACACACACACACATGCACACATGCACACGTACATTTATAGAGACTTCCCTCTGTGCAGAGTAACTTCATGCCAAAGGCCCCCTCCTAAGTCTCTCTCTCCTGCCCTGCATCTGGCATGATGCCTCTTTCCTATTCCCCAAATCATTAGTACCAAGTCTCCTAATTTTTGCTAATTATTCCAAATTTGAGTGGCTCACAGTTTTGAGCTTTTCATAATTTCGATAAGACACGCAAAATCAAACCTATTAAAACTTTGGGAAAGGAATTAGTGCGAAGAGAAGGGCTGATCTTGTATTTTATGTTTGATCCATGGTCTTCAGCAGCTCAAGTTGGTGTGACTATCCAGGCTGTCCCTGCAGACATAGAGGCTTTCCTGGGTGGGCAGTCTCTGCTGGCTGCCCTGTGCAGAGCACGGTCACTCCTGAGATGAGCAGAAGACCACAGGGCTCCTAATCTGACCTAGGAGTTCTAACTCTTCCAGCAGAGCTGGCATTTCTAGCAATGACATAATAGCACTGAAAATTTCCCTCAAAGGGTAACTCTGGGGCCTATTTAGATATTGCCCTAGGCAGAAATGCTCTTTGGGTCTCTTTAGGGCCAAAAAAGCCATGGCAACCTCCACACCCTTTTTGCAGCATCTTCCTTTCAGGCTCCAGATGAGATGGTGTCACTGACTATGTTTGCTGGGAGGAGGACAGAATCTCCTAACCCTGCTATCTCCCTCTCCAAGGCTCCCGGCCCCACTGGCTCAGAGACTGACAAGGCTTCAGCTCCAATACATTGTCAGATACACTGGGCAGAGATGCTCAAGTTACCCAGGCTCTGAGGGACAGGGGACAGGGACCTCCCACATCATAGAAGCACCTCTGCCACCCATCACACCTGCAACACTGGACTGTACCATCCTGACACCACCCCCTGTCTCTCCCCTCATCAGACTATAAACTCTGAGGGCAGAATGAATGTCATTCACCGTTGATTACCTGCTACTGATTGCAATGCCTGGAGCACTGAATGGAACAATGAGTGTAATGTGGATGACTACCCAATGAGTCGAAATAAGTAGGAGCATAGTTTCAAAAATACCTGAATTTTACAATCCCTGAGTTGCTGCCAGAAGAACCAGACAAAGGGGGGTAATAATTCCAAGACAGAGGCTTAACCTATCTGGTTTCTCTTCCTGGATTAACCTAACAAATGTTTCTGTGACTCTGACATTTGTTTTCTGTTCCTGTGTTGTTTTATTTAACCACAGATCAGTGAAAGTCACAATAACTGGCTTCTGTCCACACTTTCTTCAAGGCCTCCCAGAGCTTCAGGGCAGCTCTGCAGCCCAGCATAGGCCCCACCACCCTGTGATATTATCGGCCACATACTCACCACCCTCTTCGCCCACCATGTCACCAAAACCCAGTGGATGCTGTTGATTCAGATAGTCTGGAGCTGAGGCAGGGTTTTGTTTATTGTATCCTCACTCCTTTCACAGCCAATAACACCTTCAATTGTCAGCCGTAAAGTGACAGTAAGTCAGTAGATCAAGAGCAGAGTCCAAAGGGATTAGGACTGTGATTGGAAACACATTGGCTGTAACTTCTGCATGGCTCGATTCAAAACCTCTTTTTCAAGCACCATCTCCCTTTAAGTATGGACAAGAGAAAGATGCAGGCCTTCTAAGACTGTCAATGGGCGTAAATTGGTAGACCAACTTTGGAAAACAATTGGGTAGTATCCATTAGAATTTTAAGTGATCTTACCCTGTAACTAGTAGACTACTTCTTCCTTGGAAAACTCATGTACGAGTAAGGTAATAATAAAAGTAGTAAAGCATGCCGAAGGATGTTGACTGCAGTGCTGTTTATAATACTGGAAAAAAACAAAATGTCCAACAACAGAGGAAAGGCAAACTGAGATATCCATACTAAGTATTCATTTCATGCATTTCATGCAGTGGTTGAAGTGCAGTTAACCTCTTTGTACATAGTGAGGTTTAAAAAAATGTAAATAACACAGTAGGAACCCATTTCCTTAAAATACACACTCACATACATGTACACTACAGGCACAAAACTTAAATATTTCTTATGAACGAAACAACACTAGGCATGTAAATCAATTGGAAAATATGTGGAAGTCGACTCATAGGTTGAGGGCAGAGGAAAAGAAAGAGGAGCAGAACGGTGGGTATTGGTCAAAACAGACTGTAGTCTTGTGTATATTTTAGCTTTTACCAGGAGAAAATAGTCACAGGTGCCCTATAAGTTAAAAAATTAAATTTAAAAAGTGAGAAAAGAAAAGCTCTGCATCTCTGCTATTAGAACTGCCAGGAGTCAGCAACTCTTAGAACGAATGCAATGACCGGGGGCAGGATTGCCCTTATATGGGCAGGATGGCATGGTTTAATTAATGCCACTGTGTGCTTCCCACGCAAAAACATAAATCCTTTGCTTTGAGAGTTCTTCACTAGGAACAGATGCTATAGATCAGGTAAAGGGTGGACAAGATAACCTTTAGTGTTTAAATCCTTGAATGCAGTATAGTCACCTAATACATAATGCCAATAGCCACAATCTATTGAGCACTAATGTATGCCCAGCAGCCTCTCAGCCAGTTAACCCTGCAGGTATGTATGGTTATTCCTATTCTACAAATGAGGAAGCCAATTGCAGAATAAATAGTATGCTAAGATCTGAAGCTAGGTCTGTCTCATTTCAAAGCCCACTCTCTTAACCTCTAGGATATAGTGCTTGTGAAATAAGGGGACACCGCCCACTGGAAGTGGGTTGCGGTCTTTGTAATGACCCCTTCTAAAATGCTTGCCAGAGATCTAAATAGCCCTACAGCTTATTGGGTACCATGGAATAGTTTCTCTGTGTCTAATAAAATGAAGTTTCCTCTACAGAACCTTTTCCTGGATGGAATATTTCTCACATTCTGTCCCAGGAGCTGTGTGATAATGAAGTTTCATTGTCATTTGAAAGAGGCTGGTGGAAAAGGAAAACAAGTCCCAGGTGGAACAGACTTGAATGGTGTAGCAGAGGAAATGCTGTCCCCATGAACATAAGCATCTGGGTGTCTGGACACGTCATAAAATTTTATTGTGAAACGCGCGGATGATGAGCCAGCTGCAGAGCATCAGGAGTGTTTATCACGATCTCCCGGCACATTCTGGATGTGCTCCCCTTTGACACTCCTTTCGTGAGCTTAACCTAACTGAATGAAGACATCAAAATTACTTCAAGGTGCAGTCCTGATAGAAGACATGCCATGGGCTCCCCTCTCTGAAGGTCTGCATACCATTTGTCACGACAGGCTAGACCAGCAGTGGAAGTGCTAACTAGAAGGTACTGACATGAGAAGATGGTCTGACCTGGAGTATAGTGAATATTTACTGCTCACATCCATATCTGACCAATTTTATCAGTTACCAACCCCACAGGGAGGCCATCCTATGGCCAGACTTTGTCATTGAAGATCACCAAACTCTACTATGCTATACAGCTATGTGTGTGTGCGTGTGTGTGTGTGTGTGTGTGTGTGTGTGTGTGTGTGTGTGTGTTTCAGAGAATAAGACAATCTACAACTGAGAAATAGTTTTGCTCCCCTCCCTACTCTCACTCCTTACCCCTCTCTCCCCCCTCTTACAAGCAGGTCTATCCTTGGTAATAATTTCTTCTTTTAGACAAAGTTTTGCCTTTTCTCTTAAAGACCATGCCATTGTCAATCAGGTTCCCTCCTCTGAACCATAGAACACAGGCTAGTATATAATTAGTATTATTCTGGTTGCCTAGGAAAGAAATTAAATCAGCACGTACAGTGGATGCCTTACACATTAGGGCTTAATTCTCTTAATTCTCTTACTGAACCTCAGTAGAGAAGGGGTTAGTAAAACTTCAAAATTTATACTGCTATAGGAAAAAGTCATAGAATCTCATAATGGATTACAAGTTGTTGAGTTCAATATCCCCTTCTTATACATGAATTCCCAATGATATCCTGAAAAGTAGTCAATCAGCCTCTACCTGAATAACCCAGTCATCAGAGGCAGCACACACCATCTAGGAGAGCGCTCGCTGCTAGAAGTCCTCCCTCTGGGTTTGGTAGGTAGAGGTCAGACTGTGGGGAGCCTTGAAAGATAAAGACGTTTAGACTGCATCTTGTAGGTAGTGGTAATTCATCAACTCCCCAGCTCTCCGCAGGGCCAGCACAATCCCAAACACGTCTCCTCTGATTCTGCCAAATCCCATTATGTTATTTCAGCGGGAAGCATCCACAGACCTGCTGATAGGTTCAGAGCCAGCAGGTAGATGCTATCAACAGGTAACACCATTCATCTCACTCATGGAGATTTACTTGGCAGGGTAGACAGCGCCTCAAGGAATGTAATCGCTGCCTGTACCCTACCAAGATTTCCCTATACCTCCTTAGATAATTTAAAAAATACCCCATCATGATGTCTTATCTTGCTTTCTTACATCAAGCCTAGGCTGAGGTTTCAGGTGTCAAGTGGAAACCAGAAGGAAGATTTACGGTCCTGTTATCAGCTCTAAGCAGCAAGAGGTTGTGGCTCCATGGTGAGGAAACAATAGCCCAGCAGGAAAGGCCACAAAGACGGCTGCTGGCCAGCACCTGGAATCACCTGTGCCCACACAGTCCCCATGGGCAGGTGGACTGGGCTGAGGTTGGAGAGAGAAATGTCCCGTGGGTCCTGGAAAACAGTTCCATCCATTCAATTGTTACGACTATAATCACTTACTAGCTCAGATGGTTATTGCCCAAGGCTAAATCCACTGTCACATATTTCAGAGGTGTTAAATCATTCCAAAAATGTATAACATGGAAGGCCTATCACAGATGTTTGTACTAAAAAGGTCGTGATAAATAGAGGTGGGCGTGAAAGAGCCCTTAGGGGCTTACTCACACCCAAGTTCAAACGATGGGGGAAGCGTCCTGCTGGCTTGTCCAATATGACAGCTAGTGTGACCCCCACCCTCCAAAAACCAAAATGAGATTTTACATGACAACTTCTGCTTGTCAGGCATTGGCAAGGTGGGTAGGCACTAGCAAATCTCATTATTATAGCAACCACAAGTTTTTTCCAGTTCAGTCAACCTACTACCATTGTGGAACTCCACCTCCATTTCTAACAAATTGTCTATTCTCCTTAACTAACTATATGTATCTTAAATATATTTTTGTATTTCCTATAGGGGTTTTAAGTTCATATTCTCCTTGTATCATTCTATTCCTCATGTTATAAATTCCTAAAAGATGGAATCTATAGATACATTTGATAAAAGTCATCAAGAATGGTAAGTTAACTGCTTCCCCATCCCTAACTGCATCTCACGTTGCTGTACATGGAACTCACAACCTCTGCCACCTTCTCCATTGATGCTGTGAGTGGGGTCCACTAGGGGCGAGCCTTTCCTGCCCCTGTCCTTCATCCACTGCTCTCTCCCAGCCTTCAGGCAAGCACAGAAAAGGTAAGAAGAGACTTCAGTTGGACTTCAGGGAAATCTCAACCTTAAGTCACAGGGAGAGCCATCTAGTTCTTCCTGCTCTCTGCTCAGGCTGCCAGCAGAGAATTTAGATTCACCAAAGAGATTCTTTTCCAATAGGCATTAGGCTATAAAGTCACCATTTACTCCCCATGGCCTGCCACATATTGTCATCCCGAGTCAAGGCCTGGGCTGAACCTGAGCAGGTGACCCCAAAGGAAATGGCTATACTGTGCCCAGGAGCAGCTGTCTCCTTCGGTGCCCTGCTTGGAGCCCAGGCTCTCTAGAGGCTCTTCCCTAGTTTATCCTGAGTAAGTGAGCAGGAGCCGGACAGCACTCAACGAATATTTACTGAGTGCCTATTACATGGAAAGCGTGATGTCAAGGTGTCATTTGAGTTCTGTTCAATTCGCCTAATATTTACTTGGAAGCTTTCACTAGTGAGAGGCCGAGTGTAATGGGTTCAAGGGGCTCTGAGCCATCCTGCCTGGTTCACATCCTGAGTCACCATCTCTTTGGATATTTTTAAGTTAAATGAGTTAATACACCCAAAATAATCAAAACCATGCCCGACATGAAATAAGCACTCAAGGTATATTAATAGTATAATGATTACACAGTGGGTACTCGGCTAAGCCCTGGGGATGTAATGATCAGTAAGTTGTCCCCCAGCCCTCTAGAAAAACACTATCCGTGGAAGAGAAGACCCTGAGGGCGAGTATTTCAACACAGTGGTACACTGACATACCCCAAACGCTTCCCAGTATGCTGCCAAATTGTGAACAGTGTTTAAAAGGAAGGTTTGCCACACTGAGTATAAGTATTCTAACAGCTATGTTCCTCAGCTAAATCACTGAGGCAAGTGGAGAGACAATATTGTGTAAGGCAGGGAACAGCAACAACCTTGTACCAAAGAAAAACCACACATTACTAGAATATGTAAGAAATTTATTTCCTAAGTATATAAAAAGTGCTACTGGGCCACAAGTGGTTCTATTTAAAGAGAAAGAGTACTCAAAGGTACTTTTGTCTGCCAGTGACATAATACCCAACTCAAATGGATAAGATATAAGAATATTTATTATTTTACATAGCAAAACGTCTGGAGAAAGGTAGTTCAAGGTTTGGTCCAGCTACTCAATTACATCATTAAATCCCAGACTCAGTCCATCTTCCCGATCTTCAAATCCTAAGCCCATTGACTTAGTCTGTATCCCCATGGATGCAAAATGGCTGCCATAGTTCCAGACATCAGCCTCAACCTGAATAGCCCAGTCATCAGAGGTTGCACAGGTAGACATGATAATGTTCAGCAAAGGATTTCCCATGGGTATCTTTTTTTAGCCACAGGTCCTTCAAATCCCATTTGCCAATACTGAATCACCTGAGCTACCCTAGCTGCAAGGGAGTCTGAGAAAACAAGAGTCTCTGAGATCAGAGATAAGCTGCTCTAGGAAAGCATGTAACCAAGAATGTCTACATAGTGAGTAAGTGAATTGTCCAAAAGCTCTGGATGCTTATTCAAACATTCTGAGTCTTTGTTGTGCTATAGTAGTAATTGTGTATTAATTATTATTAGCTTGTTGAGTCTGGTTTTAAAATATTTAATCCCTTCAAGTGTGCAGCCACATATTGTAGCATTGCAAAATGGACCACAAACATAGAAAGTCTGAGCACTAGTTCAGTACATGACAATAAATGAT
Source organism: Smutsia gigantea (assembly GCA_032199065.1). Taxonomy (NCBI): domain Eukaryota; kingdom Metazoa; phylum Chordata; class Mammalia; order Pholidota; family Manidae; genus Smutsia; species Smutsia gigantea. The sequence continues at coordinate 97,967 of JAVSCE010007073.1, forward strand.
ACTCATGCAAATGAAACGTTATGAGGGGGTGGAGAATCTGCCAGGAGCCCCATATATATTCATATACTCATTCAGTTCATAATTAATTTTTGAACACCTGCTGTGTATCTGACACCATTTTGCAGTATTGAATAAGACAAAGTCCCTGTCCGCGTGGAATTTAAGTCTAATGGTTGTGACCACATGGCCTTTAGTCCCCAAGACCCAAAGATTCTACTTTCCTCAGTTTCAAGGAGGTTTTATTAATCCTCTGCTCTATATCCCTTTTACCAATGCTTGTGTCCTTATACTCTGCAACTTGACAATTTTATCTACTATCCATAAATATTCTTCTACTTAAAAAACTGTGTCTTGTCCCCATCAAGTCTGCCAACTTCGGAGAATAAGAAAAACAGGACTCCCGTTTATTTTGTGCCCCCTTAAAGTACAGGCTATCCATCTTATTTACAGTGGCATTTTGGCAGAGTAGAAAAAATCCAGACTGATGCATTGCTCCAGCTTTGCTGCTTATTAGCCAGATAGCCTGGGCAAGTCACCTTCTGAGCCTGTTTTCTCATCGAAATGAGCCGGATAATAATACCTGGGTTGCTAGAGAATGCTGTTAATAATGCTATATCTTGGTACAAAGCTTAGAGAAAATAAGGATACAATGGCTGGCATATTACACTCAGTAAAAAGGAGGCTAGTAATAGTCTTTACTTCTATTTGACCCTTTACTCTCATTTGCCACTTGTCAAATAAAGCCAGGCCAGTCAATTAGTGCCTGCAGATGGCATGGTGCTCTGCTAATTGCCCTGAGGCTTCCAAAATCTAAATTGGTATTGTAGCTCAGCTGCCAAGGACATCAAGTTTTCCTGTCTCCCTCCCCTGCCTGCAGCCCTGCTCCTGAGAATTCTGATGAAAACTCTGCTTCTCGGGAGACAGGTCAGAAGTTTGCCCTGTTAAAAACAAGTCATTTGGACCCTGACCTGGCATTTGTGAACAAACAGAAAGCACTTTGGTGCCATCTTTGACTTCTTCATGCCCACTACCATAAAAAAAAATTGTTTTAAGAGCCTATAGGGATTTTGACATTTTTCTCATGATTCAGCCCTTTGACTGTCACACAGACCATTTCCTGATGGAGCATGAGGTGAACAGGAGGCCTGAGAAAAGACAAGGAATCTAGGAAAAGGTCAAATTCAATTATTTATTCGAGTGACTGATCATGGTGTATACTCACTGCCATGAATTATTTAAAAAACAACTGAGTGTTTCTACATATATAAATATTTGCTATATTTTTTTCTAAATAAATAATCAACTCAGTCTCCCAGCAACTCAAAAAACCACCTGCTTGTTTGAGCTCTTCTCATCACAGATGTCCTTCCTGTGTTTTAAACCACGGCATCAGCCTGGGCTTCCTGCTAGGAAGCCTGGGTATTTTGCCATGTGCGGGGGAAGAACCTCAGCATGTGTTTTTTCACTGCCATCCTGAAAGTATGGCATGTTACCCATACATCAAAGCCTCAGTGTGTCCCCGGGACATCCTCTCCTGAGCGCTTAATATATGGTGGTTGAATGTAGTTGAAAGGTAGTAGAGAGATGGAACAAGGAGGGAAGGAGAGAGAACACTTCCCCTTTAGAGCTCAAAGGGCATATGTTTGTAGAGCTGTGTCTTCTTAAATAAGAAAAATAAGAAAAAGAATCCAGGGAAAGGCCAAGCAAAAAGGAGTCCCATTCAGCCTGTTGTCATTCAAGACCAGCATTGGTGAGAAGAAGGTTCTTTGGGAATTGAGGACTTCATGGCCAACTCCAGAAGCAAACCACAGCTTTGCTGCTTGTATTGGTCAGCTCAGGCTGTTGTGACAAAGTGCTACAGACTGGGGGGCTTAAGCAACAGAAATTTATTTGCTCATAGTTCTGGAGACTGCAAGTCTGAGATCAAGATGCCAGCCAGTTCAGCTCCCAATGAGGACTCTCTCTTCAGGGCCTGTAGACAACTGCTTTCTCACTGTGTCCTCACATGGCAGAGAAAAGGCAGGATGGGAACAGGCATGGATCTTGTCCTATAATGACACAATTCCTATAAGGTCAGGGCCCCACACTTTTGATCACATTTGACTTTATTTGCCTTCATACAGGCCCTATCTCCAAATATAGTCACACTGGGGGTAACAGCTTCAACATATGAATTTTATGGGGAACCAGTTCAGCCCCTGGCACTGCTAAAGCACTTGCTCTTTCTGAAATCCCCTTACGGTTCCCTGGATGTAGACATCCTTAGCACATACTGCATGCTTCAAGCACAGAGATCCAGGGGCCACTGGCTCACTAGAAGTCTTATACCCCAGATCTTCCCACCCCTGTGGTCACAGACATGCATGCATAGAAAAAGTCCTTTATCAATATTCAAAGTTATATTTTGAAATAATTGTTACTTTGTCAAAGGATTCTTCATGTAACATAGGTTTCGTGAATTGTTAAGAGGCAGGAATCCCTGGGTGGGAAGGGTTTGGAGATTCCTGCCCATGGAAAATTATTAGAAATGAAGCTAAGGGTTTAAGATCATAACAAGAACAATGATAGATAGACTTTGAGTTGTACCCAACTTTTCTGGAATGCCTCTGTTGCTAAAAGAAGACACCATGCTCCTCATCATTAATATTATTTTCAGCGTTGTCTTGCACAGCAGCATTGTCTCAGTTAAAGAATATATAGCATATTCCATACACATTATATGATCATATATATTCCATATATATAACTTTATAACTCTAAAAAATTAGAGTGCTCCAAGGCTATAGAGAAGAAAAGGCCAGTGTTCTGTCTCCCTCTCATATTCCAAAAATGTTCTGCTTAAATCAGCCAGTGTTTTTTAAGCAGTTACTACAAACCAAAGAAGATTCTAGGCACTGACAAAGCCAAGGTTAGGAGAATTAATCATTTGCCACACTAACGGGTCTTTCCCTCTCCACCCCACACTATGTAGGTCTTGAGGCTGTGCCTAGAAGCAGCACAGAACTGGACTCGTGCATAGAAATGATCCCCTGCCCATTTTGATCTGTCGCAGGAATAGGGAAAAGCTCACCCACCAGAAAAGAAGTCAATCAGACGCAATGACGGTGATGAGGTCGCTGAGGAGCCCACGTGGCTCCCTGCCGTCTGCAGGTCATTTGCCTTGTTATCCTTCTTTTCTTCTCCCTGCTACCTTCCCTCTGTTCTCTTCTGTCTCTCATTTGACTGTGCCTTAAAGGGCTTTGTGCCCTTCTTGGTGATGCGTGATGCACATCTGTGAGAAACCTTGCAATAAAATTATATATTATTTAATCCAATTTTTCCCAAATGCATTTCTTTCTGCAGGCAGAGCATCTGCTTGCAGGTGGCTTCTAAGGGTTGCTGACCAAGTTGCAAAGATTCAGACCAACTCACCAAGCTGCCTTAATTGACCTCTAAAGATGATAGCGTTTGCCTTCCATTCCTCCCCCTTCCCAGGCACTTCCGGCATCCACCACGTATTAACCCTCCCTGCCCTGTACACCTTGCTAGATTCAAGATCTTCTTCACGACCCCCAGACTAGAAGACCACCAGGCCCTACATTTTCTAAACACAATGTGCTGCTCGAGGCCAGAATTTCCAGTTGGGAACTCTAAGGAATACTTCTCCTCAAGAAATTATTAAAAAGAGACAAAAAAAACCTCATAGTTCAGTAAGTTTACATATTAAATTCCCCTTTTGATATTTATAAAACTACATTATTAAGGATCTGGGAAGTCCTATATTAGAGAAACTTATCTAACCTCACGTTCCCCAAAGCATTTGACCATAGATAGCCCCCTTTTTCACAGCACCCTACACTGGCAGAACACGCTTTCAGAAACTCAACTGCAGACCTGTTTTCTCCTCCAAACTCTTCCTCTCCCATCATATGCCTCTTGTTTGATGTCTCATTCTGTCAGGCTAAAGTTAGGTAATTGAGTTAATGATGATACATTGAGCTAATAATTTCAGCACACTGTTTGGTACTAGTTCCTACTCCCAAAAATACTGTGAAAAAAGGTAGCATCAACTTCATTTTACAGATAAAGAAACGGACACTTCAAGAAAGGATGGAACTTTCTCAAGTCTCATCCAGCCAGGAGCTTTTAAATTGGGATTGGGACCCAGGACTTCTACTGACTCCTTTTATACTAGCCACTCTGTTTGATAAGGGGCTAACAGGTTCAATTTCCAGAGCTGTTGACAATTTAAAGTCAAAGGGAAAAAATACTTTAATCCCAAAAGAATGAAATGCATCCCTACTGATAGGAATCATGGAGGCTTTGGAGGAAGCATGGGGAGAGGAAATTTAGAGAGGCTAGCCTTCTTTATTATGTCCTTTAGATCACAGGGAATTCCCTTGCCTGTTTGGGCCAGGGAATTGCTCATCCTCCTCTGAGCCAAGAATGTAAGAACATGCAGGTAGCCACACAGATATATAATGTAGGCACAACTAAATGTAGGCATATTATATGGAATGGAGCCATATAATAATAAATCCAGGCATTCTGATTTGTGCAACCCAGATACTTTGACATCTATGAATAGCTTGGTTTATCATTTTATGCCAGAGGGCCAAACTGAAACCTACTGCCCATAATACATGACATTTTTCTGACAAAAGGGATTATGTCCATGTCATGTTGGCTGCATAATGTCCAATGTGGTGCCTTTCAAAACAAGTGGTTTACTTGATGTTTTCTAAGGATGATAATCCTGAGAAATCAAACCCATTTTTAGTGCATATTTGCTCCCAAGTGGATGGCAAATACACTCAAGTCCCCAAAAAAAAGAATTTGGGGGGAGTTTCCATTGAAGAGAAATTCTGGGCCACAGCCTTCCTAATGTACCGTAAATACAAACGCATTGTTTGTCATGGTAATCTAGTCTGCAGGGAAGCAGCAATGGAATTCACCTCAGCCACCGATGGGCATCTCATTAGGCTCCAATCCAGTTCTGTTTGTACTTCTCCATCACCTTTATTTGCTTAAGAGGCCTGACAAGGCAAACACTCCTGATGCGATGTTTACATTGCAGCTTTCACTGGAGCTTATTAAACTCAGCGTTACTTCATATAAGTTGCAGATATGTGGCAAGGGCCAGTTAGTGTTGACAGTAAGTAACAGACACCCTGTCACAAGGTAACATGTTTATATGCTCCACTGGATGCCTGGTGGATTTTGTCCCTGTAAAACTATCGCAGATAATGAAGCTACTATCAGATAAGTGACTGTAATAAATGACCACAATTAGGTCTCTGGTGGATGAGAATACTTGGTGGTCCCTCCAGCCTGACTTGGACAAATCCCAGGCCAAAAAAAAACAGGAATCAGCAATCAAATGAAATGAGATTGACTTAAGAGAGTGCTATTTGATTTCAAAAGGAGCAAGAGTTCAGGGAAATCGAGTTTTCATCTTCCCTCCTGACCCTCTTTCCCTTACCATTGTTCCCAATGCAAAAATAAATAATAAAATTCTGAAATTAGATTCCTACGAAGTTCTAAAGCACTCCTGCCCAAACGTCCCCCTGATATCTAGAACAGCAGAATATACCACAGATCATCTAAATGTGGGGAAGCTTCTCCAGAAGGAAGGGCCTGTCTTGGGCTATTTCTGCACCCAGAAGAAAAACTGGAGAAGAAGCAAAATTATCAAGAGGTTTTGGACGAACTTCAACACAGCTGGGTGGTAAAGGTTCCATTCAGCAGCTTGCCAGGTGCAACTGGAATCACGTCTTTAAAAGGTTTTTGTTACACTGGGCAGGCTCTCGTTACATGGCAGCAAAACAATAGCACAGAATTGAAGTGCTCTGATGAAAAGGTCTTTAAAAGACATTTATTTCCTTGTACAGAAAGACATTGTATATCCAGGACGCCTTTTTATTTATTCGTATAACTTAAGAATGTGCTGAAAGAAGTTGTGTAGGGCCCTTTTAGAGACCTTAAAAGATGAGCCCAGCAAAGTGGAAACTGACTGGTAGTAAAACATGTGTGCGATTATGTTTCTTCGGTGACAATTATTTTGTTTATGTCATGTCACGTGGGCTTGCCCGAGCTGTGTCCCCTCTCCTTTGCTCTGCCATTCCGCCCTCTCTTCCCTCCTCCTACCCATCCCAAAACTCCTACCATCCTCTCAGCCTCCTTAAATGACAGCTACATGGTAAAAATTTGGCTAGAGGGGAAAGGCTTACTCTGTAAGAGGTATGTTTACTCTGGGGGTTTCCATTTCATTTTATTTAATATTTCCTAATAATAGTTTCAGGGGAAATTACCCTGAAAGGTAGGGTGATTCTACCTTAAGAATAAGGGCTTTGGGAGTTAGGGGTGGGGGTGATTGATGAGGCTTTTTGTATATCCCTGTTACCAGAAGACCTCATAAACTCAGGAAAGCTGCCCAGGCATCCGCCTGTTTACCTTTTCACGACTTTAAAGGTGATTTATTTGACCTTTGAAAACTGGGATCATACTTCTTGCTGAAAACAGTGCACATTTCAGCATAAACGGTGACTCTCAAGCTGGTGAAGTCTCCAGTTTGAGGTCTTTTATCACTTCTCTCTTGTTCTAATCTGAATGGGAAGCGTCTGTTGGATTCTTAGTACAAACATATTTGAGGGACATTGTCTAAATATAGGAAGATAAGTGTGTGTTTACCTGCCATATGTACATATAGTTTCCATAACGATTTTTTAAACTGTTTATAAATGCCCTGGATGTCAGGTAAACAAGAGGTCACACGGGTAGAGCAAAAGCCTGGAATTGGAGATAGAGTCTGAACACTGGTTGGATTACCTTAATTATATAATGTAGCATCTCACAAGGGAGAACTTTGGAGCCAAACCACCTGCGTCAGATTCCCAGCTCTCCCACTTACTCACTGCATAATCTTCAGCAATATACTTAACCTCCCTGTGCCTGATGTCATTATCTGTAAAATGGGATAGTAATACTGTCTATACATCATAAGGCTGATGTGAAAATTCAATAAGTTGAAGGATGTAGATTGTTTAAAATAATGCTCAGCATATAGAAAACAGTAAGTGTTAGTAATTATTGCTACCCTCTGCAAAGGAGGTAAAATAATTATACCTACAACAAATATACAATGTAGGAACTAACAATAGGAAATGACTATTACGTACATACCTTGTACAATGTAACATGCTATCCAAATGCCACTCACCCGCTGAACTGAAGACAGCTCAAGATCCCCATTTATATCGCTAGTAAATAGTGAAAGCTGCAACTACATACATGATCAGATTTTTTTTTAAACAAACTGAAGCAGTAGGGCAGGTCATTTGTATCTTCACTTTACATATGAAAAAACTGAAGGTCAAAAAACAAACATGAAATGACTTACTTAAGGCCACACAGCTCTTCAGAATATATGTACATTCTGATTAAAATTCTATAGTATTATACTATTATATATTAGTTAGTGAGTAAAGGATGAGCAAATAGCCAGTGGTTCTTCAGGTCTGTACGGCCACTTCCCTGAAGGAATGAGTTTCCCCTTCAGAGGGAACCAACCAGCAGCGGAAACGGTTCCCAGAATAGAAAGAATGCATTAGCAGGGTCAGTGTTTCCCTGAGATTTAACAATCATGGGAGTAAATGAGGAAAAGCAGTCAACTGGAGCAAGAGAATTGCTTTACCAACTGTACTTCTTGATTTTACTTCTAAGAGACATCAGAAAGAATATTTAGTATCAATAAGATTTCTATTTTAAAACGTTTTATGTCTCTGTAGTACTCAATCCATCAACTGAAGCATGAACAACTGCATTGTGAATCCATTCTGTTAAAATAGAATTGGGTTTATTTCCACTGATGACTTTGCAAGCTTTCCCAACAAGTGGCCAACAGGAGAGGGCGGGGACTCCTGGCCGTTGGGGGAACATTCACATTGAGACCGCCACACGTTTTTCAAGCTCAGTTCTAGATTGTGGTATAGTGGATTTTTGGAAAGCTCCTGGGAGCCCATAGGTGCTAAATGAGGGCTCAAGATACAACCAGTCAATATGACCTAGAAAGCCACAGTCAACAGGCAGAGGGCACAAGCCTGAGGAATCAGAGGACAAGTCCTTGGGAAAGCTGAGTAGGGCAGTGGGGATGGACGTAGCAATGAGCAGCTGCCTCCTAGAATCCAGCTAGAAGGCCATCCATTCTGGGGACAGACCCATCTGCTCTAACATTCCCAGGACCTCAACAGCAGAAACTGCTCAGTGGCCATGAACTTCCCATGGTCCCAATATCTCAACCTCTTCTGCACTTCTCAAATCATTGGCATTAACAGATGCTGCAAGCAAGGTGCCCAGCCTTGACCCTGCACATGCCCAGCCATGATCCCCATGAATTGCAAAGGACTCTGGAGTTGCCCACCATCTCCTCTGATGACAGCCCAAAATTTATTAGCCACTGCATTTCTCTTCAGGACGTGACGATTGCATGTGTTCTAAGGGGACAGCTGAAGGCCCATTAATCTTCACGTTGGCAGGGAAGAAACTGATGGTAATTTAATTTAACTCGATGGCTGAGGTAGATATAAAAGACCACAAGGTAAAAATGACAAGATTATTAACTGCCCCCGGAGCTGTCTGTTTACCAAGCTGCCTCAATAAATGGAAGCGGGTTGGTTAAATGTGAACCAAGTTTCAAGCAAGGTTTACAGAGGGGAGTTTCTGGCAGATGTGGGTAATGGCAAGGGTCCACATTTCCAGGGAGAAAGCAAAGGACTTTTGTGGTTAGAAGAGGAACTCAGGCTTCAGCCAGATTAGCAAGCAGGCTAAAGTTTAAAAGGTCAGGGCAAATTCAGAACTATTTCTCCCCTACACCTACAAAAAGGAAACGGTTGAACTTAATCACCAAGGTCCCCCTTCAAGTCCTCCCCTGACCAACCTCCCATTCTATCTCAACTCTTCCTCCTGTCCCAGTTGCTTTTAAAGGCTAAGTGGCAGATCATTGCCTGAGGGCTGCAAATCGTCTGACACCACCGGGGTCAGCTAGGGAGGAGCCCCTGCCGCAGGCTCTCCCTGGGGAGCTTTCTTCTCAGGCCCACCCTCAGGAGAAAAAGCATCAACTAAAGGGACGTTGAATGCCTCTTCGTCAGTGTCCACCCTGGATTCCCTCTGTAGGACATTTCCTGGGTATCTGCCTTCTCAGTATTGAAGGCAAAGAAATCCCAGCAATGCCAGAAATGCCCCCAAACATAGCCCACAGTCACAGAGGAAAGCCTTCACTATCCCACTCCCGGTCTGGCTCTGTATTTGTGCACACAAATGTTAAGCTCCCAGGCTCCTCTCAGTGTCCCAGCTTTATGCCTGAACTGCCCCTGATCCCAGCCCTTTTGAGGCCCTGCCTTTTGCTCCACCTCCAGGCCCAAACTGACGGTCCCAAACCGCAGATAAGCAGAATCACACAGGTTGTCCCTAACAAGGGGTGCTTGCATTGAGAAACGCATAGGCATTTACAAAACACTCATCTGATATGATTTTCATGTCATCCTGGATGTGGGCAGAGCAAGTATTCATTTGTCCAATTTACAATTGAGAAAACTGAGACTCAAGGGGTGAGGTTTAACAAGGTAGTAAAAAGCAGGAAAGAAATGAAACTACTTCAACTAGCACTTATTTTACTTTAGTATATATGTTTTTAATATAATCTATACCTTAGTGTGTGTGTGTATAGATATATACTATATATCTATAGTATATATTTTACACTTTATATATATATAGGTACTTCAGTATATGTTTTAGTTTATACATATATATAAAATAGGGAAGTAACCCCCTGCAGCAGACATTATATCTTACCTCCTTAAAAGTCATTGTTCCCTCTTCCCTTAGTCACAGAACCAGAATTTTGTTCAGTACTGGCCAGACATGCATTGCTGTCCAGAAGCAGACGAAGCTTATGGTCTAAGGATGGGCACGTGACCCATTTCTAATCCATGAGATGAAAGAACAAGTCCGCTAGATGGCTTCTGGAAAGACTTTCCTTCATGATAAGAGGGAGGCACCATGAGGGGACAGTCTCTTGCCCCACGTTGCCCATTTCCCCTGTTTATGAATGCGGATGGGTGAGGGCAAAATGACTGGAGCAGCTGCAGCATTTTCGCAACAGTGAAGCCCAAGAACATCAAAGAGACAACAACCCAAAGCCTTGACATGTCTGAACGACTAAACTGGCCTCAGTAAATGCACATCATCAGCCTTCTGGCTTAAGCCATTTTTAGTTGAGTATTTTGTTTACTGGAGCTGAAAGCAGGCCCAGCTTATAGGCTCCCCAACCAGGCTATGAGACACTCAAAGACAAAGACTGTATTTATGTTTGAATGTTTGAGTTCCCTTTAGAATCTAGTGCCAACAATAGTCACTTAACAAATGTTTGGTAGAATGATGAAAAGAAGGAAGAAAATAGTGTACTCCTAATGGATATCCTTCAGTGTGGTGAACAAAACCAATGAAGTAAAACTTTAAATCTTTTACTGGCTGATCACCCCTAGGTTCTATATTACTAGTATTTTTACTATTACAGTTACTCTGCCTCTTTTCCCAGAACTTTTCTCCCGATTTTCATACACAGCTAAAAGCATGTTTTTTCATGAAGTTGAGCAGGTTAGTAGTTTATTCTGCAATGAGGGTATTTTTCCTACTTAAACATAGAAGCACTTAAAGGTGACTTTTCAAGTCAGTGACAGAAAGAGACAATCTTCAGTAAGTGATGAAGCAATCTAAATAATATTGCAAAAAAAATGAGTAAGATTCCTGGCACAACACTCCACACTAAATACCAGATGAATGGCAGTCCACATATTACAAGGTAAATAATGATTGAATCCATAAATATATCTAAAAAGCACATTGATGAACATGTATATAATGTCAGTTTTGAAAAAACTTTGTAAGGAAGAAAACAAAGGAAAAAAATGAAATGTTTGTTTATGCACATTTTCTGAATATAAAAATTCACAATTTTTGAATACAAAAAAAAGCATCAAACAAAATTAAGAGAGAACAACACTGGAATAAAAATATTTGCATACGAAGAGCTAATGCCTTAATCCATATAGCAACCTTACAAGTAATCATGAAAGAAAAAATACCCCAATAGAAAATGCACTGAGGACCTTAGCTCACAATTGCCTAAGGAAAAAATACCAACAATAAATAAATACGTGAAAATATAGAATGTCACTGGTAACAACTGATATTCAAATTGAAATGTGATCTCCTCAGCCATTTCTTTGCCTATCAGATAGGCAAAGATGTTTTTCATTATAGTACCAAGTGTTTAGAAGAAATTAGAAAATTGGGCTACCCATAAGCTTCTGTTGGTACCAGAAAACAGAAATTCACAGGGAAAAGAAAAAAAAGAGAGAGAGAAAAAGTAAACCCTTTTATCTGTATTATTATTATACACATATCAATACCAAAATGAATACAAACGTTTACCCATAAATGTGTTTATTGCAGCATTATGCATAAGACTTAAAATTGGAATGAACCTAAATGTGCGAAAATATAGCATATCTGTTCAGCGTGGTTCCAGAGCAAATATCTAATAGAGAAATGCTCCCCACGGCATGGTAAGTGAAACAAGTAAAGCAGCTCATGAAACAGGACAAGCATGTCACGGAAATGGAAGTTGGTAGTGAGGTAATGGCCCCTGGAATTTTTTTTTTTTTTAGTCTGTTCTGAAGTTTCCAAATTTTTCTGTGCATTACATGCATTGTTTTTATAATCAATAAAACTTACTTTTACATAGGAAAAATAATGACAACTCTCTTGCCCCAACATCACAAGCCAGTAGTGTGATGTTTCCAGTAAGTCATAATGTGTTAGTTCCTCGTCACTTTACAATATTGGCACATAGACAGCTAACGAAGATAAAGCACTAATAAAAAAAATTAACAGGCATCAATGATAAACCTTTTGAACAAATTCTGTTAACAAAAATGGCTACATTTCCATATCCACAGCCCCTCACACAGACACTATCTTGTATAACGCCGCGAGAACCCCCGGAGGGAGAGAGAACAAACTGGGGCTCAGAGTGTCTAAGGGATTGGCCCGAGGAAGGAGCTAATAACTGCTGTGCCTCTGGCTTCACTGCACACTTTGGCCCCTCACTCAAGACTAAGTGTGAAGTGTGACCACGAGTGAGTCCCATGGACTGCATGGCTCCCGAGCACCGGGCCTGTGCCAGTCACTCCACAGCCCCCAACCCCTGGCATGGTCAGTGCCCCCAGAGTGTTCTCTTGTACTCTGCCGCTACAGAAAAGTGGGCATCTCAGCCCCCCTTCCTCATCTTGTGGAAAAGTGGACCCTCTGAGCAGCTCCCATAAAGCCCAGAATGGGCAGAGCTGAGCCCCGTTAGACACAAAGCCTTAGTGAAGAGCTAAGCACAGCAGAAGGTCGCAGCTCAGTCAGAACTGTCAAACTGGCCCCTGGGGTTTCATCACCTAGGATCTCTCACCCCAACATTATGCCAGGGACCTGAAAATACAGCTATTCCACATTCAATAAACATTCCTTCCCTGACTGATGTCTTATTACAGGATGATCTTAGGAACCCCATTCGATGATCTATTTTTGTCCCATCTGCTATCATGACAGAGATACCTGAACCCTAAGCCCCAGGCCTTAATCACATTTCCCAGGTGACCTATACACCTTCCCCTACATCCTGCCCGTGGGACTGAAGCCCAGAGCCAACGACACCAGCCTGAGCCATTGCGGTCCTGCCTGCTTCCCCGCAACCCAAGCAGATTTCCCTGGCCCCATTAGTGTTCCCAGGACACACATTCACTGCAATACCCCCATGGTGCTCACTTGACTGTGTTATGATGTGCTGTCTGCTGGTCCATCCCCTCCACTGAGCTCTGAGCACCATCTCTAATTAATTTCCCTCCCTCAGCAGAGGCCGGTAGCTGGGCCAAGGCACTGCTCCAGTGAGGTGGTTGCTCCTCCTTGGAGATCTCAGGAATCTCTGACAAACCCAGCAAATAGGAGCTCACAGCCAAATGACAGGGAGGGAAGGAGAATGCCAGACATCCTGTGAGATGGAGACATTAACTGCAAAATGAATGAGTGAATCTCTCCATCCACCAATCCATATACGCATGTACACAGAATCGCCCTGGTCTAGCAAGGACCGACATGAAGAGGGTGTTACAAGAGAAATGACACCGTTTGTGCATAGAAGCAAGAACGGGGGGATGGGCAAGATGATCTAGGCAGGATATCCAGAAAATCATCTTTAAATGTGAAGCAAGTGCGACTAGAAGAAGCTGGATTATTTTGATTATTGAAGCACTACATGAACCAACCTAGAAAAGGTTCTGGGGGTGGTACATCCCCACGGGTGTTGAATGAATTGCACGGAAGTCAAACCACAGCCAAACAAATAGTAGCTAGACCAGAGAAGGGGATGGGGAGAGGGCCTGTATGCCACCTCCCTGGTTTCTCACGTGAAAGAATTGAAACCTAGCGGGAAGAAGAGATACATGTCAAGAACCAGGTCCCATTACTTGGAGAGCTGGGTCTAGAACACATGTCTTCCAGCTCTCAAGTACTGGAATTTCTCCCTCAAAGTGAAAACAATATGGCAAATTAGCCAAAGAATAAAGAAATTTCAGAGGATTTGGCTGTGAGGAATGTACACCTTTGGATATTAGATGCTTAAAACACTTCTTTCTTCTTCTGTAACAGCTTTTTATCTAGCATATATAGTGAAGAAAAAAAGAAGCTATAAATTGAAGACGGAAAAATCACATACAGCCTTCCTCCCGCTCTCCTTCTCCCTGTCCTAGACCCAGCCCTCCTTTCTCTGCCCCAAAGAGTCTGAGCTTGCCTGCAGCCAGCATAGGCCCATTCTACAGAGAGCTACCACAACTCCTCATAACACATTAGACCCCAGGCAAAAGTCAAATGACTTCCCTCCAGCTCAGAGGGGGAAGACAGGCCTGCGACCCTTTGCTCTGCCCAGCCTCTTTGACCTTGGATAAGCGATTTCTTGCCTCTGAGAATCTACATTTGCCCTTAAGACTTAGAACCCCCACCCCCTTCATATCCCAGCCCCCAGGCCTTTCACCATCTCTGGCTCCTTGAATCACAGAACTTGAAATCCTGAGTTAAGGTCCTAATGCCCCCTCTCCCAAGTCTCAGTAGCACATAAAGGTTTTCCCCAAGAACCTGACAAGTCACCCAAGCATCTAAACTGGCAACAACTCAGGTGGGGAAAAGTGGCCCCTGTTAAGAAAAATTGATCAAGGAAGTTTTTTGCACATCTACAAATGTTCTAGAATATTATAACATAAGATTTAGTGAGGAAGATACTCAAGTATCCCAGAGGTGGTGTTAGAACAGTTACTTTGAAATGGTGGTTGATTTCACTATCATGTTTTCATAATCAAATACAGAAAATCGACGTGTTTCATCTGAAATACAAAGCTGGAGAGCTCAGACCCAGAAACGAACCCCAGTTTTGCCACAAAGGATGGTGTGAGTTTGGGGAAGTTACTTGATCTCTCCCAAAATTCGGTTTCCTTAGCTAGAAAAGGAAAATGATAATATCTGCCTCATACAGATAATTTCTCATGATTAAATTAGCCATCATATAAAGGCCTGGCCCATAGTAGGTATTCCATTAAAAACTACTCCCCTTCCATTTTCCTCCTGTGCAAATCATTCAGAATGTATAAACAGAGTATGAGGAAACTACCACCACCTGGTGTACGGGTCTCCAAACTGCATAAGCAGCAGCAAAGGTGAAAATACAACCTCAACTCAGAAACTGCAAAACCAAATTTCAGAAATGGCTAAACGCCCTGTGTATAAAATACACCAGTTATATGTGAGATAGAGGCCATTGGAGATGCCAGGCTGATGGGTAGAATTAATCAGGGCAAAATTCCTGGAAGAGGAATTTTGAAATGTTTTAAGGGGAAAAAGGAAAAGGGATTTGGGCTGATTGAAAAGAAGGAAGAACCATTTCCTGTGCAAAGTTGTGGGGAAATCTTGGAAGCAACAGAGAAAGGTCTTGGAGGCTTCAGTATGGCAAATGATGTAACTGGAGCCTTTAACCCAGCCCAACCTGTTAAGCCTTCAGGCCTTTGAACACAGAAGAAAATAAGGGAGAACATGGCTGTCTGGGTGTACGTCCCCTCCACTACAGTCTAGGGCACCTGTCTGGGACAGCCAGCTGGCAGGACTCAAACCCAGCATCTCTGACCTGTGCATGTCCTCCCTTTGGTGAGGAGTTGCCTTCCTGGGCAGAAGGTGGTAGAAGCAGCGAGCTACATAAGACCATTGGGACAAAAAGCCTCAGAAAAAGGTGGAAATGTATTTCTCTTTAGGCAGAGAGGCCAAGAGCAGAGGGAACGTCATTAAGACAGAAGTCCCATCTCGCCCATGTGGGTGGGTGTCCTCACAGTTCCTAACTCAGCGCCTGAAAGAAGCTCCATCTGTCGCTGTTAACTCAAGCTCGCCAGCGGGCAGAGAGTGGAGGTGGTGCTGGGCAGCAAAATTCCTAACCTGGCTCTCCACTCTGTACCCTTTACTCTATATTGTGGCCACATACATTCTGAGATGTGCCATGCCCTCTCTTCCAGATCTTTGAAGACAGTTCTCCTCCTGCCTGAAAAAATACTTCAAGGGTCCCAGTTGAGAGATGGCTTCCTCCAAAAGGTCTTCTCTGTTCCCACCGTGGCATCCAATAATCCCCCTATCTTAGTGTGCATTGTTAAACCCTATCTTAATTTCTTGTCCTCTTGTCTGCATATGCATTTGACTCAAAGTTCCATGAAAGCAGAAGCAATATAGTACCTGGCACATTAAGGTTCGTGGTAAAGATTCAAGCTGAAGTTAACAGAATGTCCAAAAGACCCCAGCCAAGTGGTTCTGAGTGGCTTAGAAATGAAGGAACTCAGGAAAGGAGGGGCCACCACCTAGAAGTGAGCAATTCAGCTGCCCTGAAGCTTGTACCGGACCCTCCTTTGTCCTGGCATTGCTGTTAGTCAGCCTAGCCCCACCTTAATGGGGCCAACATGGGCCAGTATAACCCTGCCTGCCCTATGCATACATCCCACCCAGGTTTTGGGGGGTCCAAGTCACCAGCCCTACATCCTACACTGTCGTCGTGTGTTGAACAGCTTTGGCAACACAAAGAAAGAAAACAAACCACGAAGGGCTCAGGCAGGAGACCAGCCCTGGGAGGAGCCAGAGCCCAGAGCTCTAGACAAGAATGGGCACGTCCATTGTTCCATGTGACATAAAAGAAACAGCTGGCTAGTCCTGGAGTGGGAAAGAAGAACATGTGGAGAGCTTTTGGAGAGAAAGAGGGTAGAAAACAGGGAGAGAAGAGTATCCACCCATGGAGAGCAGGTAGGCCCAGCCAACTACTTGCACATGGCCCCAGGCATTTCTAGCCCCCGTTGCCAAAGTAACATCCTCCTCGCTAACAGCAGCTGCTTCACAATCACTACCCATGGCCCCAGCGTAAAGCACCCCCACCAAAGCGAAAAAGCCCAGCCTGGTCTGTGGCGCTGCCCTAGAAATATCCCAAAAGCAAGGTTTTCCTCTGTCCCTACCCACTTCTCCCTCCTATTAGCATCATGCAAAAAAGAACCCTGTCTCCCCAGATGTAGAGGGTGCAGGGTGGCACCTCTAATTTATTATTCTGCAGTGCATGAAAGGTCACAGGCAGGAGTAGAGGCAAGGGGGTGCAACAGAAAAGCCAGTCTCAGAATAGTGGCCCCTCCCAGTAGTACTTCAAAATCAGTGTTTCTGCATAACCACACCAATATTTTTCTCTCCATAGGGCATATCCTTCCCTTCAGCTGAGTATAACCTAGGTGGCCCATTTCTGCCAGGAGACTTCCCAAACTGTTAGATCACTCATCCTTTACAAGCCCCTGTGACATGACGGTGCGATTCTGCCGCTTTTTACATCCAGACAAGCCCTCGGTAGTGGCTGCTAGACTACTGCAAACAGACTATTGCAGTAAGAGGGTTTGGAAGGGCTGGCTGCCCTCACAGAGTTTAGTCCCCTTGAGTTCCTCACGCATACACAGATGTTGCCTTCAAACATGGACCTTGGCCTTGGCTGGGCTCTGCCCCACAGACCAATTATGATATAATTACTCCTGCCCTGTGACCATGGGTCTAGCCAAGCCTGACCCTCACTCTATCGATTCACCCTGAGTCATTTATCAACAGGGCGGCTAGTTGCCCATGTCTGAGTAAGCGGGAGAGGTATTTCATCAAGACATTTGACACCTTCCTTTGAAGGGTGAACGACAGAACATACGAATGCCTCTGATTAACATCTGAAGGCAGCCTGGCCACCCCAACATTACCCTCCGTGGAGCAACTCTCAGTAAATCCAGCCGGCTCTCACTGGAGGGACCTCTACCATTTCAACTCATTTATCAGCAATTCCATCTGCTTCGTTTGGGGGCATTCCATGTGTCCACGGTTCTGTCATGTCAGGGCCTGGGGCTGCTCCCTCAAGAGTTTCTGGCCTCCACCAGAGGCCTAATCCAGGCCTGTCATGTTTCCAGTGATAGCCAGAGCAGCTGTTATTTCTTCCTCCAGGCCTGGTGGTTGCCAGAAAGCCTGAGGGGCTCACCATCTGATTTCTGTGCTTGGAGCTAAATCTTTCCATGCATGAATTTTCCTTGAAACTGTAGGAGGGAACTACGTCCCTCTACCTTTTACACCAAATTGATCAAATGTCCTCTTGAGGGGTGGTGATCTCATCCCTGCTCCCATCCAACTTCAAAAGGCCAACTAGCTCATTAACCCAATTACCTGACTTGAAGTAAAGTGCTTAAATTACCAACTAATGGATGGCCACTTCTGTCCAAAGAAGACAGTTTAAACATTCCCACTAAAAAGAAATTGCTTTCAACCATGACAGACTTTCAACCGTGTCTCCTTAGAGGACTATTATAATAATTACGGTAGATAGGCTGGTAAACCCTAAGAAATTTTTAAAGGAAACCTATAAGCAAGTGGCAAATTTGTACAGATCACAAACCGTGGACTCTTTTCTCAGTGATGGCATTTTGAAAAGTCTGCCATTCAGTCCAGCTATGCTAAATTAGAAAGACAATTAAATGTCAGTAATATAGAACATTTGTCCTTTGAGCCGAAAAAAAAAAATCCCTCAGGAAAAAGAACACTGAAACTAGCAGTAGCCCCTGTTGGCTACATTCAACCTAATAAAATTACTAATGATAAATTTCTCATCGATGAGGGCTCCCTGCTGCTTAGTCCTGTGGACTTAGTCCCAGTGAAGGAGGCAGGGAGACTGAATTGTTGGTTAGATTCATTTTATTGGTTTGGACTTCAGGAGGGCAGTGGGTTATACAGGAGATTCTTTTCATGTTTTGCTTTTTTCCCCTTCAAGAAGCAGCTGGTTTTGTCTTTAGTTTCAAATGTCAATAAAAAAAAAATCAGGGCAGTCATTAGAAGGCAGGAATTTGTCCATGGGAGCTTCGCAAAACCCCTCCTGTCAATCCCAGCCGCTCTGCCAAGAAGGGCTGCTCAGGTCTCAATAGGCAGGAAAGTGGAGGGGTTGCTGGAGGGCTGAACTGATGGCTGTGGGCATGGCTGCTAGGTCAGCCTGGCAGAGGAAGGAAGTGGCAAAGGGGAGCAGTAGCTGAGGACTGGGTGGGCCTGTGCTGCATGCTGATTGCTGGGCCTGCAGCCCCCAGGGCCTACTCACCATAACCCAGACCTGGCCCCACTCTCGTGCTGATCCAAGCTTGGTTTTAAATTTCTATGGGGCAATGGCAGCCATGGTATGCAAGGTATCACAATTCCACTGCAAGTCCCCAGAACAGCATGGGGTTCCTGAAGACAAGATATGCAGCAAAATTCTCTGGGACTGGAAACTTCTGATGGAGAGGGAGGATTGGTGCTGATTTCAGAGTGTGGTTTCCCGAATGCCCAGGATCCTGTTACTGCTCGGTCTCATTAATGTCACCCAAACAGCCCCCTTCCACCTTACACTCGCTCTCTAGGGACAACAAGGAGAAATCTAAAACTTGAACTGACACTTGGCTTCAAATCTCCCAGACTGTCTCCTCTTAACTGGAAGGGCCCAGACCCAACACTCCATGAGCATGCTGGCATGTGTATGTGTGCTGAGGTCCTAACTCGAGCACAAGACCCTCCTCTGAGCAAGAGCTCAGAGACCAGGGCTGCCACCACACCTGCAGTTCAGCTCCAGTCTGGTATCTCTGTGCACCTGCACCAAACGCTGGTTTTCCTCCACATCCAGCCTCTGCTCTGCTCTGTACCCAGGAGGTTGATGTCTATGGATTTCATCTCCTTCCTTAGCTGATGGGGTGCTAAGAACTGAGATCAGAGCAGGAGGCATAGGGGTGAGAAAGGAGAAATAAGAGTATTTCTTCTTCCTGCTCCCTCTCTTCAAGGACAGAGGACACCGCTGTGATAATGGCTGTGCCTCCTACCCACAACAGCAGCTGGGTGCTCTCTCTTCCCCAGCTCCAGGATCTAGCAGCACCGTTCCTAGTGTGGGAAACTGTATAATGGTCCCTAAAGATAAGTTCCTAACCCCTGGGCCCTGTGAATGTTACCTTACACAGCAATAGGGACCTTGCAGGTGTGATTAAGGATCATGGAACGAGAGACTATCCTGGATTATCTGGGTGGGCCCTAAATGCGACCACAAGTGTGCTTACAAGAGAAGGGTGGATGGAAATCTGACCCAGAAGAAAGGCTACGTGCCCAGAAAAGCAGAGATTGGACAGGTAAGACAAGCCAAGGAATGCCATCAACCAGAAGCTGAAAGAGGCAAGGAAGGGATTTGCCCCCTGCGGCTTCCAGAAGGAATGAGACCCGCCAAGACCTTGACTTTAATCCAGGGAAACTCATTTCAAATTTCTGGCCTCTAGAACTGTAAGAGAATAAATTTCCCATTGTTTGTCATTAAATTTGTATATATTTGTGACAGTAACCATAGGAAATGAATACACCTCCGCAGCCTCTTAGAACTGGGATAGTGTTTCCCAACTGCTACTGTTCCTCCGCTGCTCTTGTTGGTTCCCTGAATCTTGTCCACACCTCCGTAAATAGTCCTTGAAAAACTCTTTTCAAAGATCTGCCAAGTGCATCTTCTTGCTCCCTGCCAGATTCCTATCCAACAAAATGTACTTCATTCAAAAGGAACTTAAGATAGAATGGTACAACGAGATTTTGTTCTGTGAGAAAATTCAGGAGAAAAAGAAAATAAGTATAAAAGAAATATGATGCAAAACAAATGTTAGTATCTGAAATCCCGCCATACATACAGACAGTAACACTTCTCAGGAATTAGCCTGTTAAACTCCCCGGCAGCAATGCATAGAGAAAAAGCATAACCAATTTTAGTTTACTGCTTCTTACACTAGCCTGATGATAGGAATCACCTGGATACCTCATTAAATATCCAACTTTCCAGTCTTCACCTCATCCAAAACCTACCGAAGTAGAACCTAGGAGAAAAGCAGTAAGGATCTGGATTTTAACAAATCCCCTAGATGAATTAGAAAAGTCACAGCAACTATAAGATAAGATAAGAACACAACATGGGAATTGTTGACAAGGGGAGCCTTGTAAAAAATGTGCGGGACAAAAGCCATCATCTCAAGACTCAAGAAAGTCTCTGGTTGAATACCCTTCCAGCTGTGGTGAAGCACTGTCTTCCTATGCCCACACGGTACCCAGTCATATGACAAAAATATATAATACAATAAAGTCATCTGACTCATGAAAAATGGAATTACAACATCACTGTGCCCTATACAAAGATGCCTACTGTAGTGAATTCCTGTATTGCCTCTTCAGTTTCCATTCTCTGTATTCCCTTCCAAATTAAACCCCCAGTGTCCTTTTAGGGATCCCTGTGGTTAGCGGTAAAGAAGCAACATAGGCAAATGCAATCAGGGTGTTCCATTACCTTCGACCACGCCAAAAGGATGGAGAAAGGAAGAGTATGTGAACTAAGACAATCCCATCAGACCTTTTTCTGGGAATTCAGCGTTACAGTTTCTTATTCAATGTGGTATAGTACATATAGATGGGAGAGTGGCCTCGATACCAGGAGGGAGGCAAAGTTGAGCATGAAGTAGATTCAGAAAGAAGGTGGAAAACCCACAGAAAACAGAGCCTAATCAAACCATGCAGGAACCTGATTCTGCCACTACACTTTTTCAATCACATGAAGCACTAAATTTCCTTTGGATATGCCATCTTCAGTTGAGTTCTTTCTTTCTTGCATCTGAAAGCATCCTACACGGTAAACCAACTGTAGTTATCTAATATTCTCAACTGTGAAGTCACATTGAAATTTTTATTTTTTCAATAAAAATGACAGAAAACAAAATCCTCAGAGAGAGATGAATTCTACCAAAAGGAAGCATTTAATTATTGGTAGTGACACTGTTATTTTAGGGAATATTCTTTTTTATCCTCCTGCCCACTGTACCAAAAGGATTGATAAATAATCTGATTTTTGTCCTCCTCAGGATCACTACCCATGACCAGTCCTTTAGATGCAACAGAGACTGATCTTGAGTTCATTTTTCTTTATCTACTATTGTAACAACTTTTCAGGCACTTCCCAGAAAATATTTCAAAACTTCAGTGACTTAACCCTACCAGCCATCATGAACTCCCTAAACCCAGGTGAGCAGTCATTCAGGGGACATCACTTCATCCTCAACCTCAACTCTTTGGATACAAGGGATTAAAGACAGAGGAATCAATGGAAATGGCAGTTTGAGGACCCTGGCTGTCCCTTCCCAACCAGTTCAGTTATTTTGAATGACTGCCTAATTTACTTCTTAACTAGAATTGGTAATTCTTAGTCAACTTTATTGACTAACATGTTAAAGCCTGGAGTCCAATTCATATCAATATAAAAATATTACTGACAGGGAGCTATTGTTTAATGGATATAGAATTTCAGTTTTGCAAAATGAAAATGTTCTGGAGATTGGCTCTCTTAACACTACTGAAGTGTATGCTTAAAAATGGTTAAGATGGCAAATTATGACAAATTTTATGTTATGTAATTTGTTATGTTATGAAATTTTATGCTATGCATATTTTACCACAATTACATATATACATATACATATTGTCCTATAAGGTTTTGCATTATGTATATGTAATAATAATATCTAACCTATATATAGTCGTAGTTTAAATGTGTCAGTTACTGATTCTTAAGTGCTTTTTACATTTTGTATAATTTAATTCTTGCAACAACCCTAAAAGGAAGATATTGTTATTATGTCTGTTGTTATTCCAAGTTCCTGATAAGGAAACTGAGCCATGGAGAAGTTTTGAAACTAATCTGGAGTCATCTGCGCTGAGCTAAAGATACAAGCCCGTTCAGTTCTGCTCCAGAGTTTATGCTGTTCGTGACCAGCTACACTGCCTCTCCGTTGTTTATTATCAGGAACTATTACCATCACTTTGCAGAAGCAAGAACTGATGCTCAGTTAAAAAAACGATCCAAGATGGCAAGTGCAAAGTCCAGATACAAATTTAGCTTCTCTAGTTTCAATGTTTATCAAAAGGTATAACCTTGAAAATGCTTTAAGGGGAGAATATCAAACACTACTGGCCTCAGAGCTCCTTTATAATCTTAAAACTTACTGAGGATGCTATAGGGCATTTGTGTGATTGTGTCTGTTCATGTCTACCCCATAGATTAGCACTGTCCAATAGAACTTTCCATGATGGAAACATTCTGGATCTGCACTGTCCAAAGTGACAGCCACTGGCCACATGTGGCTCTTGAACAATGGAAATGTGGCTGGTGTGGCTGAGAAAATAGATATTTCATCATCTTATTAATTTAAACATAAATAACCACACAGTACAGGTATAGATATAAAACCAAAACATGGTTTTGAAATGTACTAGAACATGCACATATTCCATAGGCCATCAGCGTTATTACATCATCACGTCTAATGTGGCCTTTGGGGATCTCCCTTGCACACTTACTGGAAAACTCAATAACTTTTTATTGTGAAAATAGTTTTGACCTCAGGGATCCAGAGACCCTCAAGCGTCCAGGGACCACACTTTGAGTCTTAAGGGGCTAACAAGAAAAGTTCAATTCCTCCACCCTCAGGAGGAAGATCCATCCACCCTGTTCTGGGATCCTTCCTCCCGCTGGGGGGGCTTTTGCCCCACCCCCACCCCTAGTTCGGTTTGTCTTCCTCACAGACCCAAACCTTCAGCCTGCTGGGGTGGGAGAGCAGCCAATAGTTCAATACAATAACCCAAGGGAAGGAGACCAGAGATGCAGGCATGGCTTGCTGCCTGCGGGAGAATTTTCCCTCTGAGGTTTCAAGTCTCCAAGGCAGTGGGGATCAAATCAAGAAGCAGAAAGAAACAGGCCAAGTGAAATTCAAGATGCTGGAAAAGATGGAAAGGCCTCTTCTCCCCGGGGTCTCCCTC
This sequence comes from Smutsia gigantea, assembly GCA_032199065.1. NCBI lineage: Eukaryota > Metazoa > Chordata > Mammalia > Pholidota > Manidae > Smutsia > Smutsia gigantea. The sequence continues at coordinate 121,475 of JAVSCE010007073.1, forward strand.
TTCTCCCCTCCTTCCGGCAGGCAGGAAAGAGGGGGCCATTGGAGACAGTGGGGAGAGGGCTTCAGAGGGCCTTCTGGGGCAACTCAATCAAAGAAATTATTTTCCCACAGATGAAGCCAAGAATATCTTTAATGGCTTTTTCCTGATTGAGAAATAAATCTATTAATTTATGGCTCAGCTCCAAACCAGTTGTGTCAACCCCACCCACCTTTAAAAAATGTAAGAAATGCTTCAAAATTCCCACTTATTTTCATGATTTCCATCTTCTCACTCCTATTCCTTGTTCCTCTTTTTTCACTCCCTGCTTTCTACCCGCCTCTGCTCCCTTTTTTACTACGACCTCTTCAATTTTAAAATAAATCGCCATCTCCCTCAACGCAGCGTCCTGCCCCAGGAAGCACACCCAATTAGAGGTGCTAGAGCTTCGGGGGTGTAACTCCAGACTCCCCCAAGCAAAATAATGGCACCAACATAAATAGTGAGATGATCTTGGAGAGAAGCCATTAACGGACAAGCACCACACCGCCTGCCCAAGCCGCCTTGTGCGTCCCGAGCGTGAGCTTTCACCAACCCTGGGCTCCCAGACAGCTACCGGCTAGAGATCCGTCCCGACTGTAAATCCAAGGAAAGCAAAGGGTGACAAGCCGGTGTCAGAGAGACTCACAATTACTACAGCCGAGGCAGTGCCATTAAAACTCCCCGCGGGTAATTGCTAAACGGCCTGTATTTACGGCTGGGCCACCGGGCTCTTCTGACCCAGACTGCCCGCAGCTCCCAGCGCAGAGGTGAGTATACAGCCCCTTCAGAGAAGGACTAAGAGTCGATAAACCGACCGGAGGCTTTCTGTGGGAACTCAGCCTGCTCTCGCCTTCACGACTTTTAATACTCGAGATAAGCATTTGTTTCATTAGTACCACAGATGACGTGCATAATGCAGGCCGTGGAGAGAGGGACATGTAAATTATTCCCAACTCCACTTGCTAACTACGTGTCCTTCGGAGAGTTAATTAGGCTTTCTTTGCCACACTTTCCTCCTCTGTAAAATGGGGACAGTGTTAGCAATCGCCTAACCGGCATTTGGTAAAAAACGAATGAGTTAATACAAAGTTTTTTGAACAGTGCCTGACACATAAGGCACGCACCTATTTACTACGTGAAAATTGAAAAGCTGTGCCCGGTATTGCTAGTTAAACAGAGTTAAGCTAATCATCCTTAGGCCTCGACGTGAAGCCGGGACAAAGCGGTGCACGGGACATGGGAGGCCGGGGGAGAACGTGACCTGTCTGCACTTCAGGCCACGCAGCCCGATGCCGAGTCGGAATCCCACCGGTATCCACCACAGGAGATTCCAAACTGTCAGCATAGACGCCCCCCGACGAAGGCGCCGTTAAGCAGGCCACCTAGCGGGCTTTCTAGGCTTCTCTGGCTGGATGGGGGCTGTGCGGCCGGCCCCCATCTCCCGCCAGACTTTCGTTTCCAACCGCGCCCTCCCCGTGGCCCTGGCACCGCAGAAAGGAGAGAGGCTCGTGGGCCCCGCACGCGGCCCCGGCGGCTGCGGCCCAGCTCGCGCCCTGGGGCGCTAGGGCCCCATCCTCCGGCCGCGGGCATCTGGAGCCAGAAAGCGTACACAGACCATAAATTTCCCGCGGCGCTCGCAGGCCAGGTCCGCCCGCCTCCCGCCGCCTCCCTGCCCCGGGCCCCTCGCTCGGGCGCTGAAAACCGCGGGCAGCTCCTGGCCGGTCGCCGAGAGGCCCCGCCGCCGCAATGGCACCGCAGCCGCGTTAGGGCTTGGGGTACAGCCTGCCGGTGACTCCACCGCAGAGGAAGGGACAGAGGTGGACAGAAGGAGCAGGAAGGGAGGGAGGCTAGGCCCAGGGGAGGCCAGGTGAGAGGGAAAGAGGAAGAAGTAACGAGGAGCCTGGAGGGAACAGCCTGGGTAGTTTCTAGACTACGGAGATCTTTCCATTTTGAGGCGGAGAGGACACTAAGGGCACGTGGCGACCATTGGCTAAAGATGATTGTGGTAAGCCCTCCTCTCACGCAGTTGTCAACCTTGAAGACGCCAAAGGGCATACCAGCAATGTGCTTTCCCTGGGGGTGCAGCAGGATGATTCTTAATAGATTTCCCTGTGGTTTCGTCTACACTCACAGTATAAGGTGGCTATGTGACATAATGATCCGAATAACTTATCCAAAAAAAAAAGAGCAAAGCTTTTCTTTGAACTTTGAACTTCTCTTTTTCTTTGAACAAAGAATCACAGCCTCCCACCAAATCAGGAATTGGAACAAGACATTTGTGGGGGTTTGAGTGGGAGGCTTGGCCACGCCCACCGCCCGCGGAGTACCTGGGTCAAATTACCCCACCTCTGCTTCTCAAAATATCTGTAGGCGTGGAAGACTAGTATCTTTCTGCCGAGTGTTGCTGTGAAGGTTAAATGAGATGCAAGACTTTCACTCTGGCTTAAAAAGTGGGAAAAGATCGTCTGCTTCCACCAGTTTTACTTGATTTCAAACCGCGAAAAAAGACGTGACCCCAGCCCGAAGAAATTAGCGGTTCAATGACGGTAGTAGGGCTGATGGTCTAGTAACGATTCCCGCTTATTGAGCACCTTTTGTTTGCCCGCAAAACCGTGACCGTGTCTGTGCCTGTGGCTGTGCTCTCTATCAGTTATGCTCCCCTAACCTAGCGAGAGGAGAGAATGAACTGCCTCCACGTAAACAGCAAGCACGGGGAGAAAATGGAAACATAGTGGGGAGCGTTGGCGAAGACTAGGGTGGCAGGATGAGTCTCCTCACCCCCGACCATTCCTCTGCCATCGGAAAACCAAAGAGGGGGAAAGCGATGAGGGAAAAAGTTCCAGTTGCTAAAACTTTTGGTTCGTACAATGTGCAACCTCAGGGTGCCTTCAGGTGCCTCCAGCTGGAGCCACAGACAGAGCCCTGGACGGGCTCCAACCTAGAACCCGCCACCTGCTGCCACTGGGGGTCAAGTAGTGTGTGCGTGTGGATGGGCGGTACCGAGGCTATGGGTGAGCCGTGTGTCATCGGCACACCACCCTTGCTTCTGAACGATGCCTCTGGGGAGGATGGCACATTTGAGGGTCTTCTTCTTTTCTTAATTATACTGGCCCATTAGTATTTTAAGAATAAAAATAAATCACTGTCTTTTGTTACATTTTGGCTCATAGATGAGGCTGGAGTCCACAGCCACCTCTGGAGCAGCCTGGCTGCCCGGGTTACGCACCCTCTCAAGTCACACACCCTGCCCCCCACATCGACCGCGGGGGTCGCCCTGGAACCCAGCCAGCGTGGCCCAAATCTTCCTAAAATCCTGAGTGGAACCTTGAACAATCCCAGGAGGTAAGGAAGACCCCAGCTCAGGGAGTGGAAAGGGAAAATCAAAAAATGGGATTGGGGATGTCCAAAGCTGGGAGGCGGACAAGGGAGAGTGCAGCCCGAGGGAAATGGGAAAGTCTAAACTGCAGTCGTCATTCACTTTTAAAAATGTGTGTCACAGGGCACATCTTTGGTTTGATTCCTTTACCTCTAGAGTTTCACCCCGTTTGTTCAACCACAAAACTGCCCTCTCCGCCCAGCTATACGTCAGCACAGGGGGCAGGGACCTTTTGCGAGGCGGGGACAGAGGACCTAAGGCAGCCTTCCGGGGACGATCACCTGGGGACTGTCCACCCGCGCCGCGCCAGGGTGAGGTCGGGACTAGTCCCGATTGAGATCGAGGCCTGCGTGCTGACGCTGATCTTGAACTCAGTGCTTTGCTGGCAGTTCTGCGGATCCAAGAAGACAAAGGACCTAGGACCCTCCGTTAGACCCAATTGAGTCGCGGGATGGGAGAGGTCAGGTGTCTCCCAAAGGCTTTAGGCTTTGAGCACATCTGCGCCCAGAAGCAGAGGGAGCGGCGCAGTGCCGAACCTTTGGGTCACTCCTTCAGAGGACTTGAGCGGCCTGTGATGCTCTTACACAGAGATCCAGAATATGGCTGGATGCGTGGACCCAGGGCTGTGCGGATCCCAAGATAAGGAATTCTATTAATTCATTAGTCCATTCGTTCCTTTATTAATTTACTCCCGCATTTCTTAAGCTCCCACCACGTGCTGGGAACTGTGCGGAGTGCGCTCTTCACCCCATTCCGACCAGAAAAAAGCAGCCTCAACAAATCAAAGCGAGACTAAAATTTGCTGACCCAGAAATCTCTTGAGGCGAGTTGCAGGGCGGTTAGGGTAGCTCTGGAACTCCAGGAAACAAAGCAACGCTTCTGTGCAGCAGCAGAAGGCTGCGAGATGCAAACTTACTGAAACCCCTGTGCAATGCCCTTCTCTGCCCCGCGCGGAGCGGCCGGGTGGGCGACGCTAGGAAGCACAGAAATCTCTGGCTTCAGTATTGGTCCTCAGGTTGACATGATGTGGATGAGTCATTCAACCTACAAGCTGAAACCAGCGGTGCCCATCTCCACTGGACACTCTACAGATGAACGTGATCGAACGAGCATTTTCATCTCCGTTGAGCGCTGCTTGAGAACGTGTTTTCTTTCTGCTCTGTGATGGCATTAGTATCAGGAACCCTTGTGTATCCTAAATCAGATGATTTGAGGATCCCAAGTCCACTCCTCCCGAGGTCACCACTAGTAGCTCTGTGCCTTGTCACTCAGCTTCCTCTTGTGTTTGCAAAATTAACCATGCCATCAAGTTGTTGCCAAGGATTCACTGAGACTATAAATAACCACCAGGGCCCCAATAACTGTGGTATTCGTTTTTTCAATAAATACTTTTGAGGCGTCTTTCCTGTGCCAAGTGCTATGCTAGCTAAAAGTTCTCCAACCAGAAAGCAGAGCCCAGCCCTGCCCTCAAGAACTGGAGGGTACCTTTTGCCAATTAAAGGGACAGTTGATGTACTGTTCCTGTTTTGAAGACCCTCCCTCTAGGCAATTAGTTAGGAGTTTAACTAATTTAAGTGTCATTTGTCTTGACATGATTTCAATAGCAGGCACATATTTTTTCCCTCCTTGGACCCCAGACACTTATTTAAGCTTCTCTCAGACCCAAAGCATCAGAAATATTAGCTTCTTCCCTTCCAACTCCCAGAGAAAACTCCCAACCACACCTACAAGCATTGTATGGAGCACCTGCGGTGTGCACAGGGAACTGAGCGGGGGGCGGGGGGTGCCAGGAGTTTCAAAAGGAAGATGCGGCCATGGCTTCTCATGGAGTCAGTGAGTCTACAGCTGCAGCTGAGGAAACCCTATGGGCTGTTCCTTAAAGGGTTTCCCTGGGACACTGCGACTACACCACACTTAATTTCTTGGAGAGTAAGGATTTTCTTGCGCTCTTTTCTTCCCCACTGTGCAAATATTAATAAGGACCTTAATTAATACTGCAATGAATAAACGAATGGAGAAAGGAATACAATGACATCTAAACCTATATTGCTGAGCATATGCTACCCACTGTCCTCATTTCACATTTGATTAATGCTATTAATCCTCACAGCAAGTTATAAGCTAGGTAACTTTGATTACACAGAAGAGAAAAACTAAAACCAAAGGGTTAAATTTCCCAAGGTCCCACAGTTAGTAATTGGTGAATGAATGAATTCTTCCTGGCTAGTTTGAGTTCCCCTATGCCAGCTTGGTATCAGGCATGCTTCGGGAACACTCGATCTCCGTGCCCCACCTGGGGCCCCTTTCCATATCCAGCCCCCAAAAAGAGTCGTTGGGTTCATCTAAGCCTCCAACTCGGAGCAGGCATCAATCAGACAGCGGAGCCACTGACACCTTCACCGGCTCCATTTGCTTGTCCGTCGCGCACCGTGGATTGCGCAAAAGAGAGAGGCTCAGTATCTGCCGCCGCTAGGGTTGGTCCAAAGGCAAGGGGAAAGAGGAGCCGATCAGGCCTCGAACCCAGTGCTCTGCCCCAAGTCCAAGTGTGACCAACGACAGACATAATCGGAAAAGCACGAAGGATGGCGCCACATCCCGTGAGCAGTGTGTGACCCGGACCTGGACACTATTAGCGAACTTCAACCAGCTAAGGAGGAGGCATCGCAGACTGAAGGGCAGTGTGTCATCCAGGGGGAGGTCCTAGCCTGCCACTCCAGCAGGGACTCCGTTTAGGAACTACAGGGGAAGAGGCGGTAGACCAACAGGAGCCCACAGTTCCCTCAGCGGTTGAACCTTTTATGCCCTTCTTTTAAAAGCCATTGAGCTTTGATATCCTGGATCGGAATAGGTAGGTGAAATGTGTCTCCGAGGACCCCTCTCCTTTGGCACTGCGGGAGGCACTAACCCCACGTGCTTAGCTCAGTCCTGGCGTTCACTCTCCCGGGAACCTTGGTAAGCGTCAAGAATCCTGGCCTCGGTTGCCTCATCCTTAAAATGAAGAAATCGGAAGTAATCGCACCTGCCAGGACACATATCCTTCCTTCCTAAAAGCAGGGCAGCTCCTGTGCCAGGGGCTCCGAGGCCACAGGCCAGTCCCAGTAGAGCTTGTGCTCTGTTAGAACTGGGGGTGGGGGTAGCTTAGAAGGCGCACGCTGCCCTGTGTAAATAGTCGCTGTTTCCAAAGAGTGGCCTCCACAGGGGGCGCACACTGCAGGTGTTAACATCCTGTGTGAGAGGAGAAGCCAGGTGGAGAGGGCAGTTCATTTGTCCTTGGGAGACCAGTCAATTCCATCACAACCTCAAAGGTGAGGCTGTGAGCCAGACATATGCGTGAGCACAGATCAGTCTGCTGTATCTCCCCCAGCAGGAACACCTGCAGTTAAGGTCCTCCTAAAACCCACTAGTTGTTTCTTCACCAAGAGTTTGGAGTGTGCAAGCCCCTCTCCAGAGGTGAAGAGTGGGGATGCAAGGGCCCTTGCATCTGGAATCCTTTGCTCCATCTCTAGAGTCCACCACGTCTAAAGGGAAGACTGACCCAAGCCTTTAGTCCCTCCGCAGGCTCTTCCTTCTTAAAGGAGAACCAAGGTAGAAAGGAGAGCAGGAAGCACAAATGGGAGGAGGGTGTGTCAACCTCAGCCTCTCTGGCTCCTCTTCCCCATTTCTTGTTGCAGAACCACCCAGGCCCATCCCGCACACCAAGAGTCTAAGATCATCAACTTCTTGAGAGGAAGTGGGGTCAGATCCTGGAATAGGTTAAAGCATAACTGGGGAAAGCCACACAGATTAAAGCTCAAGTCTAAAACACTCCCAGAAAACCCGTGTTGTGGGTCCTGGTTCCTGCCCTGCCCAGGACACCTCTAAGCTCTTAGAGGCCTCTTACAGCTAAGTGTGAACCTGGGGTCACCTTCCAGTTACATTGGTGTCCAGTGCCTATAACAGGAGACACCAGCAGGTCAGGCACTCGTGGCTCACCTCCTCCGGTGGTGGCTGCAAACTAGAACCCCTGCCAACACCCCACTCCAGACCCAAGCTAGAGAGAGAAGCTGCAGGAAAGACCCCAGAACTACTGGTACCCTCTGAGATGTGGAAGGAGTCAGAAGGATTTGTGACAACCTGAGTCTGATCAAGCGTTTCCACCCCTGCAATCCCCTCCCCACTCCCATGCACACCGAGGAATCCTTTCTGGGTGGAGGCTGTAGAGGAGGACAGGGGGTGACCTCCTTGGCTGGCATGCGGTCCAGAGCTTCCCTTAAAGTCAAGACCTCGCCTTCAAGTGCCACAGAGCTGGACAGCTTTGGCTTGGATAGGGACAGATCAACCTCTCAGCAAGCTCCCAGCAACACCCTCCTGCCGCGGCTGCCACCACCACCAGGTCTCTGTCCACTCTCCAATGAGGCAGACAAATGCAGGAGAACAGGGCTCCAGCCTTCAGTGGTTTGGTCGATAGCACTTGGAGCCAAGAAACATTTTTAGAGACAAACTCCCCACCCACTCACACTAGAAGAAGGCGGTGTGAGGCGGTTCACTTTGCTTTGCCATATGAAGGTTAATGGGGAACTTTACTTGCGTGGTTTTGCCCACGAAGTGCTGAAAAGAGCCAGCAGATGGTCTCTTCTGTGTCTGTCTGAGTCCGCACTTCTGTGTGCCTCTGTGGGCATTTGTGTATAGCCAATGTGTGTAGTTGTGGTGCTTGCGTGAGCGTGTGCGCGCACCCGAGGGGGTTATCCCACCAACCCTCTCAGCGAGATGCGAGCTGGGCACCGTTTCCTGCGAGCACCAAGCTGCGCCCCAGTAACCTTGCTCTGATGGCTGAGCGCCTCGAGGATTACTGCGGCTGGCGAGGCAGAACTCTGCTTGGGACAAAAGTTACTGCCGCTTTTAGGAAAGGGACAATCTTGGGTGGCGCGCGGTCAGGGGTGGGGGCGCAGGCTCTGCTCTGCTCCGGGACGCGCGCACCGCCACCTCCCAGCCCCAGCCCTGCCCTGCGGACCTCGGTGGACCTGGCGTCCCCTGAACGTGCATGCTTGGCCTTTCTTACGTGTCTGAGAAATCTCGATTTTAGCTGAAGAATTTCTAGCTTCCCGGCCACTCTTGCTAGCAATGAACGCCACCGGGGAAATTTCGGTACCCGGGGCGAGCGAGCAGTTCCAGTATGAGTCGACCTGACCCCAAATGCGGCTTTTTCTCAGGGCCACCCGGCCGGCCTAGAGAGGAGGCCTGCGGCTGCTCTTCTTCCAAATGAACCATAAACTTCTCTCGGGCTTGTGATATTCCGTTCCTGATGAAAACGCGGAGGAATTTCACTGCCTAGAGTAAAGCCCCGCTGGACTTTCAAGGGGGAAATGTTCAGGAACGAGAGGTGGAGGGTGGCCGAGGAAGGGGGCCTTCTGCGAACCCTCCTGCAGCATCCTGTCTCCCACCCCCAGGTGCCTGCTGGCTTGCCCACTTTCCTCCAGCCCCCAGCTTTGCCACGCCCTCTGGTCTGGCAGAACCTGACCATGAAACAGCCAAATTCCACCTGAAATTACATCATTACAGTCTTTGGGCGATGATTTAGTCACTTTCGAAAACGCTGAGCCCTGGTGGGAAAATGCAGCGGAAAGCTGGGCATGGCAGGTACTTCGCTGTCCTCCTCAGGAGTGCGTAGCTGCAGCATGCATACAGTGCCAACTCCTTCCCCTCTCCCCATCCCAGCCAGGTGCCTCCACTAGACAGACATGCTTGCCACCTCATGCTCCTGAACTCCAGAACTGGATTTAAGCGCCTCAAAATTCGATGTTCTTGTGATATCGTGGTTCCAGAATGTCAATATTTCAGGTGTGGGAGGAAATGAATATTGGTAATGAAAGCAAAACTGGGGTGCAGAGAGAATCCTGCAGTCTGAGTAACAGCCTGTGGAAGTCATGGGGGAGTGACCTCAACCCCAGGCTGGAACCCGTGGCAGGTGGGGAAGCTGCTCTCACCCAGAACCTCTTGGCACGTTTAGGGATAACACCCGGCTCACAGTCCCATTTGACCTGATGCCCCCCTGGGGCACTCTACCTTTCTCTTCTCTTTCCTATGCTGGGCCACCTTGGCAGCTCCCTCTCTCCTCCCCACTCTGCACAGCCCTCATGGAGTTCACCCTGATTTGAGGTTTGGGAGGTTGACTGGGGCAGGGAATGGTCAGCCTTGCATCCCTCCACTGGGCTCTGGGACTTAGCCAGGCCAGAGGATGCTGAATCTGGGGCCTTTACCCTGCCCTTGGGCCAGGAAGTTTAGAATGGAGGCCTTTGAATGTGGTCTAGTGAATGGGTCAAAGTGGGGAAGAAGCTAAGCAGGACAGGGGTGCCTCTAGGAGCCTTCTCACCCGGCCAGGGGTGCATCCTAGACCCACTGACCTTAGCATCCCAGAGCACCTTCTAAAGGGGAACCAGCTCCTCAGCTCAGGTGGTTGGCCTGTAAGAGGACTTTTGCTCACCTCTGAGCTCGGTGCCAAATACATCAGGGTGACTAGATTTGTTGGCAATGTCTATTTGTTTTAAAATTTCCCAAAAGAGTTTTTTTTTTATCAACTCCAGACATTTCATAGTTTCAAGGGAAGGAGAGCCAAGGGAGGACAGGTCTTGGAGAGAGGTTTGACTCTTAAACCTCTCAAAACAAACGTTTGAGTGGCCCATCCCAGAACCAAGCAAAATAGGTTTGCTATATTCTAGCTGCTGTGTGATGGGGACACAGCCTCTTAATGCACTGCGGCTTCAGGGGGAAAAGAGCTCAGACGGGACCTGCAGTAAGAAGTCCAGTTAGAAAGGAAGATTCCGTGTGGATTGGGAGGGTGGGGTGGGGTTGATGTGGTTTCCTAGACCCATCACTCGCCAGTTGTGAGACAGGAGGTCCAAGTTCTGGCTTGGGCTCCTTAGTATGACTTTGAATAAGTCATCTCCCTACCATGCAATAGTTCGGATATCTTTAAAGCCCTAACCACTGTGGTCTGTGTCCTTCCACATTACAGACCTGCCCGGTGTCCCTACCCGTTCTGAGCCAGGGGCGGTAGGCGCTGTAATTGCTTCAAGGATCCACGCCCAGCACTGAGCAGACACCTTGTGAACACCGGCTGGGACTAGACTGACCCCACCTGCCCCTCAGTGTTCTCCACTCCAACTCGGCTACTCTCCAGCCAAAGCCTCGCAAAGCCCATGACTTTGGGTCCGGACTCCTGGTGGAGAAAGCTGTCTACCCGGCGGGCCTAACAGATTTTGTGGCCCAATTCGGTTCTCGGCCGTATTTAGGGTCACGGGGCGGGCGTTCAGAGGCAGTTGGTGCAGGCTACTGACTACTAGACCTCTGAACTGGTGAAACTGCTAAGCCCCAACGTGGATCTCTGCAGCAAAGTGGTTATGCCGTTGCAGCACTTTCCCCAAAAGCTCCAGCCCCCCACTCTCCTCAGCTATGACCTGCAGTGCCCCGGGGCTAAGGTCCATGATGCGGATCTCTGATCTTAATGACCTCATTGCCCCAGCAAGCCCAAGCGGCCTTTACAAACCGTAGTAAACATTTTATTTACAAGTGTGTGGCGTCCTAAGTGCTGCACGTCTTTGCGCCACGACCCCTAGTTCGGGGAGGGCTGTTAGTCAAACGTATTCCCCATTGTGAGCTGTTTGCATCCGGGGAGAAGTGTTCGGCTGGCGCTGGGAGCCTTTGGCGGGGAACGCTGACTCCTCTCGGCTCTGTGCGTAGTGGACTGCACCAGCGGGGCAGCGGGAGGCGACTTACAGCCGAAGGACGGGGGCTCCGCCGCTGCGTCTCCCGCCCTGGCCCCACCGCCAACATAAGTAGGCTTAAAATCCAGCCCACAGTGGAAGGCTGGCAATCTGCTTTCAGGACCCCAAGCCCCAACGCCCCGGTCCAGTCTATAGGCCGCCGAGCGGCGCCTGGGAGGGCTCGGGGCTTGGAGGAGCGCTGCCCTGGGCGGGCTGGAGCGCAGGGAGCAGCTCCGGGCCGCCGCCGCCGCCGCTGCCGTGGCTGCTGGCGCTAGTAAGGCCGCTGAAGCTCAAGCCTCCGCCGCCGCCGCCGGCGCTTCCACCACTCGCACCGCTGCAGGAGCCGAGAAGGGGACCTGCGGCCGAGGCCTTGATAACCGTTGTTTGGTGCAGAGAGCGCTCGGCCCCCTCAGTCCGCTCCGTGTCGCTGGGGGCCATGTCCAGAGACTCCGAGTCGCTGCTCTCGCTCTCGGCCTCGCCCTCGGAGCGGCTGGGGCTCCGCTCCTCCTGCTCGCCGTCGGGAGCCAGGGCTCCGCCTGAGGGCTTTTCGCCCGCCTCCTTGTCTTTGTCCTTCTGGGCCTGGGCCTCCTTGGAGTGCCGCCACTTCATCCGCCTGTTCTGGAACCACACCTTCACCTGCGCCGCACCGCACGGGGAGACAAGGAGGGACACCGAGATGAGAACCGGGCACACTCCAGTCCCACTCGGGTGCCAGCCCTAAAGTCCGGAGAGCACTGCTAACTGTCCCCTGCACCTCTACCAGGGGCCAGGCACTGTGATAGGCGCAGGGGCCAAGAGGCAGCCCAGGGAAGCAAGATCGCCCAAGATCCTTACTTACAAAACCCACTAGGTCTGTTTCTGAAAATGTGGCCCTCCAGATCTCGAGCCTGAAATGACCTGGGCGCTTGCTGGAAAGGCAGATTCCTGCACCTCGCCCTCAAACTACTCTAAGTCAATGCTTTTTAACCCCACTTGAGCCAGGACTCCCCAAGATTAAAATTATGGACTCCTGGCCCAGAAAAATGGACATATACCCAAGATTTTGGACATCATTTCAAGGGCTTGGTAAACTAATGTTAAGAATCCCTGCTATGCTGTTCCCCCCTCTGCTTCCACTACCCAAGGCAAGCAAAAGCACTTCTTGTTAAGGAGGAACCAGAGGAAGCACAGAGGGAAAGGAGGATTCAAAGAGTTAATCCCAGTGAGGTGGGACCACTTGCCGGACCATCAATAGAAGAGCATTTCCTTGGCATGTGTGTACTCAGAAGCTGATAAGGACTCCACCCCTGCTCAGGATAAACTAATCCTTCTGGGGACTCAGAAAATGTTGGAATTAAACCTGTGCAAAGTTGAAGAAGGGGGTAGGCATAGGACAGAGAATCTATATAAATATATACAGTCCCTTGGGGGACCCAATGCATTCACACAAGTTCCAGCTTCCCTTTTAAAAATAACATCCACAGCTGGTGGAAAACGGCTGGGCTCTTCCAGTGTGTGGGTCGAGGAGGGAGTTGTGTAATGGAGGACAGAAAGACACAGGGACAGGATGGGGTGGAGGACCTAAGGGAGCTAAGAAAAAGTGCCTGCCTTTGGCTTCTGCCCTGCTCAGAACATGCAGCACCTCACGAACCAGAGCCACTGCTAAGGGGTGTGGAAGAAATGTGACTTCGATTTTCAGAACTCAAGAAGAAAAAAAAGGCCAATTCTTGAAGTTGAGAAAAGAAAAAAATTGAAATAAAAAATTGAATTCAGGCCTGATAGATTTGCTATTGTCTTAGAAAAAAAAGTCAAGTAGGCAGAACCTGATGGAATGCTCTTGGGGGTTCTAAGAAAATCTTTTTTTCTTTCTCTCTCCCTCAGTTTTCCCCTCCCCCACCGGGGAGCTTTAGAGCTTATTCCGTTAGAAAATCAGACTGACTGGACACTCCAAGTGGACTCCTTGCCCTACTGGGGCTAAGTAATTCCGTTTGAAATGATGTTTTCACTTCCTCACAACTGGGGATTTCACAATCCAGCAAGCAGCAGAAGGAGGAGGAGGGAAAGAGGACGGGAGGGGGAAAAAAAACCAACAACAATCTCTTAGGATTTTGATCTCTTCTGAAATAAACTGCCTCCTACAGAGAATTGCACTACAGTCGAGTACATAATTATCTCCCGCAACCTATTTGCTTTCCTGACGGTCCTTTTGCTTTTTGGCCAAAATAAACATTAAGAGCTTATTGACACACATCTTTGTGATGACTAGTCTTTCTCTCCGCCTCCCCCAACCCCCTCCTCTCTCTTCCCTCAAGTTGCAAATCCATAAAGTCTCATGAAATTCAAGACCTTGTGACTCCATCACAAAAGGAGGGTGGGTGGGATGGAGGGGGTCTTGGGGCTAGGCCCCAGGCTGCTGCCCACCTCAGGGGGCTGTATGCTGCCCTCTCAGCTGGCTTACCTGGGCATCCGTGAGGCCCAGCATCGCGGCCAGCTGCTTTCGGTCTGGCTTGGTCACATACTTCTGAATCTCAAACCTTTTCTCCAGGCCTTTCCTCTGCAGGTTAGAGAAGACTGCGCGAGACCATGAGCGCTTCCTTTTGTACGTTTGTGGCATGGTATCCTTCGTGAGCACAGCATAGGGACCTGCCACCAGAATGGAGCGGGAGCAAAAGAGAGACATGAGGGCCCATCAGTGCCCAGTTCATGGCCTGTGGGCCTGGGACTCACCATGCTGCTTAAACCTGTTTCTGTGTTAACAGGTTGCTCTACCTCACTCAGAAAGCCCTTCACACAGACCCGGAATGGCTTCTCTAAAGAAGGAATTTCACAGCTCTTAAGAGGCATAAGGCCTAAAGCAAGGGTGGAGTGGAGAAGCCCAGAAGTGCACTGATTAATTCCAAAGGAAAAATATAAACCTAATGCTTGGCCATCAGGCATTTGAAGAGTAGGTGAGAATGCCTAGGCCCAAAAGATCTAGACATGACAGCTTCTTTTTCTCTATTTAGTGTGTGTGTGTGTGTGTGTGTGTGTGCGCGCGCGCGCGCGCGTGTGTTCACGTAAGTGCCCACGCAGGCGCACAGGATGTCCTGGAGCAGAAGTATTTGAGGTCTTTTCGAAAAGTGTGTATGTTAATAAGCAACACCTCTTGCTGCATTTTCAAACTGCCGTCTCAGGCGAAAAGCCTAGGGTGATCCCCGCAACCGGCCCACGAATACACTGTCTCGGCTCAGAGAACCCCCACACCCCTTTCTCCTGGGAGCAGACCAAAGAGAGAACTAGCTCACTGAGAAATATTTCGGTTTCTTCCCCTGGTCTTGGTAACCTCCCTTTTAAACTCCAGGATTGCTACACCGCGGTTGCCACGTGAAGAAGCATAATTCCTGAGTTTTCTGTCAGTCGACCTGCTGATTAGGCCATTGCTGGGCTAGGTTTCCGTACCTGGAAACGTGTCTTGAAATTGATGCTGAACTGAATTTCTCGGGTTCGAACCTAAGGGACTCAGGATGGCAGAAGCCTCGTTAATGGGATCTAGAGACGCGAAGAACTGGCCGGCTGAGGGCTGTAGGCCAGGGAGGGGCACCCCTGCGGGCCGCCCGCTGGTTAGCAGGGATGTGAGATCTGAGGACAGGGAAAAGAAGAGCTGGTTACACCTCGGGCAAACCCACACTCTCTGCACTGATTTGTTCCTCCCCTCTCCTCCCCCTCAATTCCGTTTTCCTGGAGCGAAGTCCTGAAAGACCTCTGTCTGCACCGAAACTCCTCTCCTGACAGTGGCCAAGGCGAGATGCACAAAATGTTTGTGTCCCACATGTCCTTATCCACACATATAGCAAGGTAAGGGCTTTATATGTAACTGTGGAAAGGAAGTCACTTTCAGGTGCCTTCCAAGAATTCCATAGACCTAAACCCTCTGCCCAAAGGAGACCCACTCTGCTCCCTCAGGAATTTAGAAATGACTTTGTTTATCTACATTCCTTGGGTGGAATTTCACTAGAAATCAGATAAATGGGAGGAAAAGTGTTCCCCAAAAGGGCTTTTTCTGCCAATTGATCTGTGATTAAAGAGACAGCTGATAGTTCTTTTAGCAAATATGTATGCCATGCGTTGTTAGGAAATACTGATTCTGTGACGTGTGCTTTTAAAGCATCCCTAGAGTCTCTTTTTTTAATGTAGAGCAGGTGAGTTTTAAAACTAATGTTCGATAGTCTTCCAATTCATTTCCTCTTCCTCATTTTAACGATTTGTCCTTAATTGTAAAAACATTCAAAGGCATCCCAAATGACACGGGGACCAGGGAGTGCGTCAGGGCCCTGGTCAGAGGCCTGCAGCCTCTCGTCCAAGACCTACCTCTTAGCGTGTTGCCTTCCTTGACTTTTGGGTCAAATTCTGCAGACAAAATGCGATCAATTCCAAATTTGAGGTCCTTGCTGGAGGGCGCCGGGGCCGAGCCGCTCTGGTGGCCGGGAAGCACCCGCGCCCCGGAGGCAGGGGGCTGCAGGGCGCCCGCGCGCGGGGGAGGCGGGGGCTGTTGCTGATGCGGTGGCTGCTGCGGGTGGTGGTGGTGGTAGGCGGCCGAGAGCGGAGACAGCCGCTGCGGGAAGCCAGCCGGGACTTCGGAGGGCGCCACCACCGGGGTGGGTCTAAGCGGGGATCTGGCGGCGGCTTGGAAAGAGGAGTGCGGGTGAACCGAGCCCAAGTGTGCGGTGAGGGCGGCGGCCGAGGCCCCCACCAGACCCTCCGGGGCCGCCCCCGGCTCCCCAACGCCGGCGTGCAGGATGTCTGCGATGCAGAAGGAGGGTTTCTTGACCGCAGCGGGGTCCAAGGGGAAGGAGCAGCCGCCCGGGCCGGTTGACGGGCAGTAGGCGGCCGACCAGAGGCTGAAGTTGGAGGCATAGAAGGGAGCCAGCCCGGCGGCGAACATCCTGGCGGCCGCCGCGGCCTGGCGGGGCCGGGTGGACGGATGGGTGGGTGGGTGCGCGGGGAGGGGACGCGCTGAGTCCAGGAGGAGGCGGCAGCCCAGCCGAGGACGATCCGCTTTCGCTTCTCGGTCCGCACTGAAGAGAGGCCAGGGAGCCCCAGCGCCGCCGAGGAAGGAGGCGAGGGCCGGATTCCAGCCGGTCACAGCCCTGGGCCCTGGCCTGTCTTGAAGGACGGCGCGGCGCCCGCGCTCCCCGCGGGCAGGAGGCGCCGAGGGTCGCTGGAGCGGAGAGACGGGCGAGGGCCGCGGCTCTGCGCTCGTCTGGGACGCCGAGGAGGGAGACAGGAGCCGGGCACAGAGAGAAAAACCCAAACAGCTCAGCCCTAAGAGCTAAATTTAAAACAACAACAATAATAATCCGTTAGTAAAAAAAAAAAAAAAAAAAGTAATAAGAGGGGGGGGAAAAAAAAGTCCTCTCTAAAAACTCCCAAAGTTTTGGCAGGAGCTTTCGAGTCAGACCCAGGGTAGGACCTCGATCCGAGTGCTCATTGGCCAACCTTGGAGCCAATGGGAGCGGGGAGTGGAGGGGAATTGGGACTGAGAGGCGTGGCCAGCCCGTCGGCCACGCCCTGGCCACGCCAAAGTGTTTGCGGCTGCCGCGTGGTCTGAGCAGGGTCTGTAGCTGAGCCGCCTGGACTGCGGTTCCAGAGACTTCCGACCCTCCGCTAATTTCTGCAGCTCCAGACCGGCACCGGACGAGAAGAGTTGGTCACAGCGCCCCAAGAGCGCTCTCCTGGGGAAGCTGGTACTCCCGCGTGTTACTGCGGGATGCAAAGCCCGCCTCCCGGAACGTGCTGGCAGCCCCCCTAGGTTCCTTCCTCTTTACTTAGGCCCGACTTTTCTCCACGCAGCATTTATCCGGAGAGGCGGTGGCCTCTACAAAGCTCCCTTTCGTGGGCCTCCGCCCGCAGTCTACTCAGCCCTGAGCTCTCGAGCCCCAAGTCTGGGGCCTGAGTCCCCGCCCAATTTCCCACTGCGCCCGCCTTGCAGCCTCCGAGATCGGGGAAGAGGGGTTGGGGCGGTCGCAAATTAGCTTTATTCTGAGCTGTCACACAGTGACAACTTGAACAAGTAACTTTTCAAACAAAATAAGATGGATGTCTTGGAACGTCTCCCTTGGACGCAGGCAAACCTTCCCCTGAGCCTTAGAGACAGCAAAACAGACTGCTGCCGTCTGAAACCCCGCTGAGCTGCACTCGCTTCCCCGCTTCTGCTGCACCTTGTAGGAAATGTCACCTTCCCTGCTCAGCCACATCCCCGATCAAGTAGGGTCCTTTGCTTCGCAAGTGCCTATAAGAGCAGATTTCCTTGGGGTTAAAAGCTACTTTCAATTGAGTGACTCCCCGGGAAACCCCTTGGGCGTGGCCGCAGGAGAAGCAGCAGTGGTGGCCAATATCTTCCATTCGCACTTTGGGTCTTGAGAGCACAGGGTGGATGTAGTGGGAGCGTTTCTGCAGCATCAACATCTCTATTTTAAGAATTCGTTCTCTTTTAAATTATAGTCAGAATGGATTTCCCCACCCCTCTCCCAAACAAACCACAGGCCACCCATATGAGCTCCTCTTGCACATTTTCAGGAAGAAAATAAAATAATAACAATAATGAAACTGCGAAATATTTTGTTTTCGATTGTCCTAATAAGCATCTCCTAACTGAACTTCTGTGGCATTCTTTCCCCCCAGAAACTTTCAATATAGTTGCAATAAAACTTCTGTGGCGTTTTGAAATTTCACTTCAGCGCCAAGAGGTCTTACCAAATAAACCCAGGAAGGCAACTGAACTTGCCATGCCTGTCTTGAGCTCAGATTCAAATAAATTAATTTCCAGTGGTTTCTAGCCTCTTGGTGCAGATGCTGTCATCTGAAGCCTTGACTTTCTCCTGGGAAGGAACCAATCGCTTCCGACCAGCCAGCACTGAGAGTACCTCCTCACCCCCGTCTCTGTCTCTCCCTCTCTCTTTTATTAAAGGGTTTTCTTCCCCTGATTCTTGCAGCCAGGACAGCCGTGTTGTTTCCAGAGATGGAATGGAGTGGTATGATCGCCCGAGGCCCCTGCACCTGGGGTGAGAGACACAGGAAGACCAGGCAAAGGAGTGACAGGAATCAATCCATTTGAGGCTTGGACCCTCCTTGAAACGCTCCAAGGGAGGCGTTGCATGCAAAGGCTGAGGATTGTGGAGAGACTGGTGCGAGGGCGTGGCCTCTCAACTCCACAGCGCTCAGGGACTCACCAGCGCAACTGTGTTGTAGGGGTGGCCAGAAACCCTTTCGTCCTCTCTTTTCTAGTATCACTTCCAATTAGGTTGCAATTCCCATTTGACTGCAAACATGCAAATCTCAGCCCAAGCCCACACTCACGCTTCTGTAAGAAGTGCATTTAGGCCTTCCCCCCAGGTGTCAGCCTGTAAATAATACACGACCCTTGGGGCTGGGCGCGGAGTGCAGACTGGGTGGAACAGGGGCCCTCCGAGGCTCCAGCGTTGCCCGCGAAAAGCCTGTGCAACCTTAAAGGCCCAGAATCCGGGGCGGGAGGGGCGAAGTCGAGACCCGGAGGGTAGGTTCCCCAAGTCCCAGCCCTGCCGCGCTTTCTTCTTTCCCGATTCTTAATCGCAACTCGGCCTGCGCGCTCCTCGGCTCTCCCAGGCCCTCAGCCTCATTGCAACCGCCTCAGCGCCACCCAGGCCTGCCATGGGCTCCGGGGGCGAGGGGAGGGGGGAAGCGGAAAAGTAAACCTCTAGGGTGAACCCTGCCTCCTGCCACAATCGGTCCCCAGGCCTCGTCTCTGTGGGCTCCTCCCCTCTTCGGAGCCTTCGGCCTCCCCTCCTCCTGACTCCCCACCCTTCAGAGCCCAGAGAGCAGCAGGAAACCCCGGGCTTGCCGGAGTTCAGGTCATCTCCTGTTTTTTGATGGGCCCAAACTCGGACTAAATGGGCGGATGTGCCTGCGAGATTGGTCTCAAAATAGAATCGGCCTTAGTATTTTAGGATACTGCAGAAATCCTTATTTCTTCCGGAGAAAAACTCTATAATGACTCCTAGCACTTCCCCTTTCAATATTTGTGCAACTTTATCTCCACCGACAAGTTGCTCGGGTGACGCAAATCCGCCCTTGTGTATTACAACTACCAAAATAAATGCGCGGAAATCAATTCCCTTCTAGCAATGAAAATATAAATATACAGCTGCGACTTTCCCCTTTAATCTTTGCTTTCCGAGCGGCTCTGAGCTGTGGCGAAAAGAACTGGTCCAGAGCTATTGAGCCGGGCGGGGAGGCCCTGGGGCAGAGGCGAGGGCTCCGGAGGCCTGGTAGCCACGAGGCTCCAGGCTCCAGGTCCCAGAAGGCGTGAAGAGAGCCTGACTAAAACGAATTAACTTGAGGTTAAGCGTGGCTGTGCGGGCCTTTGAGGAAGCTCCAGTGTAAAGACTTCGCCTGAGGCTGGACAGTTGCCCCAGCAAATTACAATTGTTAATAGAGCAACAGAGGCTGTCATTTACACTAAAAGGTTAAACAGCTTTCTGCGGGGTCAGGGGTGAGATACCACAATGCCGGGGGTTTCTGGGCAGTTCGGAAGGCTGTCTTTAACTCATCCAAATCTCCCCATCTCTTTTCCTGGGTGGACACAGCCAAAACAATCTTTGGGAAGAGATACTGGGAATGGACAACACCAGAGAGGGTTTGTAATGCTGTCTACCTTTTTTAGGGGAATTTTGGATTGAAAGAGAGAGCCTAAATTAGAGGTTTCTGCATTGGTTGAAGGAAGACATGGGCCGCATTACCCTTTGGCTGTCCCTATATTCAGAGCCTCCATACTTCTTAAATCACCAGTGCAAATTCTTGTCTTAAACCTGGGAGCACAGATATATACCCATTGGGCATAAAAGCTCAGGGAGAGTGAATGCTGAGCTTTGCTTATTACAGTGACATAACTCAGCAAGGGTCTAAGCTGTTCAGATCTGCTGTCTGATTTTTTTTTTCTTTAGGTAAAATAATTTGCAAGATAGTTGCTCTATGGACTTGGGACTCCCCACCCTCCCTTAATTTTAAATATTCTTTCAAACATGGACGTCCTGGTTTCAAGAAAATAGATGGAAATCGTTAAATATTCATAGTAAGAAACAGAAGGAAACATAGCTTACCCAACTGTCTGAAGACATGAGAGATTTGCAGCAGTGTAGGTTTCTGCATATATTCTGCCAACTAAAGAGTTTTAAACTGCTGGGCCCAGCACTGGAATTTAGTGGTAGGTGCTGGACTTCTGTTCCTTGAAGATGCTAGATACTAGAGTTTAGGACTCTAGAAACCACGAACACATGGGTTATTCTATAGGCCATGACTCTCTTTCTCTGGAGATAGCTATTCCAGAGCTAAACAGAAGTCCTGAGTTTTTTGAAGATAGCTGGACTTTGATACTGGGTAGGAAAGGCAAATGACAGTGTGATAGGACAATGAGGTAGGTCATAGCCACTTGACTTACTCCTTTCCCTTTTTCCTATTTCCCAGGTGTGACAGGTGGCCATCTCTTTATGTGGACAATGGCCCTGCCCTTGACCTCTTGCATACAGATCTGGCTTCTGAGCCTCTGGCAGCCTTTCGGGTCTGATCCCATTGGCTCTTTCTTTTACCAGATGTTCTCACATATTTCCTTTGTCCGGTTACCAGGATGTATCACTTCACATACATATACTACTTCTCTCTCCTTTCTCTCTCTGCCTCCCTCCCTCCCTCCTTGTCTGTCTCTGTCTCTGTCTGTCTGTCTCTCTCTCTCTCTCTCTCTCACACACACACACACACACACACACACACACACACACACACACAAACCCACACTGGGGATCTGAGACTGGGCAAAAAGGCCAGGCAGTTTGGGGTTTGCTCTTGTTACAAAGAGCTACATCTCTGTTTCTCCAAGTCACCCTCACCACACCCAGGCAGGAAAGACCTCAGACTTCATAAAACCTAATGGTAGAACCCATTCCAACATAGCATATTGTAACACAGACTCACATATATTTGCAGTGGAATCAGGTCCCCATAAGAGTAAAATATGAGAGACCATCTTTAACATATAAGATTTAGTACTTGTTCAACAGGCTTCTATGTGGTAGCTGGAAACGGCAGTAACCCGCTCTCAGTATATTGGCCACTTGCCTTGTAGAAGCTGGATTTGTTGCCTGAATTACTGAATCTGAATAGCTGGGGTTTTGTCTCTAGTGAGTGAGTTGAATTTAACGTTGGAGAAGGAGGTGCGGGTGAAAATCATATATTCAAAACAACTCTGGTGTTGAGAGGGAGAGAGGAAATCACTCCCAAAGTAACATTTATCTAAACAGACAAAACCTTCCTTTCCTTTGAAACAAGTTTCCCAGGTCAAAACACAGGTTCTGAGGATAGAAAAGGGGCTCAGACCCAGACCTCTTAAGAGGCAGAAATGGGAAGGGTCCCTCTGAATGGAGAAGATCCTAGAGCCAATGAAAGGGGCTTTGTAGATAGAGCTGAAGGGTCACCCCCATGTCAGTAGTCCCAGTCTGCCTACCTGCACCCCACCAGAACTGGGACGGCGCTGGATCTAGCGGCAGAATCCTGTCAGCCCTTCCATAGCCCACTAGGCCCCAGCATCTCCTCCACCCCTTGATGAGCCTGCCTAGTACCAAAAGTTGGTTCTCTGCTGACACCTGCTGGGCCATCTCCACATTGTTGTCTGGCAGTGCCCATCTTGGGCCAGCAATGTTGGGATGAAAGTAGACTCTTCCTTTTGTGAAAATCCGGTTTTCTAAAATTGGCTCTGAACGGCAGCTGTCTCTTCCCATTTTGCCGGCAATATGGGAAGATCTTGTATTATGTGTTCCAAATCACCAGACTGGGTGAGGGAAGCTGTCATCCTTCAGTACTAACACTTTACAGTTTACAGATCTGAAGGCCAGTTCACATTTATTAGCTTACTTATTCTTTAAAATAACCAACTGTAAGGATGCAGAGGAGGCATTATGATCCCTGTTAGAGTTTAGGAAGTTGATCCTCAGAGAGGTTAAGTGGCTTGCCCGAGGTCACATAGTTAGGAAATAGCATTGCAGGGAGCAGAGGCTACACTTTGTGATTCAGCTACCAGAGCTATAGCACTCAACCAGTCCCTTTAGGGGAAAGAGTTTATTCAGAGGGAAAAACTCTCTGCCCTCAATTCAAATGTGCATTGGCTTCAGGCAAGAGGCTGAAGAACAGAACTGCATCCATCCAGAGGCTGTCACAGGAAACTATCAGACAAGGGCAGGTGGATGACTACACCATTAAATTAGGAAGCCCCTTGGTTCAAGGTTTTTCTTCCCTTCCTCTCAAGGTAGCCGAAATTCTACTCCTAGAGGATTCCTTCTTGGGAGATGAGGCATCATATACTAGGATTTCACATATCTGACCCTTTTCACTGTGCACATACCTAAGAGCAAGGAGCCATTTTGGCAGGAGAAGACAGGAGGCGGTTCTGAGCGTGAGATTCAACCAAGGGTTGAATGCCCTTGCAGGGTACTAAAGAGGGGGATTGGACGATGGCATCTTGGAGTTTTTCTAGGGTCTGTTCTCACTCTCAAGCACTCTAAATGGTGAGAGGGGAACAAAGATGTATTCCATGTGCTAGAACTCTGCCATTCATTTCGCCCCACTGGCACCAAATAGTTTTGTAAGATTTTAATGCCCTGTTAAACTACACAATAAGAATACACTTTCACTTTTGAAGCTCATTGTTGTTCAACAGTATAACTGTATTATCAGTTATTTCATTTAGTTACAGGTATCTCATGGCCAAAGGCTCTTTTGTCTAAGTCATAGGTATTAATTATGCCCATAATACTAGTCTTCATAGGTCTTGAAAAGGAATCAGAGTTGCAAAGATGTGGAAAGACAAGCCCATGGTCACAAAAGACTTCATTCTGCTAAGGAGTCTACCTACCTTAGACTGATTATTGAAACTTTGTTCCCAAGACAAGAGATGAGGATGGCCTAAACTGAAGCAGGGGTGTTCTGTGCAGAACAGGTGGAGATGAACAGGAGAATTAAAGATGCTTAGGAGGTAGGATTAACAGGATAGTCAGTGACTTCATCTTAAACAGTCCCTGTTAGAGAACAAATTGTATGATATATAATGGATATAATTGTATTCAATTACACATTTGTAGATGGAGCACTTGATAATTTAACAACCAGGTGAACAGCTTATTTCTCTCTTGTGTGGCTGCTTCCTTTCTTGGGAGATGCAAACAAAATATGCGTGAATCTTCAAAGTGATCAGTTGTGCTTGAGTTTGTACTTTTGAATTTGGGGCTAGTTGTTATGTGTGTAACTAGGCACACATAAATTAGCCATTAGGTTCAAAAGAGAACTATTTACAAAAGCACAATTTAGTGGTTTGGGATGGCCATTAGCCCGTTGAGGAAGGCAGGTTAGGACCATAATAGTCCTATAATATGCTCACTTTGTAGAAAATAAAACATTATTAGGGTACATTTAATTCCCAGGAGGCTTACGTCACTTTTCATTTAGTGGTTACTTTTAACAGCATTTGAACACCTGTTTCCCTAAATGAGTTTCTCATCTTTGCTGGGAAACCATGGGAGTAGGAATAGAACACAAAAACTAAGCTGGCATACACAGCTGACCCTTCTCTCACACATGGAGTCGGGTGCACGGTTGACAATTATCCATGTTAAGTCAGGCCCAGACTCGGGAAAAGTTGGTTTTATGTTATGAGTTCTTGTGAACAATTCCCTGATTTTTCCGTGTGTATCTAACCACCTACTCAAATCTCTGCTTGCTTGTCTCTTTTGTACCTCACCCTCAACATGTCCCAAACTGGGTTCACTATTGACCTCTCAAGTAAAGGCACTCCTTCCTGCCTTACTTTTTCTTTTTCAAAACGAAAACCTGATTGTCACCCTGAACGGTTTTTCTTTCATTCCTTATGTCAAACTGGTCCCCCAGCTCTCCCAGACATCAGGATCCTTCCACTTCCCTCTGTGCCCTGGTCTCTACCTTGGTCCAGGCCACCGCCATCCCTCCTCTGGACATTCATGGCAGCTTCCTAACAAGCCTCCCTGTAGACAGCATTTGCCTCCCACCAATCTGTTTCATATTCTACAAACCAAGAGCTCTATTAACAACTCGTGACAATCTTACCACTCCTCTATCCAAATCCTACAGTGGCTTTCCACCCCCTTGGCATACAGTCTCTAACCTTACACATCACCTGCAGTTCTCTGCGTGGGTAAGGCCCTGTCCATGTGTCCAGCCGCATCTGACTCCACTGCCTTCACTCTCCGTGCAATGACTGAGCTGGCCTTCTCTAGATTCCGTGAGCTCACCATGCCCACTCTGCTGCGGGGCTTTACAGGCACAGCCTTCCTTCCCATTCCCTTTGTGCATCACCAGCTCTCGTTTCTCTTCCAGCTGTCGTTTTAAATGACTCTTCCGCAAGAAGCCTCCCTTGATTCCAGGCAAGTTAGTTTTGCCCCTCTTTGCTCCCTCCTGTAGTTCTAAACACCTCTCTGAAGCAGGCCTTGTGACATTTATAATCATGCTTCCTGTCTGTCATGTCTATCTGCAATAAACTCTAAAGTCTATGGGGACAGGGCCTATGTTTGTGTAACTAGTAAAGTCAGATACATTTCAGGGCTCAAGAATCATTTGTAGACTAATTCATGGTTGAAAGAATGACCTGGCTCATTGCTTTAATGTTTAGATTGACTCATTCTAGACTCTCCCATCTATTGACATCCACATAACCTCTTGCCTATCTACCCTTGCCATGTAAGGAACTAAATCGTTAGACAGAAATGCTCCTTCCACTCCTTTTAC
This sequence comes from Smutsia gigantea, assembly GCA_032199065.1. Lineage (NCBI taxonomy): Eukaryota > Metazoa > Chordata > Mammalia > Pholidota > Manidae > Smutsia > Smutsia gigantea. The sequence goes on from JAVSCE010007073.1 coordinate 146,402, forward strand.
TTGTAACTTTACAATTTCCTTTTCCCTTCTCCTTTTTACAGTCAGCATCATGACAAATTGAAGGTTATGGAAAGTTTTATGAGTAATATAAGAAAATATTTCACATGTTATAGAAAAATGCTTTACAAAATATTAGCAATATCAGCTCAACTGTACTTATATATGCATCGAGAAAAGATTAGGTGAAAATGGTGGGCATCTTTTATCTTTTTGATCTGCCAAGCACCTTTTCCTTCTGGGAACTACCCACCTTCATCCCCAGTGGTAAATCGTGGGACCCTGCACAGGCCACAAATAGACATGCAACAAGCTGATGAGACCAGGGGGACCAAGCAGACTCCTCTTCCCAGACGGTGGAGATGGTGATAGAGAGAGGCTCCCCCCTTTTCCTTGAAATTACTGGTTCTGAGGAAAATGTATATCCGGACACCCCTTCTGATGGTTCAGGAGGAGAAAGCTTATTTAAGAGAGAAGCTAAGAAGAGTTAAGAGAGAGAAAGACTTGATGCCAACATCTGACATTCTGTGTTGCTGAGCTCATGGCCTCTTTGCAAACTTCACTAATATTCTTCTTATTTCCAGGGCTTTGTTGAAAATACAGGCTTCAATCTAATTTTCCTTTCATTGCTCATTGCTTTTCATTTGCATAATATTCCACAATGTGAATTTATGATAACACATCGTTCCTGTATTGATGGGCATTTACTAGATTTCCAGTTTTATCCCGTTGTAATCAATAATTACTTCTGCAATAAACACTCTTGTGTCTTGGTCCTTACATACTGGTTACTCTGTTTATGTAAAACAGACTCTCCAAAGTGGGGTTGCTTGGCCAAAGTGGGTATACACACACACACACACACACACACATACGTATATAATACTCTATATCAGTATTGTGAAAAATTGAAGGTCACAGAAAGTTTTATGAATAAAATAGGAAAATACTTCACATGTTAAAATAATTTCATTAACAATATCAGCTGAAATATATTTATACATACATATGCATAGAGAAATATACATACGTGTGCAGGGTCCTATAGTTTACCACTGCAGCTCTTGGGATGAAGGTGGGCAGGTCCCAAAAGCAGAAGATGATCAAAAAGATAGCAGATGCCCACAATTTCTGCCAAATCTTTTCTCTAATACTATATATATGTATGTATATATTTGTGTGTGTATATATACATATATATACACACATGCGCACAGATATATATGCAAAAATATATACATATGTGTATTATATATGTATGTATACATGTAGGTATAAGCATATGTGTATATGTGTGTAAATTATATATATATATATATAAAATTTTAAGTAGCTGTTGTCAGATGGCTTTCTAAAAAGGCTATAACAAATCACACTCCTACTGCCAATTATGGACATCACTCTTCTTCCCACATCCCTGCCAACAATAGATGTTATTGGTCCTTTTTACTTTTGCTAGACTGATGGATATAAATTGATCTCTCATTATTATTTCCATTTGCATTTCCTATTTCTGATGAGAGTGCCCAATTCTCTTAGTCTCTCACACCATAGATGTGTGCAGTCTTTAACTTTTGCTGCTCTAAATGGTTTTACCATTAACACAATAGCTCTTCAAGTGCTTTCAACGTGCGTTTGTCAAGAGGAGTCCCAAACTCCATGAGCCCTCCACACTAGCCTGAAACCTCCTTCTCTCTCCAACATTCAGACCACAGGCTTCTTTGCCTCCCACCTTTGGTATCAGGTCATCCACTGATCAGAATTCCATGAGTGGCATAAGACTGTGTCCACTTCACATGTGCAAATGGAAAGGAATCCCTCAGTTATATTCAGGTGTCTGGGCATTACTAAAAGGGAGTCACCCTGAATATCTAAAATATTCAACCAATGAGGTATGGTTTGGGTTTAGAAAACAGGCCTAAACAAAAGCATTTACTAAACTGTCTTACCCTCTAGACTTGCCTTCAATCTTAACAGCCAGGTCCCCTTTTTCCATTGCAACTTGAGAATGGAGTCTATTTTGGGTGCCGGCAAAGCCCCAATGTGAGGTCCATGATCCTCTGGCTCTGAGAATGCCTCTCAGCTTCAGATGTTCCTAGTGCCCACCTCTCCTGTCCCCACTTCATAGTACAGCAGCCACATATGATGGAGAACTCCACAGAAAAGGTGGCATCTCCGGTGCTCGACAGACAAGATGCCAAGCAGGCTGTGAGTGGATTTTAATAGGCTTCTATGCAGGCGTGCAGAAGCAGGCATCCTGGACAGCAGGGAGCCTCAGGGTAAATGAAGCCTGGCCTGTGATCCCACTCTGCTGGGAGATAAAAAGGTTTCAGCTACCCTCTCCCTTCCTTCGCCCTTCTTTCCCCTCTTCAGTGACACATACAATTTAATCATCAAGGTCATGAAGATTCTTCTGAAATTTCTCTTAAAATTTTCCAAGCCTATTGCCAGCCTTCTTGTTTCAGTCTCCTTGCTTTGTACTTAGGTAGATAAAAGGAATGAGTACTAGAGCCCAGCTCTCTGCTAAGCCCAGACATTATCTCACTCGATTTTAAATATAAGCCCAGGAAGGAGCTATCATTAGTATTTCCATTTTACTCAGAGAAACAGAGTTTTAAACAGTTACATAATTGGCCTAAGGTGAGTGGTACATCCTAGATCTGAACCCGCATTTTGGCCGCTAGGACCCTTGCTCTTCTCTTCTCCAGCTATTCTTTGCTCTTGTTCTTTCTGTAGATAATGAGCCAGAATTTCCTCTCGCTGACTGCATTGGCCCTTGAACAGAAGTAACTTGTTCAAGAATCTTTTCTAGCCTTTGGATATGAAATCCTCCATCTCCACTGACTCAGTCTGATTCTCTCTACCCAATCAAATCTGTTCTCTTTTGCTCTACTCTCCCCTGCCCAGGTATACCTGGGAGCAGCCAATCTAGGTCTCTGACTTCCTTTCCCTTCATTCTCCCTCATTCATTGTGCTTCAGCCTCACTGGCCTTCCTGTGCCTACAACATGCTAAGCTCAGGGACTTTGCACTTGCCGTTCCTTCTGCTTAGAACACCCTTCCCTGAGTTTTGCATGACTGTCTACTTTGTGTCACTCAGAGTTCAACTCAAATGATATGAGAGGTCATCCTCACAACCCACTTGTCACTCTCTATAATACTACCAATTTTATTTACATAAGAACACACATAAATACCTGGAACTATGTGATTTATTTTTTCACACATGTTGATTGTCTGTCTATCCCCACTAGACTGTAAACTCCCAGAGAACAAGTCCTGGAGGGACACCACTGTTTCTCCTATAAACTGCACCAGGCACATAGTAAATGTTCAGTAACTCTTTGTTAGTTAACTGAAAACCAGAATGCATCTAACCGTCTTGCTCATGTCATCATCCTTGCTGGAACAGTTCCATCCTTCCAAGTCTATGCCTACCATTTCTTTCACAATTCAAACTGAGCTCATGTGTGCCATGAAGATCACCGTGATTAGTCCTTCTGAATGATACCTGTTCAATGTCCCTTTTGTAAAAACCTACAGAAACTCTCTCATGCCATATTCACCACTTTTATCATGTGTCACATTTCTGATGCCGTTCCATATACACCAAGGTTTGTCGTACACATTCTATTTCTTGTGGATGCTCTTTCTCCAATATTCCAAGAGTCTGAGATGTACCAGGTAGTTTAGAAGGAAATTATAGATGAAGCCATCCAAACAGTTTGTCCACAGATCCAAACTCCAAGGAATACTGTAGGCCTCAGTCCTTTATTTGAAAAAAATGAGTGACAAGATACTAGTCAATCTTAGAGGCCCTATCATGACTCCATATTCTTTTAAGTCTATGATTCTCAGTCCTTGATAGATAACTAGAGACAAAAAAATATTAGGTGTTTATAGGTCCATCATATGATTAGTAACTTCAGTCCTATGGACAGAGACAGTAATGGGGCCTATGTCTCAGAGAGCATGAAGAATTCTCAAAGCAAACTCCAGACTTAACAATTGCATATAACCCAGTGGGAGAAGGGAAGGCATCTGAAGATCCCAACATGGAGGTGGAGTGGGTGGTCTTCAGTAGGTTTTAATTTTTTAAAAATCATGTACTAAAGCTTGAAGTCACAGAGATAAAGCCCAAAAGAGTGGCAGAAAGCTCTAAGTGCAGTTGCAGAATGGCTAGAACCTATGGTGAAGTTCCACTTCTAAACTACATGATTGGTAACAAATAGGACTTCTAGAATGATGTCCATAAAGGAGGAAAAAACTCCAGGCTTCAGTGAAAATTGTGTGATATCAGCTGGTAACAGAAAGAGGTCAGAATTATTTAACTCCTATTTCATTCAAGTCCTCCATAAGGAGAATTGTAATTAATTTTTACATAATTAATGTATATTTCAAGTTCTAATACAATATACTCTTCTACTATCCTGTTCCTTGAAACTTTTTTTTTTGAGTAGTTATTTTAAACTAGTTCAGTCCTTGAGCTCAGATTCACTGTGTCCCACAGGGCTGAAAAAATTCAAATATGATCTTAGATTATTAACCATATTTTGGGGAATTTGTGAGGAATGGAAGAGGTGCCAAAACCTTGAGGCAAAAATTAGGCCAAATTTTAAAGGATTTTTGAAAATTAAGTTGATGTTAATCCAAACTAGGTTGTTATAAATTATGATGCTAATTGTAATCTCCAAGGCAACCACTAAGAAAATAGCATATTGTTATATGTTAAATATATGTTCTTTGTCTACATATAGATGAACGACAAGAGCACTAAAATGGCATACTAAAAAATTCCTGACACAAATTTAGGGAGTAATGGAGGAACAAACCAACATGAGACGTATTGAAAACAAAAAAAATGGGAAATGTAAATCTTACTGTATCAGTGATTATACTAAATGGAAATGGATTAAACACCACAATCAAAAGGCAGAAATTGGCAGAGGATTTTTTTTAAATGATCTAATTATGCTGCATACAAAAGACACACATGAAATTCAAAGAACAAACAAATTGGAAGTAAAAAAGTTGAAAAAGATTTAACATGCAAACAAAAGAGAGATGGAGCGGCTATACTAATATCAGGCAAAATAGACATTAAGACAAGAATTGATACTAGAGCCAAAGAAAGACACTTTATAATGATAAAAGAGTCAATCCATCAAGAAGACATAATTATAATCACCTATGCACTTAAAAACAGTGCCTCAAAATACGTGTAGCAAAAACTGGCAGAATTAAAGGAAGAAATAAATAATTCAACAGAAAGAGTTGGAGGCTTCAGTACCCCACTTTTAACAACGAAAAGAACTAAACTGAAGGTCAATGAGAAAACTGAAGATTTGAATAACACTATAAATCAACCAGACTCAACAGAAATCTATAAAAACACTTAACCCAACAACAGATAATATACATTCTTCTCAAGTATACATGGAACATTCTGCAGGATAGTTCACATTAGGCCATAAAACAAGTGCCAATAAATTTATAAGGATTCAAGTCATTAAGAGTACATTCTCTAATCACATGAAGCTAGAAATTAATAACAGAAAGAAATTTGGGAAATTCACTAATACATGAAAATTAAACAATACACTCCTAAATAGCCGATGGGGTTTTTAAAAAAGAAATCACAAGGGAAAATATAGAATACTTTAAGGTGAATGAAAGTGAAAATGCAATATACCAAAAGTTGTGAGATATAACAAAAAGTGATGCTTAGAGGGAAATGTATAGCTGAAAACATCTATATTTAAGAAAAAAGTTCTCAAATCAATAACCTACACTTTCACTGGAGAAAAAATGGCAAACTAAGTCCAAAGCTAGCAGAAGGAAGGAAATGATAAGGATTAGAGCAGAACTAAATGAAATAGTGAATAGAAAAACAATAGAGAAAACCAATGACACCAGATGCTGTCTCTGAAAAATCAATAAAAACTGACAAACTTTTAGCTAGACTAACCAAGAAAAAAAGAGAAAAGTTTCACATTGCTAACACAGGAATGAGAGGTGACATCACTACTGATCTTACAGAAATACAAAGAACTATAAGAGAACATTATAAACAATTGTATGCCAACAATTAGTTAAAACAGATGAAAGGGACAGTGTCATAGAAAGACACAACTACCAAAACTGACTAAAAAAGAAACAGAAAATTTGAATAGCTGTATAAGGAGTAAACACATTGAATTAGTAATAGAAAACTTCCCCTAACCACACACACAAAACTTGTCACAAGGGGTCAGACCAGTGAATTCTATCAAACCTGTAAAGAAGAAATAGCCCCAGTCCTTTATAAGCTCTTCCAAAAAAGCAAAAGAAGAGGTAACATGTCCCAAATTATTCTAAGGCCAGTATTAGCTTGATATCAAAATCAGACAAACACATCACAAGAAAAGTAAACAACGTCCCTTATGAATAACGATGCAAAATTCCTCAACAAAATATGAGCAGGCATAATCCAGCAACATCTTATAAGAATTACACACAATGACCAAGTGGGATTTAGCCCAGGAATGCAAAGTTGGTATAACATATGAAAATCAAACAGTGTTACATTCCATTAGTAAAGAAAAAAAGGAAAGAAAAACAAAACAGGATCATCTCAATAGACAAACAGCCTTAAAAAAGAATAGTAAAGTTGAAGGGTCTTATTTTGTGATTGATTTTAAGTCATACTACAAAGTTACAGTAATCAAGATGTTTGTGATACTAACACAAAGGCAGACAGAACAGAATTAAAAGTACAGAAACAAATCCTTAAACTAGTCAATAGGCTTTTGACAATAGTCAATTCAATAGAGAAAGAATAGTCTTTTCAACAAAAGGTGTGGGACAACTGGATATTCACATGGAAAGAATGAAGTTGTTAATAACACATGTAAAAAAAAAGAAAGAAAGAAAGAATGAAGTTATTGCCTTACCTCAGACCATATAGAAAAATTAACTCAAAATAGATCATTGACCAAAATGTAACAGATAAAACAATAAAACTCTCAGAAGAAAACAGGGCTCAATCTTTGTGATCTTTTGTCAGGCAGTGGTTTCTTAGATGGGACACCAAAACACATTCAACAAAAGAAAAAATAGACAAAAGGTGGACTTCATCAAAATTAAAACTTTTACTTCAAAAGACACCATCAATAATGTGAAAGATAATCTGTGGAATGAGAGAAAATATATGCAAATCATGTTAGATGAGGGACTTATATAAAAAATATATAAAGAACTCTAACAATGAACAATAAGAAAACACACAACCTAATTTAAAAATGGGCAAAGGATTTTTTTTATTAAGGCATCATTGATATACAATCTTATGAAGGTTTCACATGAGCAACACTGTGGTTACAGCATTCACCCATATTATAAAGTCCCCCCTTACCCCACTGCAGTCACTGTCCATCAGTGTAGTAAGATACTATAGAGTCATTACTTGTCTTCTCCGTGCTATACTGCCTTCCCCGTGACCTACCTATATTACGTGTGCTAATTATAATGTCCCTTAATCCCCTTCTCCCTCCCTCCCCCACCCCTCCCCTTTGGTAACCACTAGTCCCTTCTTGGAGTCTGTGAGTCTGCTGCAATTTTGTTCCTTCAGTTTTGCTTCATTGTTATACTCCACAAATGACTGAAATCATTTGGTACTTATCTTCCTATGCCTGGATTATTCCACTGAGCATAATACCCTCTAGCTCCATCCATGTTGCTGCAGATGGTAGGATTTGTTTTCATCTTATAGCTGAATAATATTCCATTGTGTATATGTACCACCTCTTCTTTATCCATTCATCTCCTGATGGACACTTAGGTTGCTTCCATATCTTGGCTATTGTAAATAGTGCTGCAATAAACATAGGGGTACATATGTCTTTTTGAATCTGAGCTCTTGTTTTCTTTGGATAAATTCGAATTCCTGGGTCAAATGGTATTTCTATTTTGAGTTTTTTGAGGAACCTCTATACTGCTTTCCACAATGGCTGAACTAGTTTACATTCCCACCAGCAGTGTAGGAGGGTTCCCCTTTCTCTACATCCTCGCCAGCATTTGTTGTACCTTCTCTTTTGGATGTTGGCCATCCTCACTGGTGTGAGGTGATATCTCATTGTGGTTTTAATTTGCATTTCCCTGATGATTAGTGATGTGGAGCATCTTTTCGTGTGCCTGTTGGCCATCTGAATTTATTCTTTGGAGAAGTGTCTGTTCAGCTCCTCTGCCCATTTTTTAATTGGCTTATTTGCTTTTTGTTTGTTGAGGTGCATGAGCTCTTTATATATTTTGGATGTTAACCCCTTATCAGATATGTCATTTACAAATACATTCTCCCATACTGTAGGATGCTTTTTCATTCTGCTGATGGTGTCCTTTGCTGTACAGAAGCTTTTTAGTTTGATGAGTCCCATTTGTTCATTTTTGCTTTTGTTTCCCTTGCCTGAGGAGATGTGTTCAGGAAAAAGTTGCTCATGTCTATATTCAAGAGATATTTGCCTATGTTTTCTTCTGTGAGTTTTACGGTTTCATGACTTACGTTCAGGTCTTTGATCCATTTCGAGTTTATTTTTGTGTTTGGGATTAGACAATAATCCAGTTTCATTCCCTTTCATGAGGCTGTCCAGTTTTGCCAACACCAGTTGTTGAAGAGGCTGTCATTTCCCCATTGTATAGACATGGCTCCTTTATTGTATATTAGTTAGCCATATATGCTTGGGTTTATATCTGGGCTTCCTATTCTGTTCCATTATCTATGGATCTGTACTTGGGCCAGTATCAAATTGTTTTGATTACTGTGGCTTTGTAGTAGAGCTTGCAGTTGAGTGTGTAATCCCCTCAGCTCTATTCTTTCTTCTCAGGATTTCTTTGGCTATTCGGGGTCTTTGGTGGTTCCATATAAATTTTAGAACGATTTGTTCTATGTCGTTAAAGAATGCTGTTGGTATTTTGATAGGGATTGCATTGAATCGATAGATTGCTTTAGGCAGGATGGCCATTTTGACAATATTAATTCTTCCTGTCCATGAGCACGGGATGTGTTTCCATTTATTGGTGTCTTCTTTAATTTCTCTCATGAGTGTCTTGCAGGCAAAGGATTGAATAGACATTTCTCCTAAGAAGATAAACTTCTAACCAATAAACACATGAAAAGATGTTCAACCTCATTAGTCATAAGAGAAGTACAAATCAAAACCTTAGTGAGATGTCACTTCATATCTACGAGAATGGCCAAAATAAAAAAGACAGACAGTAACAAGAGTTGTTGAGGATGTGGAGAAACTGGAACCCTCATATATTGCTGATGCAACTGTAAAATAGGGAGGCCACTTTGGAAAACAATTTGGCGTTCATCAAAATGATAAACATAGAGTTACCGTATGACGTAGCAATCCTACTCCTGCATTACCAAGAAATTTGAAATTACCCATGAAAATTGAAAACATATGTACACACAAAAAAGTTTACATAAATGTTCATAACAACATTATTCATAATAGTTAAAAAATGAAACAGTCCAAATGTCCATCAATTGGTGAATGGATAAACAAAGGTGGTATATCTGTATAATGGAATATCATTCAACCATAAAAAGAAATGAATTACTGATACAACATAGGTGAATGTTTAAAACATTATGTTAAGTGAAAGAAGGCAGACATAAAAGGCTATGTATTACATAATTCCATTTATATGGAATATCTAGAATAGGCAAATTCATAGAGACAGAAAGAATATCAGTGGTTTCCAGGGGCTGAGGGGAAGAGACGTGATTGTGGGAATGATTTCACAACTTTGTGAATATACTAAAACCCGCTGAATGGTACGTATTAAAGGACTGAATTTGAAGGTGCATAAGTTCAATATCAATAAAGCTGCCATTGAAAATAAAATGGCAAGGCTTACATTTCCGTTTCAAAAGCAATTGCACAAGTTCAGATTAGGGCTATTTGTTTTAGTAGAAGTTCGTGTGAGGAAATTCTGTAAGGCAACTGCTTGAAATGCCTGGAAGCAAGATGTTTGCCTTACTTTTACTGCGTTTGTGCATACGGTATTTGCTCTCTGGTGCGCTCCTCAACCACACTGCACACTCCTGGTTCCTGGCTAGCTCCTGCTTGTCCTGCAGAGCTCATCCCATCTGACATCTCTTCCTGAAAGCCTGCCTTGATCTCATTCTCATTCTTCATTTAATCTGGGCTGGGAACTTTCCTCCGAAGTCCTCATTTACCTTGGCCGCAGCCCCTTGAAGCTCTGTTGCAACTGCCCCTAAACACAGACACACACCCTCGTGGCTAGGAGTCTTTTCTGTGCAGAGATTGTCTTTTTCATTTTGAATCCTCCATTCCTAGCACATGGATGGACAGAGAGTGAATGCTCAGTAAATGGTTTTCAATGACTTATTGAGCCAACGATTCTATTGAAGTGATAAATGGTGGAGTGGACAAAACAAGCTGATTGCATTAAAAATATTAAGAAATAATTTCCTGAATTATTCATTGGCCAAACCATCAAACAGATTCCTACAAAAAGTGGAAACAATGGCAAATAATGAAGGGCTCAGGGCATAACATAGAACGTAGAACACCTGGATTCCATGTCACATAATGAAGTCATAAATCTTCGGCATGTTGAGCCTGATAAGAGAAGTGAAAACTATGGCATAATGGCCATCTTATTTGACCATATATTTGAAAAACTTTCCTGTATAAAAGACAGGAGACTGATTCTAGGTTTTGATGTTGGGGAAGTGGGGACAGGAAGCAGAGGCACCATTAATGGAATTAATAAGAAGGTAATCTGAAAGCAGATTTCAGTCCAGGAAATTAAAAATTTTATTGAAAAATCAAAGTGATCTTTTTTTGTGACTTCCCTGTCCACACACAAAAAATTAATCATAATAATAACAAGTAAATAGTACTTCTCCGGTGCCAGACACTGCATAGAATCTTTTACATGCATTATACCATTTAATCTAGCAATATTTTGTGCAAAACACACCAGAAATTGTTCTGATACTTTGTTTAAATAGATGTTTGACAATGTCCATTTTAATGTATTCCCTGGAAGAAATACCTTCAAAACACAATAATTTCCTTTCAAATGGTTGAATATGTATGTACATTAATGTTTTTCTCTTGTTATTTTCTTCTTTCATATTTATTCGCTTTGTTTTTATTATTATTCCTGAGTTGAATGTTTTGACTCTAATTTAATCCTTCATTTTCAAAAAACAAACTGCATTTTAAAACTACAAAATTTCCTCTGAGTATTTGTGATAACTGGTCTTTTATAATTTGTTTCTAAATAGTTTTTATTTACTTTTAAGCCAAAGAATTTAGAAGGTCATTTTTAAATTTCCAAGTTTTATGTGTGTGACAATCATTTTTGTTAATTTTTATTTTTATTGCATTACACAAAGAGAGCAATTTGTATGATTCTATTCATCTTGGAGTTTGTTGATATTTTCTCCATGGATCAACCTATGTTTGGAATTTTTTAAGTTTTTAAAAATAATATGTGTTGTCTCTGTTAAAATACCAAGTTTTACATGTATCTATTAACTATATATATATGCTATTCAAATGATATTATTATATTATTACTTATTTTTATATACTTCATCTTACTTTTTGTGCTGTCTTTATCAGTTTTCCTTGCATTCTATTGGCTTCCTTTTGTATTTTTTGAAGTTGTAAGATGCTAAGGTTAAGAACCTCTTGGTGGACTGTACTGGTAATCAATATGAATCTCTCTGCTTTCTCTCTTAATGCTATTGGTCCTAAATTCCATTTTATCCCATATTAAACTCTAATATTAGCTTATTTAAATTTAATTTAAATTTTTGAATAGTGTTATAATTACATATTCCAACCTCAAAAAGAAACAAAAGTATATTCAGAGAAGTTGCCTTTTCACTCTGGTTTTCCCCAGCCATGGAATTTCCCTCCCACACACAAGTATTATCAGCACATTAAGTATGCATGGGGATCTGGGGAAGAACAGGTCATGCTCACATACTGGAGCTGCAATCTGGATTCAGTCTCTGAATATTATTCCCATGGTGTGACTGCAGTTAGAATATCTTCTCTTGCCTCAGTCTAGAGTTGCAAATTCTCACCTTAGACAGAAAGAGAATTTCCTGTGATCTATCCACCTCAGGGCTTTGTGGCCTACAGAAGCCTTTCCGTATTCCAGGACATAGGCTGTTTTCCATCTAGTTGGTAGGGAGGGGAGATGGGAAGGGGTAGGGTGTATGGAAGTGTTGACATAGATTTGAGACTTAACTCATCTTGAAGATGTGTTCCAGCTTTTATTTCTTGAAATGCCCACACATGAAAGACTTTCTGACATTTCAAGACTATGGGACTCAATCAATTAATTAATCGATCAACTGCCAGGTTTGGCTGATGCTTATTTGACATCTTAACGTGAATAAACAGTATAGACACAAGCCAGTTCCTACCTTTGGAAGCTTAAAATTTAGACAGGGCTAAAAATACTCATGAAACAAGTAATAACATAAAAAACATAAAACCAGGTGTATGCCTCAGGATGATCCTGTTGGTCTGAGAAAAGTGCTATTGGGATAGTTTACAGACCAGATAGATAGATAGATAGATAGATAGATAGATAGATAGATAGATAGATAGATAGATAGATAGATATAGATAGATAGTTAGATAGATAGATTGATAGATAGATAGATATAGATAGATAGATGATAGATGATAGATAAATGAACAAATGGATGCACAAATGGACAAATATGGGTATAATTATATAGTTATACATATATTCCATATAAATATATAGTGTTATATAACTAATATATATGATTGTGTATACATACACACACACAGATGATATATATAATTTCACAGAATTCCAATATATATCTTCTTTATGTACTTCTGGCCATTCCTTGCACATAGCTTTTGAAAAACAGCCCCCTGCTGTTAATGGGAATCACACCCAAGCATGATTTATATTAACCAACCATGTACAGCTGCTAAATATTTTGTACCACAGATGGAGAATTAACTCTTCTCTCACTCATTTATCACTTTCTTAACCCACGCCCCACCTCGCATTCTTGATCTAGTTCTGTCTTTTCTTTCCCTCTGTCCCCTCCCTTTCCTTTCTTTCTCTACCATCATTGTCCCACCAGGTCAGATGAAGCATTTCCAACAAGCCATCTAAACACACCTTCCTCTTTGGGCCTCTGTCCTGAGAAATTAGGTGGCTGTGTCCATGCCTCTGATGCCTATTTTTACACTCGTGTTTGTCCAGAGTCTGACGTGGTTTATCACAGTCTCTCCAAAAGCCCATTGTTCGGCACTTCAAGAAGAATGTTGTTATATTGACTGTTAGTGCGTCAGCCCGGCTCTCTCTGGAGGAGCTCTTGGATGAAATTAGATAATTTCCATTAGGAGACCGTGCATTATTAGTCCCCAGTGCCAAACTGGAGAATGAGCCAGGATGACTATTTCTGGCCAGGCTCACCTCAGGAAGGAACCTTCTTGGCTTTAATGGGATTTTGCTATTGTTGGTTGCCTTCTGTTTGACACCAGGCCAGGCCAGGGCTGGAAATTGTTTAGAAAGCTGCATGAAATATAATAGAACCCCAGCCATTTGCTGAGGCACATTCTTGCACAATGTTTATTTTGAAGAAGGGAAAAAATATATATTGTCCTTGGCAGACAACAATTTTAAAAAGCTGTAACTTGAATCTCTGACCATATGCTTCTTGTTGCCAGTTGTGTTTAAAAACTCCCTGCTGGTATCAGAGAATTTTATACTGAAGTGATAAATCTCTTGTAATATTTATAAGCATCTTCCTTACAGACCCAGGAAGGTATTTATAGTCAACCAGGCCTTCAAGGCCGAGGCTGTTTGGCATGGGTAGGTGATGAGGAGAGGACTGAAAGAATATTCTAGGCTCACACTGGTCCTAGTCTGGCCCAGATGTCAAGTCCACAAAAAGCCCTTTGTTCTGCTGTCTAGTCAAAAACTGTCTAAGCTCCAGCTGTAGGACTTGAGCTCTGCAAACTTAGGAGCTAAGTTGGGTGGGAATAAGCTTCTCTTCAGTCTCGAGGACATTGTAAAGATCAGCCTTTGATCAGACTGGTGGAGTTTATTGTTTGATTTTGGTTTGGGTTCAGTGAAAGCTGGTTTGCCATCAGAGTTGACGTTGGAGCAAAAGTTCTCTCCCGTTTGGCAGTCCTAGTGCATGAACTGTCGAAGGATACTGAAATGTTGAACATTTTAGAGATTGAAATCCCTAAATTGCTTCATTACAATTTGCTTAGTGTCACAGGCTTGGCTTTCTTTTATTGTGCAGCCCTTTTGGGGCTGAGTGTGTATGCATGCATGACAGAGGTAAACAGAACATAACAAAATAAAACCAAAAAAATCTAAGGTGGAGTCTCAATGAACAACCCCTGAAAAAGAAATCAAATTCCATTTATAAGAGTTCCTTGAATTAAAATGCAGTTTCCCAAGATTGTTTAAAGATAAAAATCTTCAAGTCTAGAAGCTGATTCCACCAATTGACATTTTAGATGTCCTCAGACATGTTGCTTCCTTTCAATTATTTGGCATTAGCCTTGGCCTCTTCCTCTTTAGCTCTTTCAATAAATAATACGTACAACTAAGTCTTGACTGTCAATAACAATGGGGAGAGGGGAAACAGAGATAATGAAAAGATAATCACCAAAGCTAATTACCAAACCAACTTTAAACAGAAATGCCCCCTCTTCCTATGAAATCTTCCATCAGAAATGCTGACCCTTGGCCATAATGGACTGATGGGTGGTAGATGAACCCTGAACAAGAGGAAATGCAGACATAGAATTCCTAAGTGAATGCAGCTCATTAGACACACTGCTCTGGCCCTGCTTAGATAATGGGGTCCTGTTCTAACCTGAAGACCAGCACAGCCGTAGGTAGCAGGAAGGGTTTCCACATGGCAGGTAGAATTCCAGAATGACCCCCAAATTCCACTCCCCAGGTGTACATGATCTATATGATCTCCTTTCCTCGAATGTGCATGGGACCTGTAAGTAGGGTGGGATATCACTCTTATGATTAGGGTACATCGTATGGCAGAGATAAAGAGATTATGTAGATACAGTCCAGACCTCCAATCAGTAATCTGTGCGATGATCCAAAGGGAGATCATCTTGAGTGGATCTGACTTAATCAAGTAAAAGTCCTTGAAAGGGGGACTGGGTCCATCCTCAGAAGAACGTTCTCCTAGTGGCCCTGAAGAAACTAATAGCTATGTTGTGAACTGCCTGTGGAGAGCAGCAACGTCTAAGCTGAGGAGTCCTACAACTGTAAGGAATTGAATTCTACCAACAGTCTGAATGAGCTTGGTAGTGGAGCTTGAGGTCCAGGCCCACACTTTGGTTATGACCTTGTGAGACCCTAAGCAAGAGCCAGCCAAGCCGTGTCCAAACTCCTGACACACAGAAACTGTGAGATAGTAATGGATATTGTTCTAAACCACTGCATTTGTGGTGATTTATTATGTAGCAGTAGATGACCAAAACAGTGACCTTATTGACAACTTAACCAGGTTTAAATGCTAGAAGCTTTCCCTGAAATCTGCTCTTGCTGCAGCCCTGCAGGTGGCAGTTCACCTATGGGGACATATCTACAGTGCTGGGGACTTCCCAGGGTCCATGCCTAAGGTCTCCCAGCTGCCTTCATTTGGACCTGACTGCCTTCCTGGAGTTCCTGAGGGTCTCAGGGACCATTTAACCCTTTTTTTCCCTTGAGGAAGCATTGTAGATAGTAGGGAAAAAGATGACATATTTTGGGACCAGACTACCTGGGCTTTTGAATGTCCCTTTTGATAACTGTTAGTCATGTAACTTGGTCCAGTCAATCTTTTTGAATCTCAGATTTGTAAAATGGATATGATAATATAATTTCCAGCACTATCATGAGAAGTAAATAAATTATCTATTTGAGACATCTGGCCCAGAGATTTACATATTGCATATGCTAAAGATGTTCATTTTCTTCAAGACTTAGCTCAAGTTCTGTCAGACTGCCAGCTTCAGTTCTGCCTCTGCTGCTTGCTGGTAAAGTTTACTTACCTTCTTTCCACTCCCAAGTTTCATAAGTAAAATGAAAATAGCTTCAGTACTGGTATATGGTTATTGGAAAAATTAAATAATATAATCCAAGTGAAGCACTTACCACTTGCGTGGCTCACAGTAATGTTAGTTTGTGGTACTGTTATCACTTCTCTCCCAAGTCCCAAACTGGAATGTATCACTTCCTCCTCCGTGGTCTCAGGAACTCTGATTGGATTTCTAAGAGAGCACTTCTCATATTCTCAAGTAGTTGTATTGTAAGAAGTCATATACATTTCTTTCTCTCCCATTCCACATTTTGCTTTTTGAGGGCAGGAGTCATAACGAATTTATTTCTGAAATCCACACAAAGTTTTGCCCATTGCCTTCCATGTAGTAGATGATCAAGAAGGATCGACTTGACAATGTTCAGTCAGTATCAGATGGGAGCTAATTACAGAACCCAAGAAGCAGGATCGTCTGGTCCTTCCTTCTTGGTAGATTGTCAGCCAAGGTTAATGTGTCCCTAGCCTTGGCTGAAAGATCTCTATGTGAGGAGTTGTCCATACCGCTCACCAGTCCACTATCAAGCATTTATTTTCTGGGAACACATATATCTAGTGGATTCTGGGGTCGTAACCAAGCAAGAGGTGGCCCTGCCTCACTTAAGCTCTCCCTCTAAAGCAGATTTCTGCCTTCAGAAAGCGTCATGCTATGGCTGGAACACTACCCCCCAGACCACAAACTTTCTTTCACTCTAAAATCCCTCCCCGTTGCTCAAGTTCTGCTCCTACCTGTCTCTGGACTCCAGGGACACTCCAGAGGACAGCTGCTCCCTATCCTCAGCCACATGACCCTCACATATTTAGAGCCCATTATGGAGTCACCCTTAGCCCTTGCCTCACTTAAGCTCTGCCTCTAAAGCCGGGATATTGATGATGGCTTGCCTGGTAGGGCGACTGTGAGAAATAACTCATTAAAATGGTGGCACGGTGCAATGAAAAGGCCAGAGAACAAGCCCAAGAAGCTTTCCCCGGCACTCCATTCATTTCCAAGAGAAAACAATTCTGGATCAGAGCTATAAAAAGAATGCTTAAGATAAAGCGTGCCGCTCTCCCCACCACAGGCTATTTGTTTTCAGTGAGGACCCAGGCACTTGCCGGCCTCCTTTTCAGCCTTTATCACAGCACATTGCTCATCTGTTCTTATATTCATGCTGGGTCATTTCATTGTCTCCTGCTCAGAAAGCTTGGATAAGAATCTAGCTGAGTGGCATTAAGAAAATCGGCTGTTCAACAAAGGAACCTGCCATTGTGGCCCAGCCACTTCAAAGCCCTCCCGATATCTTATTTTTATTATTTCTTGTTTTTTCCCCCCCCCAAAAGTATAAGCAATATGTTTTATACCCTAGACTCTCTGTGGGAAAACATAGTTCTCATTACCTGAGCTGCTGGCAGCTGACAAATAAATAGAGTAATTTATGCTAAGATTTGTAAAAATGCTCTGGATTCTTTTTCTCTTCTCCTGAGCGTATAGTACCACTGATTCCAGACTACACTGCAGGCATCAGTGGAAACCAAGGGCCAGGATGTCACAACTGGATTATTCCAGACAATGTTAGCACATCTTTGCTTAATTATTAATTCAATATCACTAAGCATTATGATAGGAAGGAAGAGAGGGGAAAGAGCCTACATTCTCATAGGAAGAGCCTGACATGTCCATCAGACTAAAATAGAGCACGGTGACCAGGGCCTGATGAGTGGGATGGACAAGGAGAGTCAAGTTCCAGTGGATTTCAGACCCTCTCAACTGAGGCTGCGCCGTTCTACAGGTCCCTCTTAACAGTACATAGGGCCGGTTTAACAGGTCAAGTTAACCAAAGAAAAAACGGATAAAACATTATAGACACCAGGAAATCAAAGGGAATACTGCAAATGGCAAGGAAGTATAAATCGAGGGGAAATGATAAAGTTGGTTCTTGTGATCCATTCACAGAAGTGGAAGAAACTGTGCAACTCAGCAAAAAGTGATTTGGATTTCTTCATCTCCAGCACCATCCCTGGCTTCTCCGGTGGCATATGATTAATACTCGCTTATCTGAGTTGCTTTCCTGGCCTCTAAAGTGAGGGCAAGGAATGTTCCTACTTATGCAGACTGCTTACCCAGCATCTTGCGAGGTGCTTGGTACACAGTTAAGTATGTGCCGTGTGAATGCACGGATGAATAAAAACCTGAGTCTAAGAAGCATCTTGAAAGGAACTGAAATTTCTTTTCCTTTCTTCCATCAACTCCCTGATTTTTCTGGACACCAGTAGCAAATATTCAAATTAATTATATTTCTTTGTCCATGCCACACTATCATCAGGCCTTGCAAGTCTCTTTTCTTACTTTAATAGCACTTTATAATTTACTCCCGCTATTCCTCCAGCCCAACTCCCACTTCCCTCTTCCCCTTAAGCACCCACCAAGAATTTCTAGTTTATATTCTTCGTTCTGTGCCTTCTTTTAAATATCATGGTATTGTTGTGTGAGTATGTTTATTTTACACAAATTATATTTAACTGCACATCTCATTCTATTTCTTACGTTTGTCATACAATATAATATTTTAAAGATCTAGTCATGTTATTATATGTATATACATATTTTTCATTCTGACTACTGCATTGTATTCTCTTATTTTTGTGTACCATGTTATACCTATCTATTCCCTTAGGAATGGACATATGATTGCATTTAACTCCTCACTGCTTCAATTACTCCTACTACACAATCAATCCTGTTTTTATTTTGTTGATTACTTTTAATTTTGATATAATTTCAAACTTACAGAAAAGTTGAAAGAATAATACAAGGAACTTCCATATATTTTACCCAAATTCACCAATTGTTTTCCTTTTGCCCCATTTGCTTTATCATTATTTATCTATACTTACATTGTGCATTTTTAAAATCATTTAAGAATGAATTGGAGGGGGACACAATAATATGGGTGAATATAGTAACCACATTGATTTTTCATGTGAAACCTTCATAAGAGTGTATATTAATAATACCTTAATAAAAAGAAAGAATGAATTGGAGATATTATCAGACCCCTTTGTCCCTAAATACTTCAGTGTTTCTTTCCTTAAGATCAAAAACATTCTTTTATGTACCACAGTTCTATTATCAAAATTAGGATATTTAACATTGATTCCATACTATTATCTAATCCAGAGCTATTGTACTCTCCCTATCTAGTGTCTAACCGAGGATCATGTGTTCTATTATATTAGCATTTCTCTTTAAATGTCCTTTTATTTGGAATATTTCTCCAGCCCTTTTTCTCAACCTTGACATTTTTTAAAAGTACAGACCAACTGTTTTGCAGAATGTTCTTCAATTTGGAAGGAAGGGCTTACTTTTTGTCCACATTTGTTTATTTATTCATTTCTTTATTAACATCCACATGGATTGGTGGGTTCTCATTTTTTTAATGAGATTAGTCCCTTACTATTATTCTTTATTTTGATTATAAGATTGTCACTGATTTGATCAATGACAGCCCTTGCAAATTAGCTCCAATAGCGTTTTGACCTGTCACCACTGTTGGCTGAACATTTCCTGACTTTCCATCACAGATGCTCTGAACTCATCTCAGATATCTGCTACCCCAGTGCTGGAATCGGCCTTTCCTTCACAGAGCCCTGATTTGCTTTAATGGAAACATTCAGAGAACAGAGGCTAGGAAATACGTGTAATATGTAATATACATTTTATCCTACTGATACTGGCACTGATACCTCTAATTTCAGTGCAGCCACAAATGGTATATTCTACACTTCAATCTTGTTAGACTGTAACTCCAATAGTGGGAAACCAAGCTCCCATTATCCTCAATACATTTCCTCACTTGCTAACCCATACCACTTCCATAAGACATCTAACAGGTTTAATATTTACTTAGAGTTCTTTTTAATACAAAATTTTCATGACTGAAATGCACAAATCTTAAGTGTACAATTCTATGAGTAGTGGCAAATGAGTATACCCATCTAACACATGCAACTTACCAAGATATAAAACATTTCTCTCTCCCCAGAAAATTCTCTCATCAACATCTTCCAACCATTGGCAACCATTCTTTAGGGGTTTTTCCATCACCATAGATTTTATTTGTTCTTGATCTCATATAAATGGAATCATATATTATCTACTTCTTTATGATTGGCACCTCTTGCTCAGCATATCTGAGAGATTCAGCCATGTTATTGCGTGGGCTACTATTCCTTCCTTTTTATTGTTCAATAGCATTCCACTGTATGAGTATATACAACAAATTTATTTATTCTTCTATTCATAGACACTTGAGTTTCCAGTTGTTGTCTATTATGAATAAAGCGTCTATGAACATTCTTTTAAAGTCTTTTGGTGGACATATGATTCATTTCATTATTTTTTTAAATAACCAATTTTTGTTTTTATTAATTATCTGTATGTTTTTCTCTTTTCTATTCCATTGATTTCTTCTCTTACCTCTAGTACTTTTTTCCTTCTATGTACTATGGGTTTAATTTGCTCTTCTTTGTCTAGTTTCATGAAGTGGAAACCGGTTTCGTGTTAGGTGTTTTCCCAATGTAAGTATTAAAACTATACATGTCTTAATATGCATTATACATGATTATGATATATAATTTTATATAATGGATAATGATTTCTAACCCTACTGTGTTGTGATAGAAAACATACTCTGTAAGATTTCAATCACTTTTTTAAGAAGAATGCTTTTCTTTTCTTATATTTTAATTGAGGTACATACGATAAAATGCACAAATCTTAGTATACAGCTCAGTGAATTTTGACATTGTATACACTTGTGTAACCTCCTGCAGATCAAGATATCAGACATTCTAATTTTTCCCTCTTCACCTTAAGACTTCAATCTTTTGAAATTTTTTCAGACTTATTATATAGTCCAACATATAGTCTATCTTAATCAAATTTCCACATGCACTTGGAAAGAATATGTGATCTATAGATGTTGTCTGTAATGTCTGTATATGTCATTTAGATCAAAATGTGTTGATAATATGATAATATTTTCAGATCTTCCATAACCTTAATAATTTTTTTATCTAGTTGTTTCTCAATTTCTGAGAGAGGTAAATGTTATCTCCATTTATAACTGTGGGATTGCTTATTTCTCTCTTTAGTTTAATATTTTTGCTCAATATGTTTTGTAGCTCTGTTATTTCACACATACATGTTTAGGGTTGTTATGTTTTCCTGATGAATTCACCATTTTATTATTTGTAATGGCCTTCTTATCTCTGACACTATGTCTTGCCTTGAAGCCTATGTTGCCTGGCATTAGTACAGCCGTTCCTGCTTTCCTTTGCTTATTGCTTGCATTGTGTATCGCTGTCCATTCTTTCACTTTCAATCTACCTCTGTTCTTATATTTAAAGTATCTCTCTAATAGACAGCAGATAGCTTGGTCTTGCTTTTTGATCCTGACAAGCGCTCCCTGTTAAATTGATCCATTTACAGTTAGTTTAATTATTGTTGAGTTAGACTCAGGTCTACAATTTGCTCTTTGTTTTCTACTTCTCCCATTTGTTTTTTTTATTTTTTTATTCATCCTTTTCTGCTTTATTTTTGGTTGAGTGAATATTTTTAGCATTCCATTTCTCTACAGGCTTTTTCACTTTACCTCCTTGCTTTTTGTTAGTATCTTTAGTAGTTGTCCTAAGAATCCTGAACTAATCACTTAGAGTTAATATTACATGAAACACAAGAACATTGCAACAATATAGTTCCTTTAACCACCCTTCCAAGCCTTTGTGCTATTGTTACATACATATTACATCTCTATACATTGTAAACCCCTAAATAGGCATTATAAGTTTTGCTTTAAAACAGTCATGTTTTAAAGAAATAGAGGAAAAAAAGTACTTTCAATCCAACCACTAAGCTCTTTATTTCAACTATATTTTTCAAATTCAGTATTTCCATTTGGCTCATATTCATCAGTTATTATTTCTGCTTCATGGTTCCAGTATCCTTTATTAGGACTTTGAAGATATTTATTCAGCTCATTTTACATTCTTGTCCTCCCCAGTTCATTAATTCTGCTTCCTTTGGTAAATGTTGTTCAACTTTTGGCCTCTCTTTCATGATGCTTGTGTTTTATGGAGGCCTAATTTTTTTTTCTGCTGGACTCATATCCGCTGGAAACTCCAAAAGCCCCAGATTTCATGACTTCCAAGTGAGTTAGGAAAGGGGATATGCCACAAGGCACCTTAGGATGATGTTATAATTCCACTATAATCATTATCTACACTCTATCCCTCAAGGAAGTGCCTAGAACCTCCACCCCAGCACTGCTTGTTTCAGAGCCTGTCATTCTCTGTGGTAACTGCCAAGCCAAAATAAGACAGTTTTAGTGAGGGACTATTCAGAGGGGGCAATCTAGCCAGCATCCATTACCATCCCAGGCAAAATCTAGGTTCTTACTCTGTTGCCTTGGAGATGCATTATTACTTTCCTGTCCTGTAAGGTCCATGTGGTAGACACAATTCACCCAAATACATCTGAAGGAGAGAAAAGAACCCAGCTAGAAAATACTTTCCAGACATGACCCCTGTGCCTTAGTCAGGGTTCTCCAGAGAAACAAAACCAATAGGAGGTAGATAAATGATAGGTAGATGATTACAAGGAATTGGTTCATGCAATTATGGTGGCTAATACCTCCCAAGATCTACAGTCAGCAAGGTAGGGACACAGGAGAACCAATGTGTAGATCTAGCCCATGTTTGAAGGCCTGAGAATCAGGAGAGCCAATGGTATATGCTTCTGTCCGAAAGATGGCAGGCTTCAGACCAAAGAAGAGCTGTTATTTCAATTCAATCAAGTCTGAAGGCCAGAAACAACCCATATGCCAGCTTAATCGTCTAGCAGAAGCTTTTTAAATTATTTTTAGGTTTTTGATTGGATGAAGCCCATCCAATTAGAGAGGACAATTTTCTTTATTAAGTCTGCTTTACTAAGTCTGTCTCAATGTTAATTTCACCCAGAAACAACCTCACAGACACCTACTCACAACAATGTTTCACCAAAGGCCTGGGCAGCCCATGGTCTAGTCAAGTTGACACATAAAGTTATGTATCTATAACACTTTGCCCTCTTCTACTCTGTATTGCTCTCTCCCACCCTCACCACAGTCCCTACTGTTTTCTTCTTGGTTTCCAGGATCCATCAATTCCTTCTCACTTCTCCAAGATTGGGCTCTGGGGAGAAGCCAGCACCGTGCTCTACTTTATCATCTTTTATGGAACAGGAAGCTTTCAGAGCATTTAATTTCTATCTTATTTAGGAAACCCTTAAAAGGCATTGAAGCCTCACTCACAACTTTCTTAACACTTCTCTGATCTTAAAGAAATTTAAGAGGAAAACATGGGCTTGCTATTTACCAAGTTTTGTTTGTTTGGGATTTGTTTGGGTTTTTCTGTGGGGTTTATTTGTACTTTATCTATGAGAAATGCATTCTGATAGTTGAAATTCAATAGCCATATGAGAAATATGACAGTTCATAGGCCAAAAGAAGTCAACTATAGAAAATGGAAATGTTGAATGAGACAATTAATGAGATTCACTGAGTCACTGTACTACTGAGTATAGTGAGTAAGCTTTGATTCCCAGAGGAAAATGATTTTATAGACTCAACATTATTGATGGTGCCAAACTTCCCCTCCCTCCAAGGAGGCATTTCCCAGCCCTTCGTCCAAACCCCCTATTTCTCCCCCATGCTGCTTTTCCTAAAAGCCCTAGTTAAAAAATTCTGTGGGGTGGATAGAGAGGTGCAGAGTTTCAGCCTAAAAGAACGTAAATCCAAATATATCAAGCATCAAAGTGCAGTTAAAACCTTGGGCTGGGCTCTGGTGTGGTCTGTGTTTTATGTTGCATTTCAGTATGTTTTCACCAGTCCCTTCATTCTTGAGGAAGAGGGAAGGAGGTGAGATTTCCACTGCACCTTCCTCATTCCTTTGTCCTGCAAAGAGCAGAGCCCTGGCCACTCTGGTAAAGGAAGGCATATTTAGGTTTGTTCAGACATTTTTTTATGTTTTCCTTCTGGCCAGGTTAGGTGATCTCACAAGAGGCAACTAGTTGCCAGGATTTACAGACCGTGAAAGCCAGAAGTAACTCTGGAAACCTCTAATCACCTCTTATTTTACAGGGTCGGGGTGGAGGGTGGTCCTAAGGCCCAGATGTAGTCAGTCGTTTGCTTGAGTTCTCACAGTTGCAGAGGTGGTGATCTGACCCCTAAATCAAATTCTCACAGAACTCAGGTGATCTGACTCCTGAAGCAATGGTTTTTCTCCTACACGGAGGCTTCCTGTTAATGCTGGTCATTAAAACCTGTCCTTTGAGGCTCTCGTCTGTTAAATGGGGTTATGTTATTCATCTGGACATTTTTTGAATGAGCTTGGCTTTCAGAGATAATATTTTTGTTTTTATTTATTTCTATGGCTTGCTTCTTTACGGTTTTTTTTTCAGGGTTGGGGGGAAGTCAGATAAGGAAATGAAACAGCCTCATTTGGAACAATTAGCATTGCCTTTTTTTTTTTTTTTACAAAAGGGTTTCTAAGGCCAGTTGAGGTCAATAAGGCACAGGGAGACTCTCCCTTGTGTGCACAGCCTTGACACAAACAGCAGGCTGCTTACTCAGTTGTCAGTCAGTATCGTTTTCAGGAACGACTGCATGTCAGGCTCTGTTAGATGCTGGGTGTATGGAAGTCTGTGGTTCTAGTCTTCAGGGAGCTGGGAAGGCACAGCTCTGCAAATTGTGACTTTCCACTGTGTTAAGGTGTTAAGTGCCACGACTGAGGTGGGCACAGGTGCTGTGGTAGCACGGAGAAGTGATCCCTTAGCTTGACTGTGCTGCCTCTTAATTACCCATCCTCCCTAGCTCTCTATGTAGTACCAGCCCGTGGCAGGTGGGAAATAATTGTTGAATGAATTAATGTATAGGGAGATATTACAGGTTTTGTAAATACCATGTAGAATGTATAAAGGGCCCAATACTTTGTCCACATGCACAGGTAGGAAACCCGCAGCCACAGGTACATCTGATCCACACACTTTTGTCTTTGGCTTATGTTGTTATTTTTAGAAATTAAGCCACACCTGGCTTAAAAATTCCAATCTCTCAAAACATCAGTGGACTATCTGGCAAGATTGCACCCTTATTCACCACGGCACTGACAGGTCAGAGTTAAGCAGAGCTCAGAACCCCTCCGATGAAGCGCGAACTCTGAGGTGGCCGTGTCCCCACCTGTCATCCTGTGTACCTCACCCAGATGTCTTCTCTCATTCGTGTCACAGACACAGGTCCTGGAGGCATTTAATTCTTGGTCTGGATAGTGACAGGAGTAGAGATCCATGTGGGGCACAACAGATGGAGCTGGGAAAACTAAGGAAGGATTTCTGGAGGCCCAAAGGCCTGTACACCCAGAGAAGCCTGGCGTAGAGGGGAGCCGTTGCTGACACCCCAGTGACTCCACCAAGGTGAGCTCTAGGGACGAGGAAGGCCTTACCTCGTTTCCCTCCTGAGAAAGGTGTTCAGTCAAGCCTGGCTTTTCACAGGACTTGGAGCTGCTGAATAAAGCACTGACCTGTGGAGGTTCTCCCATGAGAAAGAAGGAATGTTAGGGTCCCAAGGTAACCTGAGTCCTTGCCCTTCGCATCTGGAGAAACTGAGGCTGAAAGAGGTGAAGTGCCTCGACAAATGGCCAAGACTAAAAACAACTCCTCCATTTTGACTGTTACTACACCAGAGAAAGAGGGAAGGAGGGAGTACAGGCAGACGTGGCGAGACACGTGAACATATGGAACCCGTGTTCTGCTTTGGGATCACGAGGACTTTGGATTCAGATGGCTTCTTCCTTTCTTGTAAGAAAGAGATGTGTTTTTATCATCCCACTTCAATGGCTGGTGGGAAAACAGTCCTAATAATAATTGTAACAAACTCTGGGTGGGTGTGGTTTCTCAGGGTTTCTCTTCGGCTGGTTACGTAAGGGGTAAGGAGGGACCTCAAAAAGGAACAAGCATGTTTTGGGAGTATAGTAAGAAAATAAGAAAAGAACGAATTGGAATGGTTTCATAATTAAAAATAGTCTCTCTGTGTCTAGTCAAGAAACTATATTTGCAAAGTTCCAGAGGAAGAAGGTGTGGGGATGAGGGAGTATTTTTAGGTTGGGGGTAGGTAGTGAGTATAAGGCATTATGTTCCTTCTCACTGAGGAATATCTACGTGTATGCCCCCTTGGCTGGGAATGTTTTCCCCACTTCTGACCCAGCCACCACCACACTCTTCACTGGGCTAGCAAGAGATCCTTGAGGGTTCAGCTGAAATCCTAACCTGGCACCCTAAAGACCCCCTTTGTAGTGTTCATCACACTTGCAATTAATTTTTTTGTGTCATCAGTTGCTTAGTGCCAGGCTTGCCCACCGCATGGTAGTCCCATTAATGATCGTGGGGCCTGTGTCTGGTTTGCGGATGACTGACAGTGTCCAGCCTATTGTGGGTCACTAACTGTTTAATAAATGGCTTTAAGATCTCTCCGCAGCCTCTAAGACCTCACAATCTTTATGGAGAACATTCAGAGGGCAATGAAGCAGTAAAGAGCCTTTCAACATGGCTGTTCCTGGCCTCTTCTCCCTCTTGATACCGTCCTGAGCGCATCACATCTGCACACTGGGTGTCCTTGAAGAGGCAGGTCTAGCAGAGAGGGATTCACTGGCCTGGGTCTAAATAAGCAACGTAGAAGTAACTTCTAAAGGTATTGACTGCTGTGGAAGAAGTGAGTTCAGTGTAACAATCCCCCCGCTGGTGTGCATGTGTCCCTGAGCAAGAGAGAAATGCCCCCAGGGGGGATTGAGAGCAGAGTGATTTCAGATGTGTGCCCCAAAGCGCTGTCCCTCAAGCAGGGACTCAGAAGTCTTTGACTTGATTCTCTGTTGAGCTGTTTCTTTCTTGAGGAACTAAATAGACAGCGTGAGCTCTTGATAAGCTAGTGGGAGTTACCTGATTCAGTCGTACTAATGATTCTCCCTTACAGATTCTCTAAAATAAAAGTTAACCATTTGCAAACTGGACTTCTTTGAGTTCACGGTAACACCTTACTTTCTACACACCTCGCAGCACACTGATAGACAGCCCCTGCCAGCGAGCTACTATTTAGGCTCTCTGCAGCTTGCAAAGTGCTTTGTATGTGCATGCTGTCTGATCTTCACAGGTATGTAAGGTGGTCTCATCATCACGGTATATGTGGTATTATCACCATCACAGCCGTGTCACAGATATTGAACAGAGGCCGCAGGCAGGTGGACATGGACATCAAGCTCTTCAGGTGGGGCCGGTCTGACCCTTCCGGGTTGTGGTCCAAGAAAAGAAAACCTCTCCACAGGCTAACATCAAGCTCTCTTGACCCAGCTACCCCACAGTGACCCCAGGATTTGGTCTGTCCAGTGTGCTGAGGGTGGTGGGTTGGGCATGTAGCCTTGTGTCCTTTGCACTTCAGAGGTGGAATAGGAGCCCGAGCTTGTGGACACCCTACCCCAGGCAGGGGCCGGCTTGAGGCAACATGTCCAGTGTGGCCATGTAGAAGTTCACTGCTGTGGAGTGGACACTAGGCGGGGAGGTAGGAACCAGGCCTGGTTTTCAAAATCAGCTTCCAGGCTGCTGTGCCCAGAAGAGATTGAGGGGGAGACCCCAGTCCCCAGCACAAAAGCAAAAGATAATGAGCAAGGAAGCAAAGGAACTGGCTTTTATCTCCTTTATTTATTTTCCCTCCCCCGTTTCCGCTTATGCTCCTCCAACCCAAATCCCCCTGGCCTCTGGTTTCCTGGGAACTCTCTGGCTAACAGCCATCCCATGAGTGTTCTCAGCTCCTCTCTGCACCCATGATCACTACAGGCTTTGCTGAGGGCTTTGTTTACCACCAGACAGGATTTTCCACATGACTGCAGGGCCTGTGCACAGCCAGCGGACCTTCCTCGCCTAGCTTGTGTCTATTGACAGCCAGGGAAGAATTCTAATCCTGCCCGAGAATGTGACTGTCCTTAGGGGTCCCACCTACAGCAGGAGTTGAGTCAGCCTGGGTAAGAGCCCTCGTTCTCCTGTCCCTCCCTCCCTCCCCGGTTTCTGAGTATGTGGGTGCCTCATGTGGAAAGACAAGAGACAAGGTACAAAGGTGAATTTTCTGAGGTGGGTTGCAACTCACAAATATCTAGTCTGAGGATGAGGAAGGCCCTCCAAAGGCCTCCTGGTCTGGGCCTCCCTGACAGGCCTTGTCAACCCTGGTCCTGCAGGAAAGGTGTACAGCAGCCCCTAGCCATGCTCAGGGAGTATGCACCACTTCACTGCATTCACTCACTCCGGGACCGTTAGCTCTCCACCCAGAAATGATGCACCTCACAGGGTGATCTGTTTTCTTATTTTTTTTTACTTTTTTTGATGTGTGAAGTGCATTCAGAAAAATACACAAGTCACAAGCTTAAGAGAGCTTCACAAAATGGATACACTGAGGCAATCAGCACCCAGATCAATAACAGATTATTTCCCTACCCAGAAACCCTTTATTATGCCCCAACCTGGCCACTACCCACCTCCCCTTCACTCCCAGCCCCTGGCAATCACTGTCCACATTCACAGTGCCCGAGATTAGTTTTGCCTCGTGGGGTTTACTTTTAAGAACCTGGATTCCAGAGATGCTCAGAAAAGACTTTCATTTTTCTTAATTGACAATATCTGGGAAGCGGGGCATTGGGGGGCTTTCTGAGCCTGATCTGGGTGTTCTACTTTATTTCCAACTGGCTAGATCCCTAATTCCTTAACACTACACAAATCGTGAGTTATTTTAGGGAGAGTGCTAGCTATCATAGTGAGAAACCTAGCAGAAGGCAGAATGTCAAGTGTGGAGGAAAAGTTCAATGAGATAAACAAGATGAAGGTGTTGTGAAGAGACAGGGGCCACAGAGCCTGAGGCCTCCAGGGGACGCTGCAAAGATAGTGGGAAACTTAAACACGTTAATATTTTTACCCAAGTGAGAGAGAAAAACGTGCCTACCTTTCCCAGCAGTTTTCAGCCCATCTCCGCCTCCTTCAACATTTTTCTGTACTTTTAGAGACACTGTTTTAGGCAAAGCCACACCCCCCACCTCTTTCCTTTAAAGAAGCGTTGGAAATAGGAGTAAAACATCAGCCACACATGTGACTTTTTTTTATTGTAGTAAAAGACACACAATAAAATGACATAAAATTTACATTAGTGACATTCAACACATTCATAACATTGTGCAACCATCCCCCCGTCTAGTGCCAGACACTTTTTTCATCCCCAAAAGGAAACCTCCTACCCATTAAGCAATCACTCTCCTTTTCCAGAATCATGTTTAGATGCCACTAAGTAGGTGGTAATGACCTAATTGTATGTGTGTTGTACCGGCCCGAGGTCCTCTTCTACTCTTGTCAAGGGGAGCGCTAACCTTCTGTCCATACGACACCCACCTATGTAATCTTAAATTATCTAGTAGCCATACACCTTAAGAAGGTAAAAAGAAACGTTTTTTAAATTAATTCTACTAACTTATTTAACCCAGTTTATCCAGTCTGTTATCATTTCAACATGGAACCATTATAAGAACGATTGCTGAGATATCTTACACTCTAGTACAAAGCCTTTGAAATCTGGTGTGTATTTTACACATCCAGCATATCTCAGTTTGGACCAGCCACACAGCAACAGCTCTCTGTGGCTAACAGCTGACGTGCGGCACTAAGCGATTTGTAAAATGGTATTAACATCCTAAATCCTCGTTGTAAAAAGTGATTATTAAACACACACATATTCTGAGGCTACAGTTTTTATTTTTAATATAAGCTTATTTTCTTAATTATAAAAAATACTTGGAAACTACAGAAAGTTACCCATGAGTGCCAACATAAGAAAAGCTATAATTGCTTCTCAGTACTCCCCATGTCGACCACTTTGTAGTTCTTTCTGCACCACCGCGTACACCTCATAGCAGCATTGCCACCACTTGGAGGTGGGGCACAAAAGGCCAACGTGACTACTTGCCAGGAGCCAGCGCTCAGCTCTCTCCAGGGCCGGGGATGTCTGCCATTGCGCAGGCCCGGGGGACAATCAGGCAGCTGATGAGCCTACTGTCTCAGTAGCAGTTCTCCAGCAAAGCACAAGGTCGCAGAGGTCTAACCTATAAACTTGGACTTGAATTCACTGCTCTTAGAAAATTCCTTCCAACCTCCATCCAGACCCCTACGGCTTTTGCTGTCATACATGTTTGAACCTAAGTTTCAAAACAAGACCTGGGTAATCAGGAGGTTGGTGGACTAGTTTGTGTCTAAGATCTCTCCCAACCTAAACATTCCAGGGACCTCGGATGCTATTCATCCCTCCACCCAACAGGCACACACTGGCACTCGGAAGCACACGCGCACACGCACGCACACACACACACACACACACACACACACACACACACACACACTGCCTGGATCTCCAGCTGCACACCACAGAACAGCCTGCAGAAGAATAAGAATACCTCTACCCAGCCTCGCTAACTCGCTGGGAAAGCAAAGAGATCTAAACAGAAGCACTTTAATTTTTCATTCATGCTTAGAAAGAAGAAAGCCTGGCAGAAGCCAGACTCAGTATCCAAGAATGTAAAAACATTTTTTTTAGGGTTCCCAGAAGTTTAATGCCACAATGCCCCAAGTTGGGGGAAAAAAATGTGTCATTTCATATGTTTATAACAATATCTGATTTACTATTATACAGTTTTGCTTAGTCACAAACCAGAACAAATACTTTCAGATTTATTACATCCTTCTATTCAGAGACTTAAGTAATCATAGTTAATAAATGCAGGCATTCCAAGTAAAACGCTTTATAATTCTTTGGGACCAAAGGTTCCTGAGAGGCAGGTTATTTTCAAGAAGGTCTCAAGATTTTAAAGCTCTCAATGAAGCTTGAAATTCATCTTTTCCAGGTCACATGAAAAGAATTTCCTCCGAAGCTTCGCTGGGAGACAGAGAGGAAAACTAGTTGGCACACGGAGTCTCCCTGTGCCCTTAGAGAACAGGCAATTGCTCCTAAGCATTTCTAATCTTTCCTTGTTGTACAAAATTTTAAAAACCCACACTACTGGCTCTCATGCTCTTTATGTTGTTAATGCTATATTCAGGCCACTTTTTTGTCAATTCATTAAAATGCACTAATTGATTTTTAAAAAGCAGCCGATATTCTTACAAAATGTACTTTCCCGTTTATTGTTCCACACACATATGCACACACAAGCAATGGTTACACCGTTTGTACACAATTGTTAAGCCCCACGCATCACCCTTCCTGGCTAATCAATTCAGGATCAGTTCCGGTGTGTCTTAACGCAGTTGCTCGGAGGATCAGGTTGTAGGTTCAGTGCCTGGGGGGCTCTGCTGTCTTTCCGGGCAGAGATGGTCCCCCACTGCATGCAGATGTGGGTACTGGGGTCCCTGAGGGCTGAGGATGTGTGTTTGAAGCAGTGTTAAGTCCATCGCCCCAAATGGTCACATCCATGTTTAACCGCTATCTTTAGGGAGTTCCATTTTTCAAAGAAAGCCAGGATTTGTCACCAGTATTTCTTTACACGCCATGAAATAGAATGTCAACATGAAAGTGAGATGAGAATGTGGGAGTGAGAACTGGGTCTACACATAATCAGGCTCGGAAGAGTTTAGAACAGTTGGGTCCTTATAAGAATGAGAACTCCTAGGTCCCACTGCAGACTCACGTCGGGAAATCTGGATGTCAGATGCAGCAATATTCATGCTAGACAAGGTCCCCAGAGATTCCCATGCACACTACAGCTTACATACACCAGTCTTAAAGGCCCCTTCATTGAGTCAGAAGCAAATGTTTCAAAGCAAGATGGTAGAATTACACCAATTTTCACTCAAAGATACTACCACTGTTTGAACTAAATCCTGCCAATTTCTTCATTAGCAGCAAGTTGCCAGAAGTCAAAATCCTGGATGGCTCATTCTAGCCCATCACCTCTAACATGGGTAAGTTACTCCAGCTTTTCAAACCTCACTGACGTGAATTATGCGAGCAGGGGTAAATGCAATGATAATACTGAAGCAGCTTACAGAAGACTTTCACGTTCATCGGACCTCACTGGATCGTGAGGCAGATCAAAGGGCATGTATTGGTTGAAAGTGCCCTGTAGACCTCAGGACACTATAAACGCATGGCAAGATGAGAATGTGGATATAGTCATACCTAGGAAGTCCTGGGGTTTTTTTAGATCAAAATATCTGTTTGATTATTGATAAAACCTCAGCCGGGGCATGGTTTAGGAATACAGAAGGAATGGGATTTCTAATACAGAATCCAGTACTGAATTTATCCAACCAGTCTCGGGCAGTGCTCGACAAAACGGTAGGCATTTCCCAACTCAGACAGATTTTTTTGCGCCAAGCTCACCACTCAGACCAAAAAAGCCAGGGTCCCATCACCCTGAAGGCAGGCAAAGTCCAAGAAGCAAGGGGGAGGCAGGGGGCAGAGCTCAATTGCTGCTCCTGAATTTACTGATTAGATTTATTCTGAGCAGCAGAATGTGTGGCGGCAGAGGGGCCAAGACTAATTAATGTCCCTTCATCTGGATACATACAGACAAGTGTGATTTGCCCCAAGATTCCTCAATATTCTGTCGTTTGAAACCAGTGTTTACCCATTATACCTATGGCAACCCAGAAAAGGGACAGCATCTCAGAGAAGGGCTCACTCCTACCCCCAACAACCAGCCATTGCTCCATCACAGATGTTCCTGGGTACACAGTGTGGACTTCTGCCCCATGGGGTTCTGAGATGGGTCAGTTCAGTACATTATGCTCATCAAGGCCTTTCTGCAGTCAAGATGGAAAATATAGATCCTCGTTTATTTTCCATCATCTCATTATTTTCAGCCACATTGACCAACATAACCTATTAGAGGGTGTGCAGTGAAATCCAATGATTTCATAAATGCTCCCCAACAATAAAATGCCTACAAGATGTTCTACACTTGAACTTGACCTTCCTCAAAATATCAAACTACCAGGGAGTCTGGAGTCCAAAATTAAATCCCTTACAAGTTAGGGCCCAAAGAAGTTAAAAAATTAAAGTCTGACATTATAAGATCTCACCCTCAATCAAGGTGAAGTTCAAAGACATTACATTTCCATTTCTTACCCTCTTTTGTCTCATCAACACAACTTCTTGATGTTCTGGGCAGGGCTGGGCTTCTTTCAGCAGCTGTAGTCTGGGCTGTTTTTAGGAAGGGGTCTTAGAGTTCACATCAATTCAACTCTAAGTCTCTGATGTGCCCCACTTTTGTTCATTATTATTAAACTGTGGTAGAATACACATAACTGAGCATTTTCCCACTTTACCATATTTAGGTGCACACTCCAGTGGTATCAAATATATTCACATTGCTGTGCAGTCATCCATCTCCCTCCATAACTCTTTTCACCTTGTAAAGCTGAAACTCTGTACCCATTAAATAATAACCCCCATGCTCTCTCCCTGAAGCCCCTGGCAAGCACCATCCTACCTTCTGTTTCTCCGAGTTTGACTAGCAGAACTTCATATGAATGGAATCAAACAGTACTTGCCCTTTTTGTGACTGGCTTATTTCATTGAGTATAATGTCCTTAAACTTCATCTGCTCTGCAGCATGTGTCAGAATCCCCTTCCCTTCTAAGTCTGAGTACCATTCCATCGGACGCACATGCCACATTTTGTTTATTCATTCATCTGCTGATGGACACTTAGGTTGCTTCCAGCTTTTAGCTACTGGGAATAGTGCTGCTGTGATCATGGTTTATGTGGGTCACTTTTTAAATAGATCAAAAAAGGTAAACCACACGGGAGGTTGTCATAGAACTGTCCTCACACCATCAAATTTAGAAAATAATTCACACCCTGGTTCCAGAGAGGTTATCCAGGCAACGCCACGATCCCAAGTCCAGTACGTGGTGCTGCCAGACACCAGAGCAGACTCAGAAAGGAAGGTTCTTCTGAGAAGATTCTTCTAAAGGAAGAAGGGTAAATGATTTTGTTTGAAGTGCTTGTCATTGCCAGGTGGCCGGAATCCATGCAGAGGTTAATGACGACACTCACCCCCTAGAGTCAGTCTGCTCTCTCAGAGAGTAGCATTGAGACATCACTGCCGAAAACACATTTTCATGGTTCAAAATAAAAACACAATTAAAAAGCGTTTCTTGAACAAGGATTTATTTTCTGCCTGAGAAGCTGAAGAGGTGGACACTACCATGAAAGGCCAATACTTCTAAGTGTAACCCAAGGAAGAGGAAGACAAAGTATTCAGCCTGTCCTACAGCCCATGCCCAGAACAGCATCTGCCAACATATGAATTGCCGACTGGAAAGACGCAAAATGTCAGACGCACATCTGTAGAAAAGGGACTCCTCCCT
Organism: Smutsia gigantea; assembly: GCA_032199065.1. Classification (NCBI taxonomy): domain Eukaryota; kingdom Metazoa; phylum Chordata; class Mammalia; order Pholidota; family Manidae; genus Smutsia; species Smutsia gigantea. The sequence goes on from JAVSCE010007073.1 coordinate 181,008, forward strand.
CAGGAGGCAAGCTGTTGAGGCAAGAAGGATTAATATAATTAGACTTCAAGGCACAGGGCAATACAGTAAGACTTGAAATCTTTAGTATGTTCCTTTTCAAAAGCCCTGTGAGCATAAAGAAGAATACCGCTTTAAGAACTAAGATTCACCCCACTAGGCATTAATGGCGTCCAGAAACTATGTGAACAATCTTATTTGACATCCCCAAGACGTTTATGTCTGTTCAAGGCAAACCAGAGAGGGAAACATTTTAATATCCCCCGCCCTTTGAGAGCACGTATACAAGATCTCTTAGCCCCACAAAAACCTCCAAATATATTCTCTAGGACTTCAACTGCCTTAAAATATAGACTTGCATTTATCTTGGCCACATTAACGAGATCTGTTTGACCAATACATTTATATTTATGATGACTCAGGGCAGATTATGGTCGTTAAAATTTGTCCTTGGGACATGAAAACACTCCTCTGTCATTAATACATTTTGTAATATAAACTATGATGTCAGGTCAACGTAAAGGGTAAAAACGTTCCTAAAGTATGCACACATCATTTTTTAAAGCAATTGAGCCTAATGGAATAACAAAGGTCATCATAACAAACCATTACAGCCTTGGGCTTGGCAACTCTGACCACAGAAGAATCTCCAAGAAACGATCATCATTCCTCCAATGTTATGGCATCCAGACGACAGGAACGGCTCGCAAATGAGTCATACGGGCTCAGATCCTCGGTAGCTATGTGAGCGCGGGACGATCAATTATTCACGTGTTTACGAAGAGCCTTCCTGGTTGATGTTAACCAGAGCTGCTTTGCAAAGAAGAGCTCTCCAGCTGTCCTCAGCCGTCCTGGGCCTCAAACTAACGAGCCACGTTAATTACTGGCCAAGTCATCTGGAAGCTACCCCTCCCCTAGACCTAGTAAACACAATCTCTTTGAGACTTTATTAGGTGTAAAAATATTAATTAAGAAATTATTATGACAATACTTTATTTACAGTGCTCCTAGCAAATCCCAAAGAGAAAGACAGACATTAGACTTGACTTAGATTCCCAGAGCTCCACCATTACTGGAGTCAGAGGTTGGTATCCGGCGTAGAGAAGGGACGAAGGGAAAGAAGCCGGGGCTGTAGGCTTCATGGGGGAGGCAGGAAGAGCAGTCTAGAATGCTCTGGGAAGGTAGGCAGCAGGCCTGAGTAGTAAGGGCGGGAGATCACATTTGGTCAGCAGTGAAATGTAAATGACCTTAACCCACCCATCAAATCAGCCTTGAGAGAAGTTGGATAGAGAGTCACTGCTCAGCTCCCTTTGGTACTTAATACAACCTACAGCCTGTCCAGGAAGACTGATCATGTGATAAAGGCCACTACCCTTCTCTGAGCCAGGCTGAAGAGCTTGGGACTAGCTGGCCCCACTGGTCCCCTATCAGCTGTGTCTTGAGCGAAAGCAGGATCATAGTCAAAGCTGTTGTCTGGGCCTCTTTTCTCTTTAGACACTGCAGTCAAAAGCAGATAAAGGGATACCTCGAGTACATTTTTATTATCCCAATTCCAGGAACATTTTTGGTCCTGAGCCAGATTCTTCCCCTTGCTTGAACCTGGGTAACCTCAGGCGCTCTCACGATTTACTTGTCCATTCCTAAGAAAGTGGTGGAAGCAAATCATGTCTGTTCTTACTGATATGAAATCGGAGTATACAGTGAGCGGATATGTATGGTCGGCGGCAATAGGACCCTTAGGGTAATTCCGCTTGATGTGGTGGGAGGCTACGCTAGCTGAGAGGATTTCAGAGGGAAGGAACAGCTAACAGACAGAAAGGTGGTGCCCCACCCTGGTGTACGGAGCATCCCGGAGCGCTTATGTTATGTGGCGGTGTTGTAAGCCAGGACAAGAGAGTCTGTGTTCCACACCACCTTTCCTTACCCACCAGATCCATCCACGTGCGAAGTTTGGAAAATGAGTCCAAAAAAAGGGAATGCTTCTCTCTAGGGCTCATAATAGGAGAGCTAATCTAAGACACCCTCTCCAACCCCTGAAACCTAAACTACACTCCCACCTTCTGCCTCAGTCAGAGGGACAGGGAGAGAATACAAGATCCCAAGAGAGGCCCTCCATGTGTCAGGGGCCCTTTTAACACCATCAGCCTTCCTATGAATGCACCACTCCTGCTGATCACAGGATTCCTTGCTCCTGGCCAGCGCTCCCACTAGATTAGAGCATTTCTCAAAAGGTGTTCAGAAACAGAGCTTTGGAGAGGGTGATGTTAAACACAGGCAGAGTTTTTCTCTGCAGGTCCCAGAGCCTTCACTGAGCTGCTGAGGAGAGAAGCCCGCAGGACTTCCCTGAGTTACTGGCCATGGAACTCTCCCCTAGGAGCGTCCTTCCAGGTGAACTTTCAGAGCGTCATGAGCCAAAAGCACTTTGGGCAGCAGAGGGGTATCAACACCCTGGTCAGACCTCCAATCAGGCCCAGGACAGCCGCTCCAGCACCTGTGTGTAGCTCGATTCCATCTGCTCTCTGCCACCATGGATTGCTTCGTCACTCCCTGAGTTCTGGGGCGACCTCCTGGCGCTCCAGACTGCCATCACTGCAGGTGACAGTCTCATGGATGGCTTAGCGCTCAAGCTTGCCTGGTCTCCACACACAGTTTTGCCAAACTGTCAGCCCTTACCCCTGGCGAGGGCATCTTGTCACACAGCCCGTGTATCACTAAGGGTGGGAGAGGAGTGGTCCTTACTGCCAGACAACTGCCTAATTCCCATTCAGCCCTTGGGTGTGTGAGCTTCTGCTTTTATCTCCTGGTTGTGAAGTTCTAGCCTTCTCTAAGAAGAGTTGCAAAAGTGAGCCTTTCCGGAGCCTGCCTAGAGTCCTTCCCACACCATCCTTCCCAAGGTCTCCAGCTCAGGGTGTGTAACTCTCCTCAGTGACCGCGGCACAGAGCTACCACCCAGAATGAAACGCCCAATGAGGTTGGGTATTTTGGCCTGACCTCGAATGTCCGTCACCTGGAGTGGCAAGAAGACCTTTCTAAGTATCTGGGATGGTCTGTATTCCTGATCCTAGACTTCAAGTGGAGTGTGCAAAATGTTCAGTATAACCACAATAAAGGAAACATCAGCCCTGCCTTTGGCATTAACCAACTCATTAAATATAAAATAAACACAAGTAAATGGCCTTTAAATCTCACTGACAGGAAGCTTGGCAAATACTCTGAAATTCTAGAGGTCATTGGAACCTCTCTCTTCGAACAGGAATCTTCCACACGTTCGGAGGAGCGGGAGACTCCCAGCAAATGAGGAGGGTGTCTGGTGCCCCTTCCATTTGCGGACAGCCTTGTGATGCTGAGAATGACAGGTCTGCAGAAAGTATGGCCTCTGACACATCCTGGGTCCTGGGAGAAGTGGACATTATTGCTTTTAAGGGGTTAGAAATTCAGCTGTGAGGCATTCAGCTTGCCACAGATCACAACATGTAGGAATAGCCACCAAATCAGCCTTGAGTCTCTCACTGGTGCCTAACTATTGGCAGCTCTCAGAGAGCCGACATCCACATGGTTTCCTACATTCTGCATGCCCTCTGGTTCCTGAGGCCCCATTAGTAACACTACTTACTGAACTCTTACTTTTGCCTCAGTCTATCTGTAGTTTCAGCATAAAGCAGATTTCTCGGGGAAAGTGGTGAACCAAGTTATCAGATTCATTGTTTTAATTCTCCACCTCACACCAAATGTACAGAAAAGAAATTGCAATGATTCACCAAGCAGAAAACATACACATGCATGTAACTTTACCTCAGAGCAGATTCCAAGGATTACTAACCTTTTTTATAAAACTGAAATGAAGCATGCATGCATGACTTTCCGACGTTACTGGGTAAAAGTCATGTTTACTTGACAGCCCTGCAGAGATGGGTGTCTGTCCAGGGATGCTGTGTGTAAGTGGGCCCATTGGTGAGAGACCCAGCTCTCGCCAGGCGGCAGAATTACTGGCTCTACCCAATCACACCCATCAGCTTCACAGCCTGGCTCTGCTCCAAGAAGCTAGTAAGATCAGAAACCAGTCGAAGTAGCTTCCATTTATTTACAGTTTTGAAAACATTTTTTCATAATTTAGTCAGCTTCCTAAGGACAAAATGTCAGTGAAAGATAGGCTTCATCAGGTCTTAGCGTTATATCATTCTATCAAAAGAAAAATTAGATACTGGTTTTTAAATGAACAGACCTGTTTTCCTTTTCTCCTTTGAAAGGTGAAATTCTCAGTGGTTTATTTCATATCACGCAATCTGTGTTTCTTTTCATCCAAGGATTTCAGGACTTGTGAGCCCTGATTTTGAGGAGAAGCACCAGGTCATGAGTTGACGGGGCCCCTGAGGAACGAGGGGACTTTGTGAGAGCAGAGCCACTCCCCTAAGCATATTTAGAAAATCAAATAGCTACCACAGAGAAGCACAGAGCATCTGGACCTTCCTTCTTTAAAAAAAAATAGTTCTAGGATAGAAAATGAAACCTGTCCACTTTTCAGCAGCACGGCTGAGCTCTCATTGATCACCACTGAGGAGTAGCCTCTCTTTCCAAGACGGTTCCTTTTCGCTCGTACATGAAGGGCTCCATCGTTCTCCCCCCGCGATGCCGGACAGCACCTCAGACAACGTCAGACTAGGGGTTGCGCCCGCTCCAGCGCTACTGTTCACAACCACATGGTGGGAAAAGTTCGGGATCACCAGTAGGATGTACTTGATATTTTCTTTCATGGCACAGAGGTTTCGGTCTGTCTCGCTTTTCACGGGCTCTGAATCAGAATCGGACAGCATCAAGGCTCCCTCTCCTGGACCGATTTTCTACCCTGACATCTCTGCTGCCCGACAGCCCAGAGCAGCTGCGCGCTGTGAAGGATCTGTCAAATCCTCATGGCCACAGAGAAGCAGCAGTGTGGGATCCAAGATGCTCTAGGCCACCTAATTTTCATTGCAAGCCCCATGAATGGGGTCATGAAACATTCCTGAGCACTCTTCTCACTGGCCCACTCTTCCTTTTTCTTTTCTCTTCTCTTTCCCTGTTGGATAGTAACAAGATGGTGGAGATCAGCCCTCTAGGTAGGTGAATGGAGAGGAGGAGAAAGAATTATCCACAATCAGTCAAACAAGGGATTTTCAGAATTCTGCCTTGTCACTGAAGTGACTTACTAACGTCCTATTATCAAGACTATCATTGCCGTGCGCACGGGGACACAGGAAGTCCAAAAGACGAAAACACTGGAAATCACAGATCTAAAGAAGATGATGAAGAGACACTGTGCTTCTCACGTGTTGGCACTTTTGAGGACATTTTTTAAAGGCATCTAATATTCCAAGGCACGTGATTCCTATTACTGGCCCAGCAGGTACACAGGGTCTCCCACTTGGATCGTCCCTGGGTTTTCCAGAACAAAGTACTGTCCAAAGAGGGGCGATTTTCCATATAACCTTTGGTCAGCAGGGTCACACAGGCGGTAACTGCAACAGGAGAAAGATCATGATGAGTCACAGCCCAGCAGAAGCCAGGGCTCAAGCAGCCTGTGGTTTCTAACGGAACAGCGCCCCCTGGAGTTATGCCATGAATGGCCTACCTAGTGCACAAACTGCAGAAGCATAGCCAATGGCTATATGCCCACATCTTTTCTCCATGAATGTTCCCTTTTTCAGCATTAGGAGATTCGGAACTCAACATGTTTGCTCATACTTTCTCACCTTCCTTTTCCCTGGGCATCTGTCCCTCTGCTTCCTCCATGTTCGTCACTAGGACCACCGTCCTCCCACCACTCACGCTGGAAGCCCTGAATCATCGTTTACACCTTCTTCCTCACTTTCCAAAACTTGTCCATTGCTACCAAGTCCTGAGGTTCTTCCTGCATCTCATCATCTGAATTTGCTCACTTTTCCTCTGTCACAATCTTGCTTTCCAAGCATGCCCAACCTATTATAATAACCAGCCTCTCTTCGTCATTCTCTCCTCCCCTGCTTTCTATTAATTGTTGACACCACACTATACTTTCTAATTTTGCCCTCATCTTATCATTCCTAGATCCAGAAATTGTCAATGATTCCCCAGTGCCTAAAGAATAACATTCCAGCTCTTCAGCCTGGAGTACAAGGCGCTCTGCCTGGCCCCAGCCAGCTTTTCCAAGCTTGTCACCCTCTGCCCCTTATATGCACTTACGCAGCACTCCACGGATTCCTCAATTTCTTTCACCTTGCTTTCCACTTTGCTGGCTCTGGTGATTCCTCTGAGACTCCTGGGGAATGCCCCCTCGTCCAGCTGTCCACACATTAGAAGTCTACCTTTATCTCAAGGCTCAACTCAAATGCCACATCTCCTAAGAAGGAAGCCCAGGATTCCCTCCACCAGGAGTAATCTTCTCATCCTCAATATTCTCTGCCAGCCCCTTGAACACTCACATGCTGCACCCTGTAGTCTCAGGGCATACGTCTAGCTGTTCTGCAAGACAGGCAGTCCCTGCAGAGCAGGAACTGTGAGTAACTCCCTTGTATTGCTCACAGCCAATGCTGAACCCTGTATATCCCTAGTGACCCACGACTGTTTGTTGAATACATAAATGTGCTGGTGAGTAAACCTCTATTAGAAGCAGTGTGGACACCTTTGTCAGGCAAGAGACACAAGAAACACCAGGAAGAGTGTGCAGGAGTGGACTGTTTGAGCAAGGTTCTCCCCCTGCTCAAACACAGTTTTCTTGAGGCTCTCACTTAAGCTAACTCCAAGTTTACATCATTTTTGTATTTGAAACATTTTTATGCAATGCATTAATTTTAGTCTACTGTGCTTTTTAAAAAAGGATCAACTTGGTCCTACTTTTGTTCTTCAAATCAGAAGTGGTGAAGGAGAAAATCTAAAGCATCCTTCTGGAGACCCTCAGCTCCTCCCCAGACTGCAGGCACCACGCCTAGTCGGTTCATTGCTACATTCCTACATTGCTACATGCCAGGAACACCGCAGCCACTCGTAAAAAGGTTGGTCGAACAACAAACAAGCAAGTCCACAAATAGATGAAAACCATGAGCTGCCAATCCGGGCCTCCCTGTCTCAGCAAGACTATTCCCCCACTCTACAGCCAGGGCTCTGCAATGACCTTGGACCTGGGAACCCAGGTGCCTTGCCTCACCTGCTTCTGCCCTGGCAGCATGCCATGCCAAGGGCATTTGGGGTCTGTGTCTGTCAGAGGGTGGTCTCTTCAGGATCAGGGGCAGATCAACTATTTCCATGGCTTGAGACATCTCCTTTAGGCCCACCTTTGTGGCCTGGGCTTCCTGGCTCTGAATATCTCGGGGTGAGGGGGTTGAGAGTTGGGAGTCCTATGCATCAAACACTGACAGTTTATAAAGAATGTCACACATTTTATCTTTTAACCCTTACAACAAGCATAGGTAGGAATTTGTATTTTCTCTACTTTACAGGGGAGCCTTAGGGGACCAACCGACTTGCCCAAGATTACAGACCTAAGTGATGAGGCTGGGGCTAGAACGGAGGTCTGGCTGCCTCCACCCCTGGTCAGGACCCTTCCTACCCAAGATGTGATCCTCGGTCATCTATACGCTCCTAGGGACACACACACACAGATTGAGGAGGGGTAATACGTATTCTTCTACACAAAGGTGTAGCGGTTTGTGGGTTTCACCTGCCCCTTCCCATCAACTACCCACATACACTCTCATTCCCCGACCAGGCAACGGGCATGGAGGACCCAAACGAGCCCCCGCGCCCCCAGCCCAGCCCTTAAGCTGTGCGTGGGGACAGCGGGGTGGTCTGCACAGGCGAGGTCACCTGCAGGCGGCAGTCCACTTCATTGCCTAGTAATAGAAATGGAAGTGCTCTGAGAGAGTAGCGGCTCTGGGCCTGCCCAGCCAGCCCTCCCCAACTCTTGAGTCACCTCCAGCACCAGAAAACATGGCCCCTGCCAGGGCCGCCCGAAGACTCCATAAATGAGACCACCAGCGACCCCTTGTGGGAACGAGGAGTTATTGTAAGCGGCCTATGAATTTAAGGGCACACCAAGCTTTGTTCAACAGACTGAAAATACTATTGTCTCATACGTGGACCTTCTATGATTTTTTTCCCAATATATGTATTTCTGTTGGTTCTAACAAATTACAAACTCGTTTAGAAGCTCCTTCTTTAGTGCAGTTCTTCTTTCAGTGAGTACAAAACATACAACTACTCTAACAAGGAGGAGGCCCAACCTATTTTTTTTTTAACTTAGAAGTAGGTCTCCATACTTAAAGGGTGTGGTGAGTGGAAACACTGTTCCCTGTAAAGCCTGTGCACCAGGGAGAGCTGCTCATTATTTATTCTGCCTGGTTTACTCATTTACTGGTCCCAGGCCATGACTCCAGACAGGGTCTCTGCTCCCCGCTGGGTCCACACTGACGGGCACAGACGACTTCTGAGGCCCCCCAACCTACCACCTCTACGGCCAGGCTATGAACCAATCAGCCCAGTGCAGGTGCCACGGAAAGGCGGGGCCCAGGAAGCTCAGCCGGTTGGGGTGGGTTTCATTTAACGCAGCCTCAGAGAATGCAAGGAAGTGTCTTCAGGCCCCTCCTTCTCTCAGAAGGCATCAAGTCACTAAACTGAGTCTATCACTGACCAGAATCTACAAGGTCATTCTGTAATTTTCATCTACTTTTAAAAAATCATATTTATTGCCTTACTCAGATCAACCAGGAGGGTGAACCAGGAGAGGTATTATTAGTCCAGTTTTTACAAATAAAGAAACTGACACATCAAGAAGCTAAGTGACTTGCCAATGTCACAAATTAGCAGGTGACAGAGCCAGATTTGTGGGGGAGCGGGGGTGTCTCTTCTCACCGTATGACCACCTCTGTATCCTTCTGCCTTTAGCTCAGCACCACATAGCCTAATAGCAGCTAGTTGCAATCACTCGTGTCTACAGAGCAAATGTGCTTTTTCTCTTTCTATTAAGAGCAAGATGTTGTGGAAGCAATCATAATAGACGCTGCCACTCCTCAAGCCATAGCAATGAATGTGGAAGAAAGAGCTATTCCATCTATTTTCCTGCTAGCCAGCAGGCTTCCACTGTGCTGCCTGCCGAGAGAGTATTTTAAACACAAAGGCTCCCCTGTGCCTCTGGCCTGCAGATACTCAGCAGCGCCAGATGAATTCTTTCTCTCTCCTTGCTTGCTTTGCCACCCTGCGGTCTGCCTGTGGGTGACAGGCAGCATACCTAAGGCTGGCAGAGAGGCCTCCCTGCTGGGAACTTGAATTCCCGGAGCAACACAGCCCCTGTGCACCAGGAGGACACAGGAGGCCAGAGAGCCACAACCTGCCAGAAAGCCCAGAGGGAGGGCTTGACAGCACTGTTTGCTTCGCCTCCCGTGATTTATGTCATGCGGCAGGGCCTTTCTCTTCCCGATTTATGGCTACCTGTCCTGGCGAGAACATAAATAACTACATCTATGGCAACGTAAATCTCAAGAAGAGATAGGAGGAGACACCTAGGCTGGCTGCTCCGTCTCCTGGGGTATTAGGAGCAATTAGGGTGGCACCGTGGGGCTGCAGGAACCTGCAGAAGCTCAGGAGAGCTGTGCCGGCTCCTGTGACCTCCGCTTGCCTGCCTTCACTCTGTGTTTGGGTCAATTAGCCCCCTTCTATAAACACAGGCTCCCCATGGAGGAGGGCACTGAAAACTCAGAGGATCGGCCAAGACACACGAGGGCTTTCAGGAGGCTGTTCCCCAAGCACACCTTCTAAATCCAGAGGGAAAGGGTGCCAGACACCAAGTGACATGGGGAAGGGAGAGAGGACAAGATGTATCAGAAGGGTCAGGGCAATTACCAAAGCACATGGCTGGTTTGCCCATCGAAATCAGAGATCTGTCCTACCTGGCTTTTTTCACAGGGAAGAACACCCAAAGCCTGAGCATAGGGGGGGCCTGGGGAAGATCACCCAGTCCTGCGGGGCAGGGCCAGAGCTCCAATCCCACGCCAGGGCTCCTTTCCCCGCCCACCCTGTTCTCCCCTCCTGAGGCACCTCAGGGCCACAGGAAAGTAAGAAGACTGAATTCTGGTTTGTTTGAACAGTGAGTGAGTGAGCATGTTTGGAGGACTAGTTCTAGTCTATAGTTGCTGCTTCTCAAAACCTCTCCTGACCTCACCGGGTCCCATCACACATAGTAACTCTGCCCCCAACATCTTACTATTACAATTCTTAGGCAAACAAGTTAAACTGTATAGCGACTACCCATTGACCAACCACTTGGGACCCTATACATAACATTTTACTAAATTTCCTTTATCACATTTTTATCCATCCATCAAGCCACTGTAATTTTTTTGCATGTCCAAATAACTGGCAGACATCACAGACTTCACCTCTAAACAGCTCAGCTGGCATATAATTTCCTAGAGTTAACATTTATTTACTTATTTTGGTTGGAAGGGAAATGTATATGGAGTGAATGTACAAATCTTAAGTGTTCTATCATATTTTTACAGAAAAGTTAATGTTACGTTGAGTGCTAATACACAACATCCCTCAAGAGGATGAAATTCACCTCAGGCTGGTCTGCAGCCTCCTCTTGGAATGTTCCTGCAAATCCACACCCCATGGTGGGGACCCAGATGAAAAACAGCGATTTGTTCTTCACTTGCAGAATTCTCCTCAGTTCCCCTCAATCCACCTTGTTTAGCTTCATTTCTGATCTCCTTCTCTCTGCCATACAGCCTGTCCCCTTGATGTCAGCTGTCTACCTCACCATAGCCTGGCCTTCCTCCAGGACACTAGTGTCCAAAGACTACAGGTGCTGGCCAGGGAGGCCAGGCCCAGAGCCTCATGCTCAGGGGTAACTTGCTGGTTGGGATGACAGCAACTGCACCCCAGAGCTTCAGTATGCCCAGGGAGGGGACCAGATGGGAGCTTCTGGGATGGCAGGATTGGTACTGATCAAAGGAAACTAAATTGTTGGCCCCAGCAAGACCATAAGCTTGGAGAGGGATGGTAGGAAGGGGAGACAGCAGGTCTCACACAAACCCCAAGTACTACCTCCCTTAATGTGCTCTTTCATGATGGCTTGGATGCCAAAGGCCACATCTCCCCTGCATTCATTCCCCAAGTCCTCCAGGCTCTGCCTGAAGCAGCTGTCACCCCCCTCCACACCTTTGCAAGTGACACCCAGGAACATGGTCAGGGTCAAAGCTGAGGTCGCAGGGGCTGCAGAGATGAGACCTGACATTGCACCTGGGACCCTGCATTCCATGTGGAAGAGACCAATGACGATGAAGATCATTAGCTCACTGGGAGAATTTCAGCAATATCTAGGCCCCAGATTTGATGGATAAGGCCACTGAAGTGCATGGATCCTGAACTGTTGTCTTTGCAATAGTAATGCAGGGTGTCTACAGACAAGTTTAGAGGCTACATATAAGAATATACACATTTTCCCATGATTCCATTTACATTTTGGTTTATAGTCTTCCAGCCTTTTATCTACACACATACATTTATATATATTTTAAAAGTAAAATCAAATACACAAAAACAAAGAAGTAAACACTACATATGTCACTCTGTAATCAGCTTTTAAAAATTGATATTAATTATCTATGCAACTTAAACTTATTCTCTGTACTGTGTCTTTCACTGCAAATTTTTCATTTTGAAAATTTTAAAGTAAACAAGAATGAAACAAGAACAGTGCAACAAATCCCCACATAATTATGACCTAGGGTCTCTTTATTAAGGTTTTGATACATTTTTTCCACGTGTCCTTTTTTTTCCCCCTAAAATAATGTATTGCACATCATTTCACATCCCTACTTACTTCAGCACCCTTCTTCAAAATATATGGGCATTTCTTACATCACCACAGTCTTATTATCACATACTTAATAAATGTTGGTATAACCTGATATTCAGTCTATAATACAACTTGCCAAAATATATAAACCACATTCTTTGGTTTGTTTGAATCATGATTTCTAAATGAAAAATAAAATTATTTGTGCAAGCAGGCATGCTGGGGACCGAAGCACCCAGCAATATTTCCAAAATCACCCAGTTAGCAGGACCCCCTTCAGCTGCAAGAGAGTACGTATGTGGTATTTTCACTGCTCATTCTTAAAAATATTAAGTTGCCCAGTCGTACCTCTTCAAGGTCTCCAGAGGCTCCTTCCTGCTCATGATGCCGGTGTCTGGGTCCACTGTGGTCAAGATACACCTGGACACACACACAGAATATCATATAAGGGACAAAGTTGACTGACCATCGCTCTCCCCTCTATCCCTCCTTCAAGGGTTTGAAGTGCCTTACCTGAAACAGGCTATTACCCTTTTCAGTTCCACATCACCAATAAGAAGGTCATTCCATGAATCCTAGAAGATTAAGCACAAAATTCATTTGAGCATTTCTGAGCCTTAGCCTGGACACACCTGTGTAGGGACTTCATATGAGCTGAGACCTAATGAAGCCACTCACTTCAAAGATGATGGACTTTTACATCAGTCCTGAGAAGCCATATGCCTGTCTGTTCCCACTCTCTGCCTTTGACATGTCATTTCATTCCCCTGAAATGAAGAATACTCTCCCCTCTCACTTGTAAAACTGACTGAAACTCACCTCCTTTAGGGAGCCTCCCTGACTGGTCCCGCTTGACTCAAGGAGGTGGGAAGGTAAGGGATGTGTGGAAATGCTAAAAGAAACCTTACTGAAAATGGTGTCAGGAAGCCCTGAAGCTCTATGCAGGTACCCCTCCTTGCAGCCCGCATATCCAGCAGAAGGAAGATAATTCTTACCTGGACAAGGGAGGATTGTCTCATAGGAACTATATCTGCTGCTTTTAAGGACAGCCTTTCCCTGCCCCAGCAATAACACACTGGCCCCACTGGCAGCCACTGAGAAACCACCACAGCCTCGAAATCTGGTTCTTCTCCAGTGAACTGTTGTTCAAAACAACCCTTCTCAAATTTCCTAAAAACTAAGAAAAGCTGGCCTTCTGTTTGTCTCTTGGACTTTGCCTATGGTTTGCCATAGGTTGCCTGTCCCGAACTGCAATTCCTCTGTTATTCCCAAATAAAACTCATTTTGCCAATAAAACAAGTGGTTCTTAGTTTTATTTTTATATCAAGGTACATACCATAAAACGACCAAATCGTACTGTGCAGCTTGTATTCGGACATGTATACACTCATGTGACCATCAACCCCACAGATCAAGAAAAAAAATGCAATGTTTGATTATCTTGATCTGATTATTTTATTTTTAAGGTTGACACTTGGGGCTGACAGAAGGAGTGTGTGAAAGAGAGGAGGGATAAAGAGTGGGTTATTTCTCTAGCTTGTATCAGATCCCTTGCACACAACTGAGGTGGATTAAGTTGTTGGGATGTTTACTTTGTATCGCCCCTGGCAGGTTATGAACAAATCAAGAACAAGCCCAAGCACCTTATTTCTCTTTGCCTCCACTGGAATATTTACAAAGTGCTCCACCCAGGAAGCTCCTCTAGGAAACAGAGTTCCAGGTGCTGACTTTCCAGGACAAATCAAATTGATGGACTGCACCCCTCAAATCCAGCAGGGAAGATAGGACAGTTACATATGAAAAGCTCATGATCAATAGATTTTTTTTTTAAGTTCAGAAAAATTAAGAAAAAGCATAAGATAGACACTATGACTGGTGGTTGGGGGCGGTGAAATCAGTGAAGGGGGATTTAGAAAAGAAGACAGCACACTGAATGTTGGCTCAACTATGTGGGCAAGAACTGCCCTGGCAGCTCAGAGAAAGAAAGCTTCAGGCCGCTCTGGTCCAAGCAGGTTTTATGGAAGAGGTGGGATGTAAACTGAGTCCCCAGGGCAGAGACTTTGTGCAGCACAAAAGACGGGTGAGGGGAGTCCGGGCCCTAATTAGAAGGAAGCACCTTAAGGAGATGAGGACATCTACCTGTGGTCCTGACCTTCTTACCCTCGCAGAGAAGCACTGACTGCCCCAGGGCTAAAGACAAAAGCTACGAATTAAAACAAACCTGCCCAGTCCTTTGTCAATCATAAGCCAAACACAGACTTCCAGGCTCAGATTTTTAATTCTGATAGTGCGGTATCAGTCTTTATACATGTATGACAGACTTTTTTTTTAATCGTAAAATGGGTCTCAATGGCATACTCCAGAACAGTCACAGAAGATGGGTGCCTCAATTAGAGCAGTGCCAGCCTGTTCTGTGTAGGTTTCTCCAGCAGGGGACACTGTGGTGATTTAAAAAAAAACAAGGGGGTATTCAAGATGGAGGCGTAAGAGGTGAGACAGAGAACTCCTCCCAAAACCACACATAGTGCGAAAATATAGTTAGTATAACTAATCCTAGAAAAGCAACAGGAAAGAATGCTGCACCAGACTGCATACAGACCTCAAGAACAGAGCAGATGTCACGAAACAGGGTAATAGCTCCATTCCCGTATGACCCCCAACCTCACTCTAGGGGCTGAGCAGCTCCAGAGTCTGGAGCTTCTGGGCAATACAGGGCACCATACAGAAATATGAAATGTCAAAAGAACCTGGTTCAGACCAAAATCTCACAAACCCCAGAAAAAGGGCCAAATGAAACTGAACTCACCAATCTTCTTGAAAAAGAGTTCAAAATAAAAATCATAAACATGCTTATAGAGGTACAGAAAAATATTCAAGAACTCAGGAACAAATTTAAGTTGGAGATTCAATCATTAAGAAATTCCATATCTGAAATGAAACATACAATGGAGGGATTTAAAAGAAGATTAGATGTAGTAGAAGACACTATAAATAGAATAGAAATTAGAGAAGAGGAATACAAAGTAGCTGAGGCACAGAGAGAAAAAAGAATCTCTAAGAATGAAAGAATATTGAGAGAACTGTGTGACCAATCCAAACAGAACAATATTTGCATAATAAGGGTACCTGAAGAAGAAGAGAGAGAAAAGGGGATAGAAAGTGTCACTGAGGAGGTAATTACTGAAAACTTCCCCAATCTGAGGAAAGAGATAGTCTCTCATGCCATGGAGACACACAGATCTCCCAACACAAGGGACCCAAGGAAGACAACATCAAGGCATATAAGAATTAAAATGGCAAAGATCAAGGATAAAGACAGACTTTTTAAAAGCAGCTAGAGAGAGAAAAAAGATCACATACAAAGGAAAACCCATCAGGCTATCATCAGACTTCTCAACAGAAACCTGAACAGGACAGAAGGGAGTGGTATGCCATATTTAATGAAATGAAGAAGAAGGGCCTAGAACCAAGAATACTCTATCCGGCAAGGTTATCATTTAAATTTGAAGGAGGGATTAAATAATTTTCAAAAGCTGAGAGAATTTACCTCCCACAAACCACCTCTACAGTGCATTTTGGAGGGACTCCTATAAATGGAAGTATTCCTAAGGCTAAATAGATGACACCCAAAGGATAGACAAAGAGTACAGAATACGATTCATAACATACAAAGAATGGAGGAGGAAGAAAAAGGAGGAACAAAAACAAATCTTTAGGTTGTGTTTATAATAGCATACGAAGTAAGTTAAATTAGACTGTTAGATAGTAAGAGAATTACCCCCTGAATCTTTGGTAACCATGAGTCTAAAGCCTGCAATGGCAATAAGTACATACCAATCGATAATCACCCTAAATGTAAATGGTCTGAATGCACCAATCAAAGGCATAGAGTCACTGAATGGATAAAAAAATAAAACCCACCTATATGCTGCCTACAAGAGACTCACTTCAAACCCAAAGACATACACAGACTGAAAGTAAAGGGATGGAAAAAGATATTTCATGCAACTAATAGGGAGAAAAAAGCAGGAGTTGCAGTACTTGTATCAGACAAAATAGACTTCAAAAGAAAGTAACAAGAGACAATGAATGACATTATATAATGATAAAGGGGTCAGTCCAACAAGAAGATATAACTATCATAAATACCTATACACTCAACACAGAATCACCTTCATATGTGAAACAAATACTAACAGAATTAAAGTGGGAAATAGAATGCAATGCATTCATTTTAGGAGACTTCAACACATCACTCACTCCAAAAGACAGATTAACCAGACAGAAAATAAGTAAAGAGACAGAGGCACTGAACAACGTATAGAACATATGGACCTAACAGACATCTACAGAACACACCATCCAAAAGCAACAGGATACACATTCTTCTTAAGTGCACATGGAACATTTTCAAGAATAGATCATATACTAGGCCACAAAAAGAACCTCAGTATATTCAAAAAGATTGAAATTGTACCAAGCAGCTTCTAAGATCACAAAGGAATGAAACTAGAAATAAATTACTCAAAGAAAATGAAAAAAACCCACAAACACATGGAGGCTTAATAACATGCTCCTAAATAATCAATGGATCAATGACCAAATAAAAACAGAGATCAAGCAATATATGGTGACAAATGACAACAATAATTCAACACCGCAAAATGTGTGGGACGCAGCAAAGGCCGTGCTAAGAGGGAAATATACTGCAATACAGGCCTACCTCAGGAAAGAACAATCACAAATGAACAGTCTAAACTCACAATTAATGAAACTAGAAAAGGAAGAACAAATGAGGCCCAAAGTCAGTAGAAGGAGGGACATAATAAAGATTAAAACAGAAATAAATAAAATTGAGAAGAATAAAACAAGAGAAAGAATCAATGAAAGCAGGAGCTGGTTCTTTGAGAAAATAAACAAAATAGATAAACCCCTAGCTAGACTTACCAAGAAAAAAAGAGAGTCTACACACATAAACAGAATCAGAAATGAGAAAGGAAAAAATCACTACGGACACCAGAGAAATACAAAGAATTATGAGCGATTACTATGAAAAATTATATGGTAACAAACTGGATAACCTAGAAGAAATGGACAACTTTCTACAAAAATACAACCTTCCAAGGCTGACCCAGGAAGAAACAGAAAATCTGAATAGACCAATTACCAGCAAAGAAATTTGAATTGGTAATCAAAAAACTACCTAAGAACAAAACCCTGGTCCAGATAGTTTCACTGCTGAATTTTATCAAACATTTAGTGAAGACCTAATACCCATCCTCCTTAAAGTTTTCCAAAAAGGAGAAGAGGAGGGAATACTCCCAAACTCATTCTATGAAGCCAGCATCACTCTAATACCAAAACCAGGCAAAGACACCACAAAAAAGGAAATTACAGACCAATATCCATGATGAACATAGATGCAGAAATACTCAACAAAATATTAGCAAACCAAATTCAAAAAAACATCAAAAAGATCATCCATCATGATCAAGTGGGATTCATCCCAGGGATGCAAGGATGGTACAACATTCAAAAATCCATCAACATCATCCACCACATCAACAAAAAGAAGGACAAAAACCTCATGATCATGTCCATAGATGCTGAAAAAGCATTTGACAAAATTCAACATCCATTCGTGATAAAAATTCTCAACAAAATGGGTATAGAGCGCAAGTACCTCAACATCATAAAGGCCATATATGACAAACCCACAGCCAACATTATACTTTACAGCAAGAAGCTGAAAGCTTTTCCTTTAAGATTGGGAACAAGACAAGGATGCCCACTCTCCCCACTGTTATTCAACACAGTTCTAGAAGTCTTAGCCACAGCAATCAGACAACACAAAGAAATAAAAGGCATCCATATTGGTAAGGAAGAAGTCAAACTGTCCCTGTTTGCAGATGACATGACATTGTACATAAAACACCCCAAAGAATCCACTCCAAAACTACTAGATCTAATATCTGAATTCAGTAAAGTTGTGAGATACAAAATTAATACACAGAAATCTGTTGCATTCCTATACGCTAATGGTGAACTAGCAGAAAGAGAAATCAGGAAAGCAATTACATTCACAATCACATCAAAAAGAATAAAAAACCTAGGAATAAACCTAACCAAGGAAGTGAAAGATTTATACTCTGAAAACTACAAGACACTCATGAGAGAAATTAAAGAAGATACCAATAAATGGAAACACATCCCATGCTCATGGATAGGAAGAATTAATATTCTCAATGTGGCCATCTTGCCTAAAGCAATCTACAGATTCTATGCAATTCCTATCAAAATACCAACAGCATTCTTCAATGAACTAGAGCAAATCATTCTAAAATTCATATGGAACCACAAAAGACCCCAAATAGCCAAAGCAATCCTGAGAAGGAAGCATAAAGTGGGGGGAATTACGCTCCCTGACTTCAAGCTCTACTACAAAGCCACAGTAATCAAGACAGTTTGGTACTGGCACAAAAACAATCCCATAGATCAATGGAACAGACTAGAGAGCCTACATATAAACCCAAGCATATATGGTCAATTAATATGTGATAAAGGAGCCGTGGATATACAATGGGGAAATGACAGCCTCTTCAACAGCTGGTGTTGGCAAAACTGGACAGCTACATGTAAGAGAATGAAACTGGACTACTGTCTAACCCCATACACAAAAGTAAACTCAAAATGGATCAAAGACCTGAATGTAAGTCATGAAACCATAAAACTCTTAGAAAAAAACATAGGCAAAAATCTCTTGGACATAAACATGAGCAACTTCTTCATGAACATGTCTCCCCAGGCAAGGGAAACAAAAGCAAAAATGAACGAATGGGACTATATCAAACTAAAAAGCTTCTGTACAGCAAGGGCTACCATCAGTAGAACAAAAAGATATCCTACAGTATGGGAGAATATATTCATAAATGACATATCTGATAAGGGGTTGACATCCAAATTATATAAAGAGCCCACAAACCTCAACAAACAAAAAGCAAATAGGCCAATTAAAAAATGGGCAGAGGAGCTGAACAGACACTTCTCCAAAGAAGAAATTCAGATGGACAGCAGGCACATGAAAAGGTGCTCTACATCACTAATCATCAGAGAAATGTAAATTAAAACCACAATGAGATATCACCTCACACCAGTTAGGAGGACCACCATCCAAAACACAAACAACAAATGCTGCCGAGGATGTGGAGAAAGGGGACCCTCCTACACTGCTGGTAGGAATGTAAATTAGTTCAACCATTGTGGAAAGCAGTATGGAGGTTCCTCAAAAAACTCAAAATAGAAATACCACTTGACCCAGGAATTCCACTCCTAGGAATTTACCCTAAGAATGCAGCAGCCCAGTTTGAAAAAGACATATGCACCCCTATGTTTATCGCAGCACCATTTACAATAACCAAGAAATGGAAGCAACCTAAGTGTCCATCAGTAGATGAATGGATAAAGAAGAGGTGATACATATACACAATGGAATATTATTCAGCCATAAGAAGAAAACAAATCCTACCATTTGCAACAACATGGATGGAGCTAGAGGGCATTATGCCCAGTGAAATAAGCCAGACAGAGAAAGACAAGTATCAAATGATTTCACTCATCTGTGGAGTATAAGAACAAAGAAAAACTGAAGGAACAAAGCAGCAACAGACTTACAAAACCCAAGATTGGACTAACAGCTACCAAAGGGAAAGGGACTGGGGAAGATGGGTGGGAAGGGAGGGATAAGGGGGAGAAAGGGGCATTATGATTAGCACACATAAATAGGTGTGAAGGGAAGCAGACAAGGATCACAATTACTAAGAGGTAAGTTCTGAAATGGTGAGTGGATTCCCTTTCCAGAAGCTTCCATGCAGGTCCTCAGCCTTCCTCCTGGCTGCCATCACACTGCCCCAAGCACCACCTGCCCTGATCCTTCTCCATACCCTTGCCAGGGGCATACTGGTACAATGCAGATCAGTTTCTGTCACTCTCTTATCTAAAATCCTCCCCAGAACCCCATCCCCTCAAAATCTGGCACCAAGGACTTTGCTCTCAGTCCCCTCCTCTCCTGAAGGATGCCCCAATTCCCCAGTTCCTCCTACTCATTCAATCATTTAACAAATGAGTGGGCACTTACTAAGTGTCAGGCGTTCTTTTAGGAGCTGGGGGTATAGCAGTGAGCAAGCCCTATCATCAAGGAACTTGCAGAGGGTAAACAGACAACAAAGCCCCAAGATACACAGCGTGTCTGGGGAGGAAGTGCCATCAGGGTCCAGAATATGCAGGCAAAGCAGGGTATAAGGCGATCAGGGAGAGCCTCACTGAAGGGGAGGGGCAGACCTCGGCAGAGAAGCAAAAAGAGGTCAAGGAGGAAGCCATGCAGACATGTGAGGGAAGGGTGCCAAGCAGAGCCACCAGCAGGTGCAAAGGCTCTCGGGTGGGAAGGAGTCCAGTGTGGCTGGAGCACAGGGAGAGAGAAGTGGAAGGCAATGGGATATGAAGCCCTGAATCTAGCAGGCCACAGGATCCTGTAGGGCATTGACAGCCATTAGAAGGACCCCATTTTTACCTTAAGAGAGATGGAGGGGCATGAGAGGGTTCTAAGCAAGATGGCATGATGTGCATTACATTTACAGGATTTCCTTAACTGATGTGTTAAGAATACGGCATGTATGGTGGTGGGCGTCAGCGGAGGGCAGAAGCAGGGGGGACCAGCGGAGAAAGGTTAAACCACAGGAGAGAGAGTGGAGACTTGGCCCAGGGAGGCGTGGAGGAGGAGGGGAGGAGGTCAGAGCCACCAAGGTTCGTGCACCGTTTGAATGTGCGACATGAGAAGTGAGAACAAAGGGTGGTCCCCAGCTTGGGGCCTGAGCGGCTGGAAGTCAGGGCCACCATACCCGGTGATGGACAAACCTGGGCGGAGCCGGCTCGGCGGTGGAAAGGCACCCCTCAACTTTCTCCATTTGAACATCCTGCAGTTGCGATCAGACACCCAGGTGGAGATCAGGAGAAGGCAGTGGAAGAGCTCTGATGTAAGGATATTAGTTTGGAGTCCTCAGCACAGAGAAGGTTGTGAAAATGCCACCAAAAGCACGTGAACAGGGAGTGTTACAGACGGCGCGCATGCGCCCGCCACACGCTCCTCTGCGGAGACGCAGCCCCGAGGTGACGACACAGCGTGACGCGGCTTGGGGGCGGGGCCCTTGGAAGCCTTTGAGGTCATGAGGGTGGAGTTGCAGTGAATGGGGTTAGTGCCCGTATGGAAGAGACCCAGAGCTCTTGGCCCCTCCATCACGTGAGGACACTGCAGAGGGCAGCTGTCTGAACCTGGAAGCTCACACCAGATTCCAAATCCACAGATGCCTTGATGTGGGGCTTCCAGCTTCCAGGACTGTGAGGATTAAATTTCTCGTTTCTACGCCAGCCACTCTATGGTATTTTGTTGTGCCTGCCGAACGGACGAAGCCAGTTGTTAAAGGACCCACGACCTGACCTCTGGGGCACTCTGACCTCTGACCTTGTGCAAACACGTCACTGCCCTGTCGACCCGCATTCTGTGTGAGGAACATCCCAGGGGTGGTCACCTAACACGGTGAGCTCACCACCTTCCTGGCCTGGCTCACATGCCTGTGTACGATCTGACTTGGACTTCTCGGGAGAATCAACTTTCTTTCCTCAGTCCTCGTATTCCTCCACGTCTATTCCCAGCGCATGGGGCACAGGGCTGCTAACTCGCTGTGTGAGGAGGGAAACAGTACAAAAATGAGGCCAGCACAGCCAGTGTTGTATCAACATCCAACTTAAAATATGAAATGCTCCCAGTCAGGGGCCACTTGGAGTTGGGGGTCAAGGCTTCTCAGGCAAGATTCAATTCAAACATCTCTCCTAAACCTGAGGTCCTATCCTGGGCCATCTCCTCTCAACTCATCTGCATCTGCCCAGCTCAGATCTTTGGAGAGGGAACGTTCCCAAGGTGGTGGGGGGTGGCATGAGCAAGGACAGACAGAGCTCCCTCATCACCACGGAAGAACACCCAGCCCAGGCTCCTGGGGGACGGTGCCCACGATTACCCCCTCACACTAGGAGCTGACCTGCCGTCTCTGGAAGAAATGCCATGTTTGGAGGGTTGGAACTGAGCACAGGCTGTTTAATATTCTTTCATTTCTCTCCACTGGTAGTAGACACTGCATTTATACTTTTTATAAGTTGCCTTATCCAAATTGGTCATTTAACACACCTATAAGGCAGTCCCAGGCAGGAAGGATCAGCCCATTTTCCCGGCGGGTAAATGAGACTTAGGGGACTGGAGAGTCCCTCAGAGGTCAGCGAGGAGCTGAAGGCCGTCCTCGAGTTGTCCAGTTGGAATGTGGGACTCGCGTTCCCAGACTGCTTTTCTGTCCCTGTGCCTTGTTGCCTCCTCACGGCAAAACAGAAAGACACTTCGTTTCCCTGACATGAGGAATTAGGACTTGGTCACTCGGGACTCAATTTTCTGTTGCACGAAAAGTAGGCAGAGGGAAGGGTCCCTCCCCTGCACCCTCTCCTTTCCCGGCCCATCTATAAACACAGGCACCACCAGAACTCCTGAATCCCCATCGCAGAGCTAGTGCCTCTGTCAAGAACCCAGAGCCACGTGGTCACCACTCACCAAGCCTCTAGGCCACCAACTTCTGCTGTCACAGTCGACGAGGGAGAGAACCAAATTAAATACCCCAAAATAATGACTGGTAAATCTAGAATCCTAGGGCACATTGGAAACCCTACGTGCTAAGTCACCATGCTGCCATCTGACGGTGGAGTGAAGGTGGCATCGGAAGAACTGAAGGGCAGTGCCATCCCAGTGTGGGGCCAATCCCCCTCCAGCAGCCACGCTGTAAATGCCTGTCTTCCCCAAGGGGGCCACTGACTGAACAGGAAATCCATCTTCACTAAGACATGAACACACCCTATCTTTGTTCCATGTATTTTATGCTAAGTAAATTTGGCTCAAAACCTCAGCTGCCTGTGGGAAATTCTCCTTAGTAGTCTCAGGCTCTGAACTGCTCCCTGATGTCAGTGTTTCTACCTCATCTGTGTTTATATTCTCCAAACAGAACTCTGCAATGATCAGGTGCTCAAGAAATGATAAAGTTGAATTGTTCTGTAGTATAGGGCCAATAAATAATGCATCCTGGGGAATGATCTAATCCCACGTTGAAGACTCTCACATCTTAAATAGAAAAGTTATATCCAAAGACAGGGGCAGAGAAGTCATAGTATTACCTCTGCGTAACCATCACACCCTGAAATTACGATATTGGGCCTGAAGTTAGTTGCTTTAACTTTCTTCTCTAGCCTGGAGTTGAGATCCGCCAACGATGCCTCAGAAAGGATCAAGAATGGGCTGGCATCTGAGTAAGCAATCTGCTAAGGAAATAGAGATTATTGTAACATGGCACACAAAAGAATTTCTCAGCAGTCACATGTAAATACAACATGGCCTTGGGATCCTATAGCCACCACTGGGCAAGTGCCCTTGGGGAAGTCACTTCATCTTTCTAAGCCTTCAACTTGTCAAAGGTTTAGTAAGGTGATGACCTCATTATGTGTGATATTAATTATTCACTGATTCCATGAATACTTATTCTTTATGCAAGCTGCCAACCAGTGGTATTTTGCTGACCCTCTTTTGTGATGGCCATAGTAATTGTGCTACACAGCACTGTGTTACCACCCCTACTTTTATGATGAGTCCTTACAGCCTCATTCTTTTATGGGCCAGTCTGGTCATTTTTAGCCTGTGGATCTCCATACCCACCCTCGTTTGCCCAACTGTGGTCTGACCCACAACTGCAATCACACTGCAAAGAGGTTGGATGCCACATGGCAATTGCAGAATGCAGTGGAAAAGATACTGGCACAGAATGGTTTTGAAACCCTTTTGGCACTAGAAGTCTTTCATAAATAGGAAGGTAGGTGCTCATGGGGAAAATGGGAGAGTCCCCCAAATCAAGAAACACAGATGCTCCCAAAGGAGTGGCTTTATTTTTGTCTGTTGTATGTTACCCCAGGTGATGTCCAGGCCAAGCTGCCTGGGAGCCACCTGACAAAATGACAGAGTGGAGCAGCAGACATGCCACCCTGCCTGAGGGGCTATATCAGACCGCTCTGCACTCCTGAGGAAGGCTGCCTTCCCAGGACACACAGAAGGCCAAAGCCGGGGGATGCACCTCTGACCTTTTCAGTGGGCTGGAACACATCCAATACTTGGTGGGAATTTCTCGGTCGCATGTGTGGCTCAAAGTGCACCAGGCGGTAGGGCTGCGTCTTCAGGAAGCTGGTTATCCACTGGGCCGCCTCCTCCCCACAGTCTCTGCCCTCCACCTCTAAGCCATGCACTCTGTAGGGGGTAGCAGGAGCAAAGAATGGCCATGGCTTTGTATGTCTCCTACACATACTAGAAAAGCTGCACCAAGCTGTGGTGTCACTGTAATTCCTTAAGTATTAGGAGACCTAATTTTAGCGTGGTTTTGCCCCGAACCACTGTGTAAGCCTAAATGAAGGCACAGTTTCTAGCCTTGCTTTCCTAGTTTTAAAATAGAGTGGTACAACCTGCACCCCTCTATCTGGAAGAAATGTAGGGAAGAAAAACGAGATCATGTTTGAAAAGATATGGAGCTCTCCAAAAGAGTTCAGTATAAAGTCAATTTATGATTACCGCAAAATCTGGTTCACTGAGCTCAACAGCAACCAGAAATCTTAATTAATAGGCCTGGCTACACTTTACCCGTATGATGAAAATAAAACTAGATACAACAATGTATATGCAAATGTTCTATAGATACTAAAACGTTATAGATAACAAAAGAAATATGATTTGCTCACTAGTAATAACTTGGTAGGATTTAAAGTTCTCCTTCCCTAACATACAGTGTGCAGGACTGCTTGGTTATACGTCTTTCACAGCTGTATGGAGGAAAGAAACCTGCTTGGCATAGTTCAACAAGCATAGGGACCGTTACCATTGTGAGCATTCAAGGTAACTCTAGGTGGCGCCTGAGTACAACATGAAATAATGAATTGCACAGAGTGATTCTGTTAAGTTCAGTGATAGTAACACATGATAATAACCTCTTTTAAAAAACAACCATCCTCAGATCAAGGGAGGTCTGTAAGCAATAATTTATAGCTAGATTTAGGTAATGTTTTATTTGGAGCATACTCATTATTTTAGTTACCTTCTGTACCTGAAAATATTTTGTCTGAAAGTTCTATTTTATCTGGTTAAATACAGCAACTCTTGCAGTCTTTTGGCTTCCACTTACATGGATTATCTTCTCCTATACCTTCACTTGGAGCCTATGTGTGTTCTTAAAGCTGAGTCAATCTCCTGTAGGCAGCATATAGCCAAGTCTTGTTCATTTACCCATCCCAGCCATTCTATCCCTTTTGAGTGGGTAATTTAATGCATTTACATTTAGAGTAATTATTGATAGGTAAGGACTTACTAATGCCATCTTATTGTTTTACAGCTGTTTTGTAGTTTCTTTGTTCCCTTCTTCCTCTGCTGTTGCCTTCCTTGTGAACTGATGATTTTCCATAATGGTATGCTTGGATTCCCTTCTCTTTATCTTGTAGGATCCTATTGTAGGTTTTTGCGTTGTGGTTACCAAAAGGCTGGCATTAAACATCTTGCAGTATAACAGTCTATTCTATTCTGATAATAACTGATTTCTATTTTATACAAAAACTCTATGCTTTTACCCCACCCCCTTTTATGTTTTTAATGTCATAATTTACCTGTTTTTATTGTATATTCATTAACAAATTATTGTAGCTAGTTATTTTTAATACTCTTGTCCTTTAACCTTTATACTAGAGTTAAGTACAATATACCACCATCTTATAGTATTAAGCTAGTTATTTTTAATACTCTTGTCCCTGAACCTTTATACTAGAGTTAAATAGAATTAATATACCACCATTTTACAGTATTATTCTGAATTTAACTTTGTAGTTACCTTTACTAGCATGCTGTGTATTTTCATATGTCTTCACTTTACTAGTTAATGTCCTTTCATGTCAGCTTGAAGAATTACTTTCAGCATTTCTTGAAAGGCAAGATTAGTAGTGATGAACTCCCTCAATTTTTGTTTGGGAAAGTCTTTCTCTCTCCTTCACTTCTAAGGGATCACTTTGCCAGATCATAAACAGTCTTTCTTTTTCTTTCAGCACTTTGAATACACCATTCAGCTCTCTCCTGGCCTGTTAAGTTTCTTCTGAGAAATCTGTTGATAGCATTGTGGGGATTCCTTGCAAATTACAAACTTCTTTTCTCTTGCTGTTGCTGTTTTTAAGATTCTCTCTTTCTATCTCTGTTTTTTTTTTTTTGACAGTTTTATTCTATCTCTTTAAGTTGGATTTGTTTGGTGACCTGTGAGCTGCATGAACTTCGATGTGCAAATCTCTCTCCAGTTTTTGGGAGTTCTCAGCCATTATTTCTTTAAATAATCTTTCTGCCACCCATTTCTCTTTTCCTTTGAGAACTCCAATAATACACAAATTATTTATCTTAGTGGTATCCCATAGATTATAAAGATTCTATTCACTCCATTTCATTTTTTCTCTTTGTTTTCCTTTGACTAGATAATTTCAAAGGTCCTTTCTTCAATCTCAATCTCCAAAAGTCCTTTCTTTTGCTTGATCCATTCTGCGATGTAGTCTATTGCATTTTTCATTTCGTGCATTTCATTCTTCAGCTCTAGAGTTTCTCTTTGGTTTTGTTTACTTTTTATGATTTCTACCTCTAACTTCTCATGGTGTCTGTTTATTGTTTTCCTCATTTCACTGAATTGTTTTGGGGTCTTCTTGTATCTCGTTGGGTTTCCTTAAAACAGCTGTTTTGAATTCTTTTTTAGACAAATCACAGATCTCCACATGTTTGGGACAGATTACTGCAAGATTATCATGACTCTTTGGTAATGTTACGTTTCACTGATTTTTCATGTTCCTTGGAGTTTGAGTTGCTGTCTTCACATTTGAGGTAGCAGTTATCTCCTTCGATTTACCACCTACCTTTGGGAGAGAAACACCTGCATCATCTCTGCTGGGGATTCTGAGGCTTTGTCAGACCTTCCATGGATACACCTGCTGCGTGCTTCCTGCTCCCTCTTGTGGCAGAATTCTCACTTGGAAGCCTTCTCTCAGTCCTGCAACTCATGAGGCAAAGTGCTGACAGCCTTTTTTCCCCAAAGGTGGCACAAAAGCTCAAGTCCGTGGTCTTGCCCAGACCTGCAGACTGGGGCCACCTTTCTGTGCATGCTCACTAGCTGTCCACCAAAGCCTGGGCTGACATGCACACCAGAGCCAGCCAGAGGTAGGGATGGCGGGTGGTGGGTGAAGCACCCCTGAGCTACCTGTCGGCCAGTTGGGGGATCCACAGGTGAAGCATCACCAGTGGTTTGTGGGCAGCTTCTTGGTGGAGCCTGCAGTGCAGTTAGTAGGACCCTTTTAATGCCCTCTCAGAGTCCCATCTGCTGTTCTCTCAGCCTCTTCCCGCCCCTCTAGCCATGCAGCTCAAGATTCAGTGCTCTGCATGAAGCAAGAGAGAAATGAGCCTCTTTGGTAACAGCCCACACAGCTGGAGAAGCCAGGTGCTCACTCACACATTCACCTTCCACCACAGGAGAAATCATGGGCCAAGACTGGCCCTAATCTGTTCTGCCCTGTGGGAGGGATGACACGGATAAAGTCAAACTGTGCCTCTCGCCCTCTTCACTGTATCCAAACTCATAATTTTTTGCTCCAGTGGTATGCTGGAACTCCTCCACTAGAAATCTGGATTCTGCAAAGGCTCTCCTATCCACAGGTGATTGTCTAAGACTGTTTCCCAGAGGCCTCCAGACTGCAGCCAGCAGGGTTGGGGCCAGTGCATGGGCCACTGCAGGGCCCATGGCTGGGATGGAGGTCTGGGTGCCTAACACCCAATGCACAGGGGGGCAGGACTCCTCCCGGGTCCCTTGGTGTATGGTGCTGGGCCCCACAGCTCCCACAAAGGTACTTTAGCCCACAGATAGATTCCAAATTCCTGTTGTTGAGGGGAGGGACGTGCATGAGGGGTGTTTTATTTATCCATGAGGCTGACATCACTCCTGTACAATTGTATTTAATTGCTCTTTCTATCAAATGAGAAATTACTAACAGTGCCAAGGTTACTACATTAAGCAGTGAGATTAGTTCTGCTCAATGTTTTCATGAATTTTTAAACGTTTTTATTGAAATATAATATTCACATAGAAAAGTGCACTGAGTATATGGCTAGGTGCATTTTCACACACTTCATTCCACCCATTCTGCATTAACCTTCTAAGAAAGGGCTGAAGTACACATGCTATCTGCCTATAGAGTAATCAGAACCTTATCAACAAATGCCAGGAGCATCTATCCACTTTACTTGCTTTTTTTCTTATTCAAGTTGAAGAATAAACAAAATGAATACTATGGATGAAAAATGTCAAAATTCATACACCCAAATAAGTATTACTTTGAAAGTAGTCACCTTTGGAAGCAATATAAGCATTCTGGTTTTTAATTGAAGTACAGTTGATATATAATATTCTCCTGGTTTCAGGTGTACAATGTAGTGACTGGATAATTCTAACATTAGTCATAGCCAACTTGGAAGATTCACAACTGAGCCTTACCACTTTTAAGTCTCACCTCACTCTCTAAACCAAAATATCACCTTACACAGCTTGGCACCTCCTTATTCACTAGACTTAGCTCCACGTGATTTCTTTGCTTTCTCCAAAAATCAAGTCCACCATTAAGTGGGTGAAGTTTTCCCAAACTGAGTGTGTGTGAGAGGGTTAGCCCATGTGTGTGTGAGTGTGACTGTCTGTGTGTGGTGGAATGTCTGAAATGTCCGTTTCTGAGCAAGGGCAGCATTACCAAAATCTTTGTATGGGGACAGCCTTGGCTGTGTCCTTAATGTCCTGTCCTTGTTGGCTGTCTCTTTCTGGTGCCCGTGCAAAAAATTGGCCTTATTGCCCCAGAGTAAAATCCTTATAGCCATCAAGGCCCCATCTCAGTCTTGCCATCCAGTAACCCAGGGCTTTCTTCCTTTGCTGCTTTTCCAGAGGGGTGAAAAGGCAAGCCGGTGTGGAGATGGGGAGGAAGGCTGCCTAAGACTTCAGTTGACAGTAGTTATCTTTCCTAACTTAAAGCATCTGTATCTATCTTGAGTCATTGAAGAAATTTTAAATGTCTGCCCTCTTGAGCTGACACTTATTTCCATGGCAACCCCTAGGTGCAGGTCTTGGGGTTCTGGTTCAAAAGCACATGGAACTTAAGGCTTTTAAATAAGCACAATTTTGCTCTCTCTTTCCTTCTTGCACATTCCTCCTGTGCTCTGAGCAGCTTCCGCTGTGTTGCTGGGGCCAGCATTTTACTAACACACTGTTCCTAAGAAGCCAAGCCAAAAAAAAAAAATTTCAAATGTTTCTATGTTCCTAAAAGCTTTGGCAAAGATAATGTAGGTACAGTTTGAGACTGCTTGCCTGAAGAATCCATATAAAGGCCCTAATTCTCTGTATCCCATTAGTGGTGGGCACAGCTTGTGAGAAAATCAAGTAACAGCCTCAACAGTGAAAGCAGGTGCTCTGGCAAATGGCAAATGATCATGACCTTTTGAAGATGACCCTGGGGCCCCAAGAGCTCAGCAGAAATCTTTAGGAAACTGTGGGCCAAAGTTACAACTCCTCCACAAGAGAATGGCCTGGGGTGCTAAAGGAAACCCGAGTCTAAAAGGTCTTTGCAGTCTTTGTTCTAAAAGTCTGTGGACTACAGCAGTACCTCTAAACCTTCTCACTTTGCCATTTCCAAACACACCCTTGTTTAGTCTTTGTTGTGTGAACCAAAAAGCCCATATGGGACCAAGAAAAAAGCTTCCATGTGATTCCAAACAAATTAATCATTAAATGAAAGACATTTAACCACAAGAAAGTATAGATAAATACTGAACCATGGCAGACAAAGAAGAAGCAGGATATGGACACACAGGAAATACACACTAGCACAGCCATACTAAAAAGTGTGCCTTGGAATCAAACATGCAAGTTAAATCAATGAGAAATTACCATTTTCTCCATAAAACTGGCAAAGTATTTTTTAACACAGTGGTCAAAATGTAGTTAGACAGATATGCCTGTAAACTGCAGCTGGCTGTATAGCTAGTATAACCATTCTGCAAAACATTCAGCAACATTCATCAAGTTTGTAGGAACCATACTCTTGTTTCTAGGAAAAGCACAGCTAAAAATTTTTCCCTAAGGAAATAAAAAGAGATGTGAACAGAGATTTATGCCAAGCTATTCATCACATTCTTCTTCATACCTGGAAAAAATTGAACACAATCCAAATGTTTAATTATGGGGATATGTTAAAATGCACCAAAGGACACCCACAGAATGAAATATTATGCCAACATGAAAACGGTATTTTTGAAGACTGTTTTTGTCAATATGAAAAATACTCAATACTTCAACTTGAGTAAATAACAGTACTCAAGACTCTGATCTTTGTATTACTTAGATTTTGTTTTTAAAGTATTAGCCAGAGACAGAATGAAAATATGTCAAAATATTCAGATGGTTTTTGTTCTCCTCATTTTCTTTTGGTTATTTTCCAGCTTTCAACTATGAACATGTATTACTTTCACTATCGGAAAAACCATCAAATGAAAATAAAAACAGATGATGACTTAAAATGCTACAATATTAGAGAAATTACACTAGTATTTTATGAACTTTTGGGGATCTTTAGACATTTTTCAGCTAACTTGGATCTATATTTTTGATGTGATGTTCTTTTCTATAATAGGCTAGGGATTACATTGAACGTTCACACTGCATTTTAATTCAAAAAGCAGAAACTGAAACTAGAGTATAATTAGATCAGATTTTAATTTTCCTTTAATGGGATTTAAAAAATCAACCCTAAACATGATTTCTTAGAAGCAAAGCTCAGTTTTCCTGGAACAGCCCTTCTGATGCTGGGCAAGGAGCCTCCGTGCAAAGCGCTCTCCTGGCCGACTCTCTGGCCTCACTATGACCCAGAGCCTGAGCGTCTGAGGGCAGGTCCCTCTTCTGTTGCAGCTGTCATTTCATTAGGACTGAATACCACTGGTCACATAGGCATTCCTAACCCAGATCTGGAAGGTTCCCTGTCTTTTCAGGCAAAATAGGGCAAGTCCTATGGTAATACATAGATCCAGTCTCACCTCGTCCAGGGCGCTCTCCCCACTCACTCCCACCCCTTAGTTTGTCCTTTATCCTTTGGGGGAGTTATCCTTCTCTTGCTGATGTGTCAATATACTTTTATTCCCATGGTTTTCTCCATAGGACTTTTGTGTCTCACCCCGACATGAACACACATTTCTGAAGCTGTTTCATTGTCCCTCCTCCTTTTAGATCACCATTGACCCTACATAGGGTACATCTGTGATCAATGGTTAATTACTGATCGTGTTTCTCAGGATTCCCTCCATAGTTCACAGTTTCTCAAAACCGCATGACTGAACACTCCTGTGAGGACTGAGACCGACACCTTACCTGCACTTGAGCACTGCGTTCGTGGCGGGTGTCTTGACGGGCAGCAGCAGGTCCTTGGTGCAGGCTGCACTGAGGGTCAGGGTGTCACTCTCACAGGTCAGGGAAATCAGTACCAGGCGAGGCTCTTGTCGAGCAGTAACCATGTTTCCCTTCTCATTGATCACAAGCCAAAACCTGCCATTTTCAAAACACAAGATACACATGGACAGCCAGGACAGGCGGCCTGTCTCTACAGGAGCTTCAGCTAAGCACTGCCATCTTTGATTCCTCCCCATAAACGTGTGTGTGTGTGTGTGTGTGTGTGTGTGTGTGTGTGTGTGTGTGTGTGTGTGTGTGTGTGTGTGCGCGCCTGTCTATCCTCTTCAATCCCGGCAACACAGCAAGACTGAGTCTGTCAGTTCATTTCAAAGGGTTTAATAACCACTCAAGCATCTGACACATACAATCTGCAGAGTATTTTGAGCTCCTTCATGGCAAAGAAATCAAAGATGTTAATTCATTTTCATCTCAATTGCCAGGAAGTCTGATCATCTTCATTAAACGTGCCCCGGGGAGATGACAAGGATCTATTTCCCGGAAAGACTTTAAGGACACAAGGAAGCCCAGCACCTGGCAGACCGTGGGCACTGGGCTCCCGCCGATGGAAAGAACGAGACAGCTGCTGTACTGCCTGCCAGCGTGCCATCAGCTGAGCAGCCCACACTGCCACTGCCACTTCGCCGAACCCCCACTTTAAAAGATACTGTTTCAATAGTCAGGGCGGTGATTCTGCAAGTTCCTAAAAGTTCTGTCGTTAACATAGACAGCAGTATTTTTGGCCTGGTACTCTTGGTCTAGAGGTACTCACAGCAAAAAATAAATAAATAGAGAAATAAAACCAATAGGATGCACCATTCCAGGAAATGAACAACGTGTTTGTGTAGATTTCTCTCGGCTACCAAGGAAGCCAAACATACTGACATTTTGTTCATTTCAATATACCCTGGATGGAATGCTTACAATTATAGAAGTGAGCTTGTGCTGCTGGGATCCATAGAGAATAAGAAAAATATGGCAGAGACATTAGGTCATTAAAGATACTCTTCGCTTACCTCCAGCAGCGCATCATGCTTGACTCATTCAGGGCATCAGAAAAATCAAGTTAGCGTTAACCCGCTGGGGAACTGCCCTTTGAGCAG
This sequence comes from Smutsia gigantea, assembly GCA_032199065.1. Classification (NCBI taxonomy): domain Eukaryota; kingdom Metazoa; phylum Chordata; class Mammalia; order Pholidota; family Manidae; genus Smutsia; species Smutsia gigantea. Next base: position 213,575 of record JAVSCE010007073.1, read on the forward strand.
CTCTTCATCCTGGACAGACAGAGCCCTGCCCTGCCCCAAATCCTTGGTACCAGAACATGCATATTCTCTCTCACAATTCTTCTTAGCAATAATGGCAGCCTGGTCTTTGTAAAATACAAATCTGATCATGCAGAATCCCTCCAAACTTCTTGCTTTCAGGATAAAACCCTCATGCTTCAACCAGGTGAGGCCCTTTGTAATCCAGCTGTTCTCACAGCCATTCTTACAGCCCTGTGTCCTCACACATGCCAGCCTCTCTTCTTCTTCTTTTCTTTTTTTTTTTTTTTTGGTGGTAAAACATACATAAAATGCCAAGCATACTCTTAGGTACATACCCAAAAGAACTGTAAATGGACTCAGATATTTATATGCCCATGGTCATAGCAACCAAAAGGTGGAAACAACCCAACTGTCCATCAACAGAAGATGAATTTTTAAATGTGATTTTGATTACTTTAAGTGCACAATTCAGTGGCATTAAATATGTTCATATTGTTGTGTAACCATCACCACTATTTCCAAAATGTCTTTAATCACCCCAAACAGAAACTCTGAACCCACTGAGCAATAACGCCCCATTCCCTTCTTCCCCCAGCCCTTGGCAACCTTTAATCTACTTTCTACCTTTATGAATTTGCCCCTTTTAGGTATGTCACATAACAGGAATCATACAGTATTTATCCTTTTGCACCTGGTTTATTTCATGTAACATAATGTTTTCAAGATTTACCTATGCTGTGGCATGTATCAGAACTTTGTTCCTTTTTATGGCTGAATAATATTCCACCATGTGTATTTACCGTCTTGTTTTTGATCAATTCACCTGTTGGTGGACATTTGGGTTGATTCCACCTTTTGACTCTTATGAATGATGGGACAGTGAACTTGCTGTATAAGTATCTGTTCAAGTCCCTGCTTTCAATTCTTCTTGGGAAATATCTAGGAATACACCAGCCTTTCCCCCCAGCACACCTGTCCTCCCCAGCCCAGCATCCTTACTTAGCTCATCTTTTCTCTCTCTAGAATGTTCATCTCCTAACTTACTTGCCTAGAAAGTTCCTAATCATTATTAAGTTTTCAGTCCAAGCTGCTAAGTCATTCCTGACCCTCCCAGTCCGTTTCGGGTACTCCTTTCTCTGAGATCCCTGGCACTTGTCATACTGAGTCTTTCGTTGTTTCTCTTGATGATACTATCTGGTAGTATGGTGACAGAAATAAACAATTTACCCTAGTGTCTGCTACAAATGCCAGCTCGTATTATTTATTATAACATGAGCTCAATACATATAGTAAAATTACAATGCCCTCTGCTTCTGGGGCCTACAAAAGCAAATGAATTCAATAAAATCTACCATCTTTCAGAGGCTACTGTACAAACCATGGGATATCTAGGATTCTTGGTTTCCTTTCTGAGGCGAAGATGCATAGCTCACTTTTCAATTATGAATTGTCATGGACTGCCCTCTGGGGAGCTGGAAGGGGGGAAGATTGCAGCCCCTCTCAGGCCTGTGTGTTACTTGCAGAATCTGTGAGAGCTGCTCTAAGAGGAAGGAGTTTGAAATGCTGCCTCAAAGTGAGGCCCAGGGCTGGCCGGATGCCAGATGGAGAGGACAAAGTGGCTTCCTCTGGACCTTTGCAACTTTCCTGAACCTCGGGAATTCACATAGATGACTACCTAGATGGGGCACTGATGAAACCACAGCTGACAAAGCTCCAGTGTGCCAAAGAAAACAGGAGTCCAGGTCCCCTGCCATGTGGCTCTGAATCTCACTTTCTTTATCCCTAAAATAGTGCTTGAAATAATTAAAGACAATAATATATGCAATAAAGTTTTGTAAACTGCAAGAGATTAAAGCTTCAACTGCTGTCATGATTATGTACTCTGCATTGGTGCACTCTCTGAGGGCTCCGTGCCCCACGTTTCCTCAAGTTCCAAGAGACAGTTACTAAAAACAAAGTGGCGGGGACCGATCTCCCGAAGCTCTTGTCCCCTCCTCTAGACGGAGTTTAAGAAGCGGCCCGTGCACTGGCAAATACGCGGGGACAGTCACCACACCTCATCAGGTCAAGAGCGAAAGAGCCCGTGGGAGGTGCGAATACAGCCATTTCGGGAATGCGAGTCAGGACAAAGAGGCCCAGCGTCCTGGACCCCAGGGGTCTTCGGTTGGGAGGTGATGGCCGCTTTTCTCTTTATCCTCATCCCTTCTGTTCCCCGTTTCTTTGCAAGGGAGATAAGGACCTGTTAGCGGCCCTGCACCTCCCCCTCTCCCGTCAGTGACCGGAGCCCACCCCGCGCTGCCCCCAGCCCGGCTCGCCTTACCTGTCCCGCAGGTGGCCGCTGCGCAGCCCCAGGGCCGTGCACTCCGCCGCGCTCACCGGCACCCCCTTGCAGGACTTGACCGGGTAGATCCAGAGCTGCGCCACGGTGCCCACCTGCTGCAGCCGCCTCCGCCGCCTGCGCTGCGAGCGGCGCCACGCGACCGTCCCCAGCGCCACGGCGGCCAGTCCCAGCGCGGCCACCCCGAGCCAGCCGGGCCGGGGCTGCGCGGGCAGGCGCGGCGCGGGGAGGCCCAGGCGGCCCAGCGCCCAAGAGTCGGCGGCGCCCATGGCCAAGCGAGCGCGGGCGCGGCGGTTGTTCTGGGGGACGCAGGCCACTGCCTGCCGAGCGGGGCCGCCCCGGGCTGTTGGGGGAGATGCGGGCCTCGGCCTGGAGCCCAGAGGAAGGGCCGCTCCCGGAACCCCTTCCGGGCTGATCAAAGTAGCTCGTCCTTTTCAGGAGGCTGGCCCCTGGGGCCCTGGGCGTGGGAGGTGAGGGGTCAGCTTCTATCTGCCCTTCGCCCCTCTGCCTCTTCCACCTTCTGCCGCCTGCATCTGCAAGCGATGGGCCCTCCCCCAAGATCAGCACAAGCGACTAGTTTATTTACTTGTGGATTGTTTATTTCACCTAAAATAGACAAAAACACAAACTATGCATGACAAAGCTTGATTTCGAAGTTAGAAATCAGGCAGCAGGCACGTCTCTGTCTTGGGGATGGCGGGGAGGGGGACGGCACATCCTGGCCTGCAGTGTCCAGCCGCCCTTCACCGCCCGCCCTGCCTGTGGCGCAGGGACGAGGGAGTCGCAGCAAGTGGGAATCTGGGGATGCAGGACTGCCACCAGACCCTCAAGGCCTTCGAACGGAGACCCGCGAGGGTCTGGAGGCCTCCTGTTCTCCCAGCTGCAGCTCCGAGTTGCGATGCACAGAAGGAAGTGCCCTCCACTGGACTCAGGACGCAGTCGGCTCCTGCTGGCACCAAGCCTCAGCGGCCTTCGCAGCAGCCATGGCTAGGAAGGTTGGTACTGACCCACACAAGAGCCAGAGGCTTCTTGGGGGCAGGAGGGAAGGCCACCTGGCCCTGCAGGCACTGACCTCAATCACTTGTCTCTTCCAAATCAGGTCATTTCTGAAACAAGGTCAGCTATCAGGGTTAGGGTGGTTTAAGACGATTTGGCTCCTGTTTGATGTGCTGGGCTGTTAAAGAAAAAAATTATTCTGACATTTGTTAGAATGAAAGGAAGACTTTATTCATGTCTACTGCTCCTCTAAAGTCAGGTCCAAGACAAAGATGTCCACTCTTGCCACTTACATTCAACAGAGTACTGGAAGTCCTAGCCAGAGCAATTAGACAGAAAAAAGAAATAAAGGGCATCAAATTAGAAACGAAGATGTAAAATTATTTGCAGATGACATGATAGCATATACAGAAAAGCCTAAAGATGCCACCAAAAACTATTAGACCTAGTAAATGAATTCAGTAAATTTGCAAAATACAAGACCAATATACAAAAATCAGTTGCATTTCTATACACTGACAAACTATCAGAAAGAGAAATTAAAACAATCCCATTTACAATTGCATCAGAAATAAAAAATATCTAGAAATAAATTTACCAATGAAGTGAAAGATCTGTACATTGAAAACTGTTAAGACATCAATAAAGGTAATTTAAAAAGGCAGAAATAAATGTAAAATGGTTCTGTGCTCACAGTTTGGGAGAATTACTATTGTTTAAATGTCTGTACAACCCAAAGCAAGCTACAGATTCAGTGCAATCCCTACCAAAATTCCAAGGCACTTTTGAAAGAAATAGAAAAAAACAGTCCTAAAATTTGCATAGAACCACAAAAGATCCTGAATAGCCAAAGCAATCTTGAGAAAGAAGTACAAAGCTGGAGGCATCATGCCTCCTGATTTCAAACTGTACTATAAAGCTATAGTAATCATAACAATATTGGATTGGCATAAACACAGACACATAGATCATGAAACACAATGAAGAACAGAAAGAAATCCATGAATACATAGTCAGTTAATTTACAACAAAGGAACCATGATTATACAACAAGAAAAGAATAGTCTTTTTAATAGATGGCAGTGGGAAAACTGGACAGTCACATGCAAAATAATCCAACTGGACCCTTATCTTACACCACACACAAAAATCAACTCAAATGTACTCTATGCTTACATGTAAGACCTGAAACCATAAAACTCCAGGAAACCAAAAAGGGGTTTTGCTCCTTGGCAGTATTTTTTTTTTTGATGTAACGGCAAAAATAAATAGGTGGGGCAACATCAAATTAAAATGCTTCTGCACAGCCAAGGAAACCACCAACAAAATGAAAGCGCAGCCTGTAGAACTGGAGAAAATATTTGCAAACCATGTATCTGATAAAGGGTTAATATCTAAAAAATGCAAAGAACCTATGCAACTCAATAGCCAAAAAACAATCCAACTTAAAAATGGGAAGCCATTTTTCCAAAGCAGACGATAAACACCTAACAGGTACGTGAAAAGGTGCTTAATCACTAGGGAAATGTAAACCAAAACCACAAAGGGATAAAAGAGATGTCACCTCACACCTGTTAGAATGGCTAAAATCAACAAGACAAGCCACAACAAGTGTTGGCGAGGATGTGGAGAGAAGGGAACCCTCGTGTGCTGTGCTGGTGGGAATGTAAATTGGAGCAGCCACTATGGTAAAACAGCGTGGAGGTTCCTCAAAAAATTAAAAATAGAACTACCATGTGATCTAGCAATTGCACCTCTGGGTATTTATCTGAAGAAAATGAAAACATTAACGATATTGGATAAAGAAAATGTATGTGTGTGTGTGTGTGTGTGTGTGTGTGTGTAATGGAATATTATTCAGCACTTTAAAAAAATCCCGCATTTTGGGCCACTATGAATGGTCCTTGAGGGCATTATGCTAAGTCAAATAAGACAGAGAAAGACAAGGACAGTTTGATCTCACTTGTATGTGGAATCTTAAAAAGTAGAAGTAAAAATAAAAATAAAAAAGAACTTGACAAATCGAAAAACCCAGAGAATGGGAGATCTCTGAAATAAAAGGGTTTATTGAGCCTAAACAAATGCAGGCAGATAAGGACTGAGTCCTGGGACAGGCAGTTCGTGCACCACCAGCGTAAGACCAGTTCACAGACACAACTTACCAGACTCAAGAAGCAGAGGACATGTATAAGGGGTCTCAAGGAAAGAATGTTCTTTAAACTCACATTGGCTACAGGTAAGGAAGGTGGGCTGATGGAAAGCTGGGAAGGTCCTGGGATGGGTAATTAGTCCGTAAAGCAGGCTTGTGGGTTGGTTGGTGATGGTGGCCACACACTGGTCACGCCCAAGGTAGACACGTGGTCCTGGGGACCTTCTAGGTGATTGATGAAATGACTTCATCCAGGAGCATGCAGTTTCTGGTTAGCGACTTCTCCCAGCTACTGACTGATTCCCTTCCCTTGTCCCTCTCCCTCATTCTCTGGCCCTTATGTCACTTAATTTGAGGACACTTCAGAATTTTTCCATCAAACTCATACAGAGACTGGTGGGTGCCAGAGGCAGAGGTGGGGGTGGACAAAGTGGGTGAAGGGAGTCAAAAGGTACAAACTTGCTGTTCTATATATAGAACTTCCAGGGATGTAATGTGCAGCATGGTGACGATAGTTAACAATACTGTATTGTGTATCTAAAAGTTGTGAAGAGATCAAATCTTAGAAGTCCTCATTCACAGGAAAAAAAAAACTGCACATGAGGTAATGGATGTCAATTGGACTTATTCTGGTGATCATTTCACGATTTATACATAAGTCATTATGTTGTACACCTTAAACTAATACAATGTTATATGTCAAAAAAATTGCAATACAGGCATTACAATAGGGCTCAACTCTGAGTACAGCAAAGACAAGTGGGGATTTACAGTCAAGGAGCAGAGAAAGCTTCATGGATAGACACATCAAGGAGAGGAAGATGTTTGCTAACCTGCCTTAGCAGGATTCTTGTTAAACTGGGCTCTGTGGGCCAGCAAGGCCAGGGCCAAGGTGGAGATCTAATGGAGAAGCAGCTCAGAGAAGCCTGACTGAAGCTGGGTCAAGGAAAGTCATTATCTGGTCCAGATCAGCACAGGGGCCATGGTGGTAAAATTCAAGAGTCCACCAGAATCATCCCAGCAAATGGAGAATGTCACACAGGAGAGGGAGAGCTCCCCGAGGAGAGGGAATCCTCCTTCCCCAGCTGGCAGCACACTTCGGGGCCCTTCAGTGCTCAGGGAAGATCTGTCTTTGACCACTACTCTTCGCCATAAATACTTGGACCTAAACAGATCCATCCATCCTGTTCTTCTTTCCAACCCCAGGTGACCCTCACCTTCTCCCAACTTCTGTGATGGGCAGCCATAGTGTTCAGAGTACAGAGTTGCCTCAGCTGTTGGAGCACATCTGTGATCTCACCTGTTCCAGGAGCAAGCTGGAGGAAGAAGGGGCTTGGGTCAATCCAGCTTCCCCAGAAGAAATGCTGACGGAGGTGATGTGGCCATGGGAATGAGTGAAGAGCAACACACGTCAGTGTGACTGGGGACTTGAACTCCACATTCTCCATGGGAAAGACAACTCAGGGGCCTGACATGTTTTTTATTTCTGTTTATCTCACTAATTTCTCTTCAGAAGTTTAAAAGGAGAAATCTGCTTCTCTATTTTAATGGCTGACTCCAAAGTGGGCATGATTTTCCAATTTCATCGTTTCTAAAACTTACCGAGAGATAGAGCTAACTTACCACTTTTTCCCCACAGGGTGCTGGGAATGTGGATTAATTTCAGTCCCAGAACTCAGCAACAGAAAATGCAGAAGGAAGGAATGCCACTCCTCACTGGCCACTAGGAAGTCTCGCAGTCATTGGCTGTCACGCCTCAGGTCAGAGTCTGATAGCTCGGGAAGCCCCCCACCAACACTTGTAAAGTCCAAATGTGTCTCTGGAGGGAAGCCCTCTGCGAAGCTACCAGAAAAGAGTAGAAAAAAATGATGACAGTGACTGAAGTTCTAATCTAAAGTAAGAAAAGCCCTAGAAGCCGACTCATAAATACCAAAGAAAAAGTACAATTGAGATTCACATTTATTAATATTAAAGAAACCACAAAATTCTAAGTGGATTAATTCATTGACATAGCACTTCAGTGAAAATTTTTGTGTAGTCATACCAAAGTAGTTCATTTATCTTTATTACAAAAGAAAATTATTTGAGCCTAAAAAAATATGTTCATGCTTTCCTTCCTCTCACTTTCAAAATCCCACTCTCTTAAATCCTGTCCATCCTCTTCTTTATCATAATTCCAGGAGGTGTGTCTGGCAGTTACACACAGATGACTTTTATATGCCTTAATAGAGGCATAACTGAATATAAAATAAGGGCTATAAAATAATTTCCATACTCAAGTACAACCTGATTCCATAATGGTGGGCTCAAAAAGACATGAGCAAAAAGGTAGAGGATTCAATAGCCATGTAAAGACTTACAACAGGAATTTGTGAGCGTGTTAACGTGTAAGGGCACATCAGAAAACAATGACCTATTGTTTCCCATTTATACTAAACCATGGAATGACAGGTAATCAAATCTAAACATTTTCAAAAAATTTTGCAGCTTGTTAGCTGATCCTTCAAACTTTCTTTACTCATCAATATTAATGTCGGGAATTGAGAAGTAGAACAGCTACACTTAACAGGCAAAATAATTTTATAGACAATTTTATGTACTTAAAAAGTCTTCATTGCCTAAAATCTATATACCTTATTATTCCCAAATCACCTATACTTTCTTTGTATTGACTTGGAGCATGCCTAACTCCAAAACATCAAAAATAGAGATTCATTTCCAGGGTGAAGATGGTCAAAGGCTGAGTAATAATGACTTGCCAAGGTGCATATTGTTGCTGTCATTAAAATGCTGATTAATGCCTCCTGGATGCTGAGACCTGAAAAAAGGATAAGAACCTCTGATTATTTGGTTATTTCTCTTATAGGTCATAAATAATTCAAACACCCCCCACCCCCACAATATAGTCACCTATGGAGGTTTAAATATAGGAAACATAAACTATGTCCTGCACCAAATTACCTTAGTGGAAAAAAGCAGTCTGTTAAAAATGAGTCACCCACCCAGTTCTGGCAAGGGCCCAAAGACAGGAATCTGTCTCACGTGACGTGTCGGGGTACAAAGAGGCAGCAAGTTCAAGGTCCATCTCTATCCCAAAGCTTTTCTCCATCACCCCACCCAGAAATAACTTCTCTTCTGAAGCCATGAAGCACCTTATCTCAACCTGAGCTGTGTGTCATAAGATTGTGTAAAAAGCAAGCCTCTTATCAGCAACTTTGTCCTAGTTGTTCCTTGTCCCTGAAAATGCTTTCACATTTATCTCACAGAGACCCTTAGGATAACAAAGTTATCTTCAGACTCTTGAATACACAAGGCCTCCCAGAGAGCTGAGACAATTGGAAATCCACTGAGTCTGAGTGAGCCACAGGTGTGCCTTGCCTCCATCCATTGCAAAACAGGGTCAGATTGAGTGGGTTTGAGACCAAGTGATAAGGAAGACTCCTAATGGCTAAGGCACCTCAAAGTCCACTGAGCTCCCTCAAATTAATGCAACATATGAAAGACTTTGGCTCCGGCATTCCAGATCCAATCCATCGTGGCCTGACAGCAGGAACACAGGATCCATTTCACTCAAGCTTGACGGTTCAGGCTTTGGTCCACTTTCCCAAGGTGGGTTTTAAGAAATGGCAGGCACTTAGACCTTCACAATTTTCTTTCTAGTACTTCTGTATTTCATCAAATCCAAGATACATAAATCATAAGATGCCCCATTATTTTATGCATCACTAAGATTTTTTAAAAAGGCATTCGCAATGTTTTAAGAAATTTTGTGACTTCAAAGATGTTAAAATCTGGGGAAAATAGGCATCTTAGAACTGATGAAATATGGGCATGTTAATAAATGCTTGACCATAATAGGTAGCCAATAAAAGTTTCTTTTTGCCCACTAGAGGGCAAAGCCTGTCTTATCTTTCTACATTTTATGGTATCTAAGGCTAGACCCAACACGGAGCATTATTACAATGATGACAATAAAAATCATAGCTAATATTTAGCTACGTTTCTGTGGCAATGCTGCAACTTTATTGTATTCATTCTCAAAATAGCTTTGATTTTGTTAAGCTCTATTCTTATTATCACTTTGCAGATGAAGGGACTGAAACTTAGGGAGGTTAAAACCTCAACCAAGTTTGGAACTGTGGCTGCTAGGAAAACAGATCCAAGTCTATCTAATGCTAGATCCAGTCTGTCTGGATCCCTGCCCTATATGTTGTCCCCAAGGATGGTCAGGTGACAAGGTGAGAAAGTCTGGCCAGAATTAGTGGAGGGTGGTCAAGAGTTTTGAAGATAGGTAACTTTCAGAACTGGGTTATAGAATTCATGAGAAGAGTTGTTTCAAAACTTCAGGTCTTCTAACTGACTTTCTCATTTCTACAATTTGGGGGTTAGGCATTAATGCTCCAGGCATCAGTCAGGGTTTTATTTGGCCCAAGGAAATCAAAGTGAGAGCATTATTTTTTACCTTATGATTCAGAATCCAGACACCTTGATGAACTGATTTTTTTCAAACTTTAAATCATATTTAAAAAATCCATTTGATACAAAGCATTTTATTTCAATATTTTTCTCCAAGTTGACTTTGAATCATTTAAACATTTCCCCTTCACTTTTCTATCAAAGACAGAAAAAAATAAATACAGAACTCTTGAGAATTGCTTACCTTCATTTCTTCATTCCTAAGTGATAATCCTTAATGAACTGAGAACATATACCTGTCTTTGTGCTGGGGATCCTGCATGAGCAGGATTTTATAACTAAATTCAATTTTTGAATGGGAAAGAGGGATGGAGACAGCTGAGTGGAAGAATACTGATTGTTGAAGGGAAAAAAAAAGAAAGGGCATTTTCCAACTCCAAAGATGCAAACACAAACTGCTCACTTTCCTGAGAGTTAAAGCAGCAAAATATTAAAAACTCCCAACCCAAAAACATATGGCAGTGCTTCAAGGCACTGCATTCCAGAAGGAAAGCTGGCCCTTTACCATCTCACCTGGGTGGATCCGTCACTATACCATCTGATACACAGGATCTCCAACTTTCAAGCTTCCAATTTTCTCCACTGAATAATAGATCCCAAAAAGTGGGGACGACTTATATATTTGCTTCTCAGAAGGATCACACAGGCGATAGCTGAAAGAGGCAACAGTCCACCATCAGGCACAAAAGGAAATAAGAATCTAAGGGCTGTCCAATATAGGTTGGTCACAGGAACAGTGGTACAGCACAGAGAATACAGTTAGTGACTCTATAACATCTTAATACATTATGGACATTGACCGCACTGGAGGGGGTGAGGACTTGATAATACGGGTATATGTTGAACCACGATGGTGTGTATTCGAAACCAACATAAGATTGTATATCAATGATACTTTAATAAAAAAAAATAAATAACAGAAAAAATAAAGAATCTAAGTGCTGTCAACAGAATTTAATTTTTCATTCTGGGGTTACCTATAAATAAACAGCAAGGCTTTTTCTAAAATGTTGACAGAGAAGTCTACAGGCAATTAATCAAACTGCATAGGATCCCAGTTTTTCTAGAGTTTAAATAAATAATGTTCCCATGGCTTCAGAGCTCAAAAAGAAAATAACTTTGGTGTGTTATTTAAAATAAATACCTCATTTGCATGTGTACCTCCAACTTTATAACTCACTGAAACAAATGCTCCTGAATCTTAAACTCAAACTGCCCTGAACTCTCCAATCCTGCTGTTTAAGGCATTTAAGCACGATGTTTTCCATCCCTCCAAGTTTGCAAACCCAAACTGGGATGGTTTGGTGAACAAAAATGAAGACAGTGATGCAGTTGGCAGGGTAATTAGACGATTGCAGGAGTTTTTTTTTTTTTCAAAAGACCATCTAAAGAAAAAAAACTAGCTTCACTTCATCTTAAAAATCAAAAAGCAAGATAGAATTGTTTATCTGAAGTCTTCAAAAATAACCTCTTCCCTAACTTAAACCCATTAGAAATAACCAACAACAAGAAAATTAGTGAGGTTATTTGGTATCTTGGTCTAGGCAATGGTTACATGAGTGTATACACAGGTCAAAACGCACTAAACTGTACACTTTAAGATTTGCACATTTTATTATATATACCTTAATTAAAATTTTTTGTAAAAAAAGAAAAAGAATAACCAACAAAACGGAGGAAAAGGAAACAAAACTGAATATATTTCCAAAAAAATGTTGACTTGGATTTAAAAACACATTCTATATTGAGAAGTAAATTAAGCCAGACTTCTTTAAATAACAAAACAAAACAAAACATCCCAGCATAAAAGAAGCTCCTGGATAAACAAACTCTGACAACTTGCCACATTCCAATTTTCTAATATTTCATTACACATTTATTATATTATTTCATTATACTTCAAGTATTGTCATATTCCTTGATACTGATTCTAATAAATTTGAAGGGTTCAATTAATTAAAATAATGTTAAATATTAAGAACCAAAATCATATTAAAATATAATTAAATTATACTGAAATTATATTGAGACTGAAAATATTGAACATTATCAAATTTTAATAATTTAAAAATTAACGAATACCTAAGCATTAATTAAAAATAACTGAGGTATTTGCATTCTTAATTTAGAAATACGTATGTAAATGTTGTTAAAAGTCGATATGAGAGATATGAAAAATTCAAGACATAGTATTATACAATTAAAATTTTGCCAAAAGCACAAGAAGATCCATCTGGAAAAAAAGAGGAAGCCACAAATACTAACATTAACCAACAGACACAAACCAGCCAGAAGGCAGAGTGAAAGTTGCTCAGGCAGAGCATCTACACCAAGGGGATGGAGGGGGTGTTCTGGGATGGGGATAATATTAAAATACACTGGTCACATCGATGTTCTACCTCTTCAGGGTTTCCAGTGGCTCCTTTCTGTCTATCACTCCAGTGTCCGGGTCCACAGTGGTCATGATGCACCTGTCAAGCAATAACCAAGGATTAGATGACAATTAAGAACCAATCAGCGTGCCACACCCCCGAGGTTGAGTCTCCCGAGAATCCTCACCTGGGGCAAGACAGAATCTTTTTCATTTCTACACTGCCAATTAGGAGTTCATCCCAGGTGTCCTAGGAGAAAAGGAAAAATTACCTTTTGAGTTAAGTCTTCACTAGTCTTTAAAGCAGTTTGTTCTTTGGCTGGTGCTAACTAGGAAGCAGTGAAGCATATAGTTATATAGTTCTACATAACTATAAAGCAGTGCCAGAAAAGTTATCTCCCAAAAAGACTCAAAGGGAGGCAGCATGTCGGTGAGTCCAGGATCCACCTCTCGACACACAGTTTCAGAAACCTGTCACACAGCAAGACCAGACATTCTCTGGGGGCAGTTTGCCATGAAAAATCATAAATTAACTGGGAGGTCAATGTATGGATATGTGATGAGAAACAGATGGCTTGCAAGTCAAGCCCACTTAGAACTCAGCTACAGTGGAAGGCAAGTAAAGATCTGACAGTTCTTTGATGAGTGGGACGTCACCCTAGGGGAGTCAGTTATAAAATTCCCACGTTCAGTACTTCCATTTCCACATAGAAGAAGCCCGCCTGTGGGGTCCTGGCAGTCCACAGTCACGGGCCTTGCTTCGCTTCCCAAACCTTGAAGAGCAGCTGCTGCCAACATCTGCCTGAGGGCTTCAACCAGTCCTCACAATTTTGAGGAAGGTACTATTAGGATCCCATTTTACACAAGGAAACAGAGGCCTAGAAAGATTTCAGAATTTTCTCAGGGTCACAGCAGCTAAGTTTGAAAACTTTCCTGATTCTGATGGTAGGATTTTAAACCACTCAGCTTTTAACTGTATTTCTATCTCTATCTATCTATCTTATCTATCCACACACACATATACATGCATACACATAGAAGTACATATGTATGGAGATTAAACAGATTAAATATACACATATGCATATTAATACATATATGCACACACATATATACACACATGTATATACGAGGAGGGTATGTTACAGGCTTCTGTTGCTAACAGGAAAGCCATCTGTGACTTTTTTATTTCACTGGACAAGCCTCTGTCCAGGCCTTTGGGGGCAGAGGTAGGAGGTATTGTGGGATGGGCCTCACTACAGGCTCCATAAGCCAACAGCAGAATCCATAATCAGATGCAAAAAAAACAAAACAAAAAGGCCCTTGAAAACTTGTTTTCTGATCTCAACCCAAATGAGGTTTCTGGAAACCACGAGAGGAATCAGTCTCCGGGTGCATCTGATTCTCTGACCTGATTGCTTCACGCCCCCTGGGCGGGGCGGGCCCTGAGAGAGGCCCAAGTGCCCTTCCCCGGAGGCAGGGCAGAACAGAGCACAGGGACTAACAGAACGTTCCCTGGGGGACCCCGACTCCTCTTTCAGGGGTACACTAAGCTGCCGGGGCCTATAGGGGTGACCTCCAGTACCTAGCCGTGTCTTCCCAGCTCAGAAATCTATGGGCTATGCCTGCAACGACTAGACTGAGATAAAGCGGCCTCTGTGGATGCCCTGGGCTCCTGGCCATCATTCATGAAACTGTTTTTGTGTGGAAATAAACTCTACCTTCCAAACAACCAGTCGAGGGATGAACCATGTAACCCTTGTAAAAGGCAGGGCCTTTTTAACACCGTGGAATAAATGAAATCTCTATATCCTAGCCAGGCCTTACTACAAGCACTGTTCAAACAGCAAAACTGCCAGACGACCAGAGCGGTGGCTCACGGGCTGGCGGGAGGTGACCTCGCCCATAGTCTGGAGGCGGCTAAAAAGCCCAGACACATTTCACCACACGAGGGCGTTGCCATATACCAAGATGTGAAAATGGTGGAATTCAGTACAATCTATATAGCAGCATATAAACAATCCTGGAAGCATGATAAAATATCATACGCTACTTTGTGATGGCTGGAAAACAAAGGAATTTTATTCCTTCTTTTCAACTTTTCTGTACTTTTCAAACTGTACAGAGTATGCATTACTTAAAAAAATACTTTTATAATCAGAAAAGAGTTAACTGTATCTGAAAGAGATTCTCATATTGAATCATTAAGCTTTCCACATTGCCACAGCCCTGGTTCCAGATTCCCTGGAGGCTTTCTCCTGCCCCCATATTTGAGCAACACTGGGTAGAGAAGAAAGATATACTTTATCTGTAAAATCTAAGTCTCCTCCTGTTACACGGTGATTGGCGTATCTTCCTCCAGAATTGCAGGGCATACATTTCTGTGGACCCAACTGCAAAATTAATGTGCCAGGAGGAATTTGCTGTTCAGGGCACCTAGACCTGGAAAATCTAGGTAGGACAGAAGCCTAAGGCTTTCTGCAGAGCCAGCTCCCTCCCTCAAAGCCACTTACTTGTAGGGACACCTGGAGCAAGCTACAAAAAGGGAAATGAAACCTTGAGATGTGGCTCTTTCTGTGTGTCTGATGCATTGCCAGTGAATTGAATACTTTGTGGGGTTGATGTGCTAAATGTGCCCCACCTCGCCCAGACTCCTCTCAGGGAGGCTAGAGAACGGGGGGTCCCAGTGCCTCATGGACAGAAGAAATCTTAGTCTCCCCTGGGGTTCAGCTCCTGACTGAGATGCTGAGGGGTCCCACACCTGCAGCCAACAGAGTCTGGGCTGCTCTCCAGCCCCTTGGTCCAGGCAGTGAATCACAGTCCTCCAGAGGACATCAAGAGAGGGGGGGGGTGTGTGTGCAGGGTCCCTCAGATGACTCCTTCCTGCTTCTACAATTCCATCTCGACTTCAGTGTCTATATTTGATGCTTTGATGGTCTCATCTCTAGGGTAACCTTGTAAAGCAAATGCCTCTCCTTCTGTGATGAATAAATATGTATGTTTGTATGACCATATCTGCTCAAAGGGAATACCCATGTACTACTGTCATCGAAGGCTTTTACTTCTTCCTTGCTCTGAAAAGTAACATATTTAGAGCCAAGTAAGATACGAAAAACACAATTCAGTGGCCAAATCCCAGCCCTATTTCAGCTTAACCAGATCTCACTTACTCAAGGCTTGTTTCTTCAGGACCATGGATAAAGGAGAAAAAGCCCAGTGGGTGAAGGAAATCGTGAAAAACGGACCTCATGGGATTGTTAGGAAGATTAAATGTGTTCACTTTTAAATGGAACATAATGTGTCCAATGCATTTTCTTAAAAAAAAGAAAAAGCCAACAAAAAGGTCACATCTGAATCTGAGAGACGGTGGTGATGAAGTGCCCTTCTTGACCTAAACACACACACACACACACACACACACACACACACACACACACAAACAGAGAGAAGAAAAAAAGCACATGGAATCACACAACTCTAGGGCTGCAAAGAACCTTTAAAATCCTTGAGTAAAACCTGCCAAATTTAAGATCAGAAAATAATGCTCAGAGAGGTGAAGGTCAAGCTCACAAAGACAGACGGACCACATGGACCACATGGCCCTAGCGGTCTCCAGGCGCACATGCAGTTCCTGCTGATCATCACCTTGCTCCCGAGGGAAACTAGACCAGATGTTCTCAACCCCAGCTGCCTGCCGCAGTCACGTGGGAGGCTTTGACGGTTCCTCTGCCCAGACTGGGCCTGGGACCCAGGATCAGGATTACTTAAAGCTCCCCCTGATGCGACGTGCAGCCAGTGTGGGAGAAGTGCATTCCCTCGCTCTAAATCCACTTATCTTCCTAGCCAGGGGCTTTCCAGGGTGCTTAATTTTCTCAGGGGGTGCCGTGGTGGAAAAGCTGCATGAGGCCACACGGAATCCCACTGAAGCATTCCCCTCATTTCTTCTTGATGTGAAAGGGGCTGAGGCCCCGTAGGGCTTGGCTTTCTACTCTTCAGCTCCCTCTTGCCCATCCCCTAAAGGTTTCTATGGGAAATATTTCAAATTACTTGAGGTGTAAACCAAAAACTCAAATGTAGAAGGAGATGTCCTTAAGTAAAGGTGCTAATTCTGTTGGCAAATTTAGAAACATGAATATAGTACTACTTCACCCACCCAGGACTCCCGTCTCCCGTGGTTTTGTCATTCTGGCATTTCTAAACCTATCCCAGGTCCTTGCCTGAGGCCCCTAACAATGTGGGCATGTCAGAAAAGCCCCAGATGAGAAGAGCATGGGGCCTCTAACTTGGAAGGCGAGCCGTAAATGCCCACGTAGGGAAGCATAGTCCGTGCACGCCTGTCTTGGTGCTTTGCATTCATTCAGAAAGGAAAAAGACTTTTAGATGAATTTCGCTTGCTTCTAGCAAAGTCAGTTAATGTGAAATTTGAGTTTATCTTCATTATACCAAATCTGATGCCTGTTCTTTCAGTTTTTGGTGACACCAACTTGCCTCGCTTCTTTCAGGAGCAGGGACCTGATCCCTCTGACCCCACAATGGGCAGAGGCCCAATGCTGTCTTGCTAAATGGATCGGCAGTGGCTTGCAGGAGGGAGAGTTGTGAAGATGGCTGAAATCCATGCACTTCTGACAGATGCCTGGAGCACAAATCCTCACCTGGCTTCATGCTAGCTGTATCATCTTGGGCAAGTAATTCAACTAATCTGAGTCTCAGTTTCCATATGTAGGAAAGTGAAAACACCACTCACCTCACGGGCTATCAAACACTTTCCACCATGAACTAAGGTAAAAAAAAAAAAAAGACAACTGTTATTTTATAATTGCTAAAATATGGAAGCACCAAGATGTCCTTCTACAGGTGGATGGATAAACTGCAGTAAGTCCAGACAATGGAATACTCTTTGGAGTTAAAAAGAAATGAGGTATTAAGCCATGAAAAGACAGGGAGGAAATTTAAATGCATATTACTAAGGGAAAGGGGCCAGTCTGAGGATTCTGCGTACTGTTTGAGTCCAAATACATGACATTCTGGAAAAGGCAAAACTACAGAGACAGTAAAAGATCAGTGGCTGCCAGGGCTGGGGGAGTGGGATGGCTCAGCAAGGAATAGGCAGAGCACAGAGAATTTTTAGAGCAGCAGAAATGACACGATATCACAATGATGGATGTGTCACTACACACTTGTTCCAACCCATGGAATGTACAACACTGAGAATGAACCCTAAGGGGAGCTATGGACATTACGTGATAGCATGGGTCAATGCTGAGTCGTCCTTGGCTAAAAAAATGTACCACTTTGGTGAGTGATGCTGAAATGGGGAAGGTACTGCATGTGTGGGGGAGGGAGGTTTGTGGAAAATCTACCTTCCCTTCAATTTTATTGTAAACCTACAACTGCTCCCCCAAAAATAAACTCTTTTTTTAATAACTACATTTTGCACTATTCTTTAGTGTTCTTTCACACACATGTCCAGATATAACTTAAAAAAAAAGTTTGGCTAAACAATTCTTAACCCTTCTATATATTTTTTATTGTGATATCTTTTATTTTACTCTTTTTTTTTTTTGTAATTCAGGTCAGGACCCACCCACCTGATATTATTACCCAATAATGGGTTTGACTTGCAGTTTGGAAAGGGTAACTAGGAGGGTTAAATGAGATGATGAATGGTAAGGGTCTGGCACAGTGCCAGATACGTAATAAGCATTTGATAATTGTGAGCCATAACTGTTATTGTTTTATATACTGTTATTATTATCATTACTATTTCAGAAATTCCTGAAGCCCAGCAAAGATTATTGTTTCGCTACCAGGACAGAGACTTCTTATCTAAGCACCCAAGTAAAAGCCTCACTCATTCCAACTCAAGTGCATTCCCTCGCTCTAAATCCACTTATCTTCCTAGCCAGGGGCTTTCCAGGGTGCTTAATTTTCTCAGGGGGTGCCGTGGTGGAAAAGCTGCATGAGGCCACACGGAATCCCACTGAAGCATTCCCCTCATTTCTTCTCGATGTGAAAGGGGCTGGGAACGATGATTTGCGAAAACTTTGTTTTCCAACATCGGCAGAGGATAGTCCTGGAAGGATCCGATTCATACTGCCAGTGAGCATAGGGCTGGTATTCAAACCACAGCTGCCTAGCTTCAAAATCGACTGCCTGTCTAGAAGCTTCACAGAGAAGCACTTCCCAAATGACAGGAAACACACTGAGGGTTTTCATCAAGCTTCTCCACAACGCTTTCTTAATGTGGAGCAAGGAATGATACGAACAAGACATTGCAAAACAGCATCAGGTCTTGCTCATCAGAACAGTGAACAAAGTCTGGGAAACACTGACGACCCCCAATGGTCAACAACAGAGAAGCAGCATTGGTCAGTTTTATCATTTTTACACTTCACTGTAATGTACTTTCAGAACTACGAACACATCACACAGGTCCAAGGAAATGCACCTTTTAAAATGTGCTTAATATTCTGAGTTACATGGAAAAACAGTAAATGTTGCCCAGTACGTTCCCCTATTGCACTATATTTTTGCAGTAAATAATGACCTGAAATTTTGCAGCATGCTTAGATTTGCTATTTTTTATTAGTTGGTCTATTAAATATTTAGTGCATTATCATTTTACATTAATATTTAACAAAGGCCCACTAACTGAAAGGGTTTTAGATTGTATGGCAGTGCCCGGTAGACAGGTTAATGCACCAGGCCGTTAACTAATGGGCTCCCTAATTTAAAGGAGAATAAATCAGCAACATTGGCATCATTTTATAGTAAAGATTTTTTTTTTGTATACATAAGTAGAGGACTCTTCTAGAAAAATAAGAGCATTCCATCTCATTACTATTTCAGGAAGCCCGTCACAATGCAGGAATAAGACAAATGGCCTTGGGGGCACAAGGTCACTTAAAATCTGTTTTATTAAAAAAAAAAAAGACTCCACCCACTCAAATTGCCTGGGAGGGCAGGATTCCACTTGCATGAGCTTTACTTAGGTTCAGTTTACAGGGAAGAAAAACTCTTTAGCCAGGAATGAGCATATCTTTTCTTCTTACTCCCCTTGCTCTAGATCTGCAGCCAAAATTAACATCTTCACTGGAGACAAATCAAGAAAAACTGTACTTCCTAGAAGAAAATTTCTCAAATAATAATGGATCTGTTAAGTAGCAAGATAGACAGAAGCATCCGGGAAGGGATAGAGAACATTTAAGGGAAAACCTGCCCCACCTGCCCAGGTGGAGGTCCCACGTGAGGACAACAAAGGCTTTGCAGGAGAGAACTTCCTGCCCACCACCCGTCCCAACGAGGTCCCAACGTGGGCTAAATTGAACAGAACTAGGAACTGTCCAAACCACACCTTCTCACAATCTCATTAAAATAAAATTGCTTTTGCTCCCCCCCAAGGGGTTTTCTGTACGTGGTTTGAGACATGCGCACCAAGAGGAATGGGTGTGTAACTAGAGCTGTCAATCAAATGACCTCACCCTGTCAATCAAATGAAGTGTGTCACACTAGGTGGTGATAAACAGGCCCAACCCCAAAAGTTAAGGGCCTTTGTCTACCTTGAGCCTGGCCCACTCCTCCCTGGGAGTGTATTCAAGTAGAAGTTTCCTCTGCTTCGCTCGTCTGTCTCTGCTTTTCAGTTCTTTGTTGTGGCGCGGACGGGAACTGAAGAGAGTAAGCTCAGCCCGTAACAGGCCAAATACAGGATTTGCATGAAAGAGTTTTTGCTTCTTCGACTAATTCTAATAAAATCTTTAGTGACTTGCATTATTAACACTAAGCAGTAATTTCAATCTGTGTTTAACAAGAGTATAATGACCACACGTACATGCGCTCCACGGAAAGTGGAACAGGGGAGTGGGTGCGTTTGCCGAGAAGCTAATAAGCCTCAGGTCCCTCATGTAACACTGGACCCTTTTGAGGTCCTGCACCCAATTTTGCTTGTTATTTTCTTAAAGAGACTCCCCAGACTACAAACTTCAGGTCCCACCAAGTATGGATTTATTCCTAGAGAGAAAAATCGAGTCTCTTCCCTTAAGGAGCTGATGGTCGGAGCATGTCAGCCACATCCTCTCCTGCCCCCTCTGTAACAGTGCTGCCAACGGAGGGTCACAGGCCAAATCGTGATTCCGGTGTAAGTGTAAAATAAAATGACATTTCCCGCGATGGTCCCACAGGCAAACAGCTGTGCAAACACAGAGGCTGCAAGTCAGCCAGGTCGGCTCCTGCTGTGCCGTGCAGATGCCCTGCAGCCATTCCTGCCTGGGTCCTGAGACCCACAGCCCCTCACCCCTAACCAGAAAAAAACCAGCCTGGCATGCTCAGAAGATAAAGTAATCTGGCTCTTGTGTGCCTAGTAAAATAATTAGCGATCCTAGTCATCGCTTCCTCTGTACACTGACGGCATCACAATATTCACTGTCTGTCCTTTAAGACACTACTCTGATGTACTGATTCGCATAACCTCTTCCCTGCAACCACCCCCGGTTGTAAAAAAGTATTTATGTTCCCAAACAAAGGGCTTTGGAGCAGTTTAACACACTGATACGCTGACTTCCGGGTCACGTAAGACGCAGAATAAACTTTTCTTAAAACTAGCAGAGGGGTTGATTTCAGTGGACATAGGTTTCAGGTTAGGTCTGCTAATCTGCAATTTTTCAGAAACCCCTGGTGATTAAGCATGGCCCTGGGATTTCTGCTCCGATGCCCTACCTTTCCATGCACATTCCAGAGAGCTGCCAGAGGAGTGTTGCACCCGGAGCACCACAGGCATCAGTACTATTTGTTGGCTGAATGCAAATCATCATATTCCCTTGTTCAAAGACATTACCAGGGCCTCAATATCCATGATATAAAATCCAAACTCCTTGGCATGGTGGCCTCCAGCCACTTCCAAGTCCAGCCTCCTCCTGACCCTTCCCCTTTACCCCTAGGGCTCCCATAATTCTGAAATGCTCCCAGGTAGACCTTATTGTCATGGCTCAGGCTTCTAGGCCTTCCAGCCGGCTGCCTCCTGTTACTCACATTGACCCTCGCTCACCACTGCCGTCACACATGACACACACAGCTACACACATGGCTGCTGACCCCTCTCTTCAGGTCCCACCAAATCTGGAGGCTCCAAGAAGATTAAGGCATTTCTACTCCTAAGCACCGTTGGCACCGGCTCAGTACGTGCGCTAAAGTACCTTTCCTGCTGGGCTGCCATGGACTCCCAGCTGTTCCTCTCTTATCAGGAAATCTGAAGGGCATGTTAGAAAGAAAGACATAGGCTCAGCATGGGGGCCACCTCTGCTAGGCCAAGTCACCAAACTGGGGCTTCACACCTAACCTAACTGGAGTTTCAACCTCTCCCAGAAATGCAGTCAGTCAGGAATTTTCTGCTCAGCATGGATAAGATAATGTTACATAGGCCCTCTCCATCCCCAAAGGAAGACAAGGTCACCCACTTAAGGAGACCCTTTCCTTGCCTCCTCTCACACACTGATAGCATTGTAATGTGTACAGTATGATCCTTTAGGCCACTCACTAGATGCATCCAGGCCACACTGCTTGATGCATTGATAAATGTGACCTCTTTTCTGCAGGTATCCCCTGCTGTAGGAAGAATTTAGGATGTCTCCAACCCAAGGGGCTTTACAGCACTTTATCAGAGCATACCGATGGGCTGCTGTGGGCCACAGTCCTCAGTAAGACTATGAACAAACACCATCTTTCTTAAATATAGCAGTCCTGTGACTCCAGTGGATGGGAAGGCTCTGTATCTTTTCATCTCTGTATCCTCCTCGATACAGTGCCTGGCCCATCAGAGATGATCAATTAAAAAAAACATTTTGAACAAATGTAAAGAGGAATTTAAGAAAATAGGTAATAAATGATAGGATAACATCAAGTGGACAACCTCTGTATATATTGCTGTTTTATTAATTATCAAATAATATGAAGTGCCTACATGCAAAAGGATGTATACTGGGCTCTATTCTAAGGTTTGGCCCAAAGTACAATGCTTACAGCATACAGGGACACACATTTCCCTCACACAAGGAAATGCGGTCACCCAAGGGAGGGAGGGAAGAATTGGGGAAGTGCTTCCTCAGCCCTCAGAATTAGCTACTTGGGATCTCTAAATTGGCCCATGACCTTAACACCCCAGAAGCTGGACATGCAGGTACTGAGTCGTGTCATACCAGACACCACTTACTCGCCTAACAAGTGGCGTAACACCTCCAAGCTTCAGTTCCGTTACTAAAAGGAGACAATTCTACAGACATCACAGGGCAGTCATGAGGATCAAATAAAGTAATTTGTATGAAGTGGTTCATTGGTTCAGTACCTGGCACAGGAAAAACCCAATAAATGGGGTAGTTACTTCCAGGGCTCATCAAGCTTAGCCCACCCCTAATGTTTAATATCATTGCTGATGTTTCTTATTACAAAGCAACCCCCAGCTGTCTGTATTTCATCTACAGATGTGGGGAATTTGGGGTTCCTATGGCCAGGATCCTCACTGAACTTAAACCACCTGATGATGTAACTGGCCTGTTGCTAGGCTATGGCTTCCACACCTTTAAGCAATAAGCTATTATTGTGCTACATAGAGAGCTGGCCCAGTGCTCTGGGTGGAGGCAGAGATGTTGGTGCTCGACCTACCACTGGGAGAACCGGGTAATAAACCCTTTCACCCCAAAGAACGTTCTACTGTCAATTTCTTTGGTCACATTGAATCTATAGCGAACTTGCTTGGAGCTGAAACCCGTTGGCAAGACAACAGATGACAGCTTACAACTGCGTTCTCATAGAGTTGCCCCTGTAGGGCTGCAAGGGTGTCTGGAGAGTGGAAATTTCTGGTGTCAGCCACAGGAGGGAGCATGTGAGTTCTCTGGGAGAACTCAGGCCTGCCGGGGAATGTCTCCAGGGCCCAGACAGGCAGGTCTCCTCCGCCTTGGGGTCTGGGGCTCTTGGGAGTCTCTGAGCACTCCTGGGAGGTACAGGAAAGGCAGAGATGGCTGGTCTCTTCTTTTCATTTCTCTTTAGTTGTCTCTGAGTGATGATGATATATTCTAGCCTACTCCCAGACTTGCTGCAATTTGATTGCCTGCTTTGGGGCCCCGAGCATTAAAGGGTCAGCAGTGCCCCCCAGAGGCCAGCGAGTTGACAGGAGCAGCAATAAGTGACCAACTCCACAAGGTTAAGGCAACTTTCAGGGAAGGACGGTCATCCCTGCTGTCAGCTCTGGAGGGAGGGAGCTGGCACTGGCCAAGGGAGACGGCAGTTCACTTAGTGCCTGGAGCTGCACACCTGAGCACCATACACGAAGCAGTGAGCCGCTTACCTCCTCAAAAGCATCACAGCCGGTCACCACGATATTCGGCCTGAAATGGTCCATCTTCACTTTCTTCTCCAGCCTGGTATTCAGATCTGCCAGGGAGGCTTCTGAGAGCACCATGATCGGGCTGCAGTCCGGGTAGGCGACCTGTGCCGGACACAGCACAGTCAGGCCTCGCTGCCCTGTGAAACTCTCAGAGCAACTGCAAAGCTAAGCAAAGTCCCAAAGGAAACTACCTGAGTGCAGAAGGGGCAGTGGTGGTCAGGTTCAGAAAGGAGAGATGACACCATGGGCCTGGGAAGGTTCACATCAGCTCTGAAGCACAGGTCCTGCCCGCTGGGCCTCAGGCGGAGCTCCGTCCACACGCTGAAGGCCGCAGCCAGGGCTCAAGGCCAGCGTGACCTCCCAGGCCTCAGCTTTCCTGTTCCCCCTCCAGCGGCCAGCAGGGACCGCCTTCCCACATCATCCCCCTCAAACTGGGGAAGCGGCTGCTGGCAATCAGCTACTCTAGCCATCATGTCTTTCAGCAGCTCTGTAGCATTCAGCATGCATGCAATAAGCCCCCACTCTGCACCAGGCATGTTCTAGGTGGGGAAACAGCAGCGAGCACAACAGGTGGCCCGAGTTCAAGGAGCCTGTAGTTCACAGAGATGGGGAGAGGCTCCCTGGGGTGTGTGCGTTCTAACCCCTATCTCACCGCGGAGCAAAGGTTTTGGTCTCTGGGCCGTGGCTGGCACAGAGGGAGAAGGTGCCTACCGGGCGCCTGAAATAGCCTGACCACACTACTGGAAGGGAGCCCTTGGAGGAGGTCTGTTTCCCTAATTTGAGGAAACCTGGGATAAGCCCCAGCCACACCTCTCACTTTTCACCTCCCCAGCCTGTTTTCTCTTGAATCCCCACCTTGCTGGGAGTCTCCCTGATTCTCGCTTCACAGCATCTCCTATAACCGATCCCAGACTCTCTGTCCACTTCCCTCTCATCCCCAATCCCTGCCCAGATCCACAACCTGGGGTATTACTGCACTTCGCTAACCAGGGTTCTGAGAGAGATCCCCTGTGGGCCAAGAGGAAGCCAGAACGAGAAGGGGACAGGGAGAAGTGAAGGGCACCTCTGTAACTCACCTGGTAATTCTGCACAAAGGGAGGCAGAATCTCCCTTGATGGTCTTCCCTTCATGTCCTTTTCAAACTGAACCACCCTGAAAGCTTCTGATTTCAAGAAGTCGGTGAACCACCGAGCCGCCTCATCACCGCAGTCCCTGCCCTTTATGTCAAGACCAAATAACCTGGAAGCATCACAGGACAGCACCAGGGTTACTTTCTTGCCTCAACACACTGAGCAGTGGTGTCAGAGGTGGAACAACTGGCCTGCTGGGACCTGACTGTCCAGAGGGGTGGTGATCCGGGGGCCAAAACTGGGCAGAGGCCCAGGGGGAGGGAGCTGAATATGCTCCAGGGAAAAGCTTCTCGAACCCTAACTGCCTGCAAATCACCTGCAACTTTGTTAAAATGCAGAGTCTGGTTGGGTGGGTCTGTTTGGTGCCTGAGATTCTGCATTCCTAACAAGCCATGGGATGCTAAGCTACTGGTCCGTGGACCACACTTTGAGTAGCAAGGATTTAGGATACTTCTAGGAGGGGAGAAGGGCTGCCATGTGGTAGATGCATGCTGAGCTTGGAGCCCAGCAGACCTGATTCAAATTGGAACTCTGCCATTCTTGACTCCGTGACCTCTGCAAATAATTGAATTCCCCTGACATTCTGTCTCCAGCAGTCACTCATAGGTAATAATATAGTGCTTATCCCACATGGTAGGCACTGATTCCATTAGATAACACAGTGGTCTTCCAGGGTTTTTTGCTGGAGTACCCCAAAATATTTTTTTAAAAGCTATGTACTCCTCATGGAATTATAAATCGCCATGTAAACATTTTCACCATGACTTTAATTTGTTGTGAAAGATATAATTTCCACTGAATTTTAAATATTAACATTTAAAATACAATTACTGCGAATTCAATTAAATATATTATTGTTACAAATATAAAAAATTATATTAAAATAAAAAAAGAAATTGTACTTTTAAAAGTATGCGTGGAAACTAAATGCCATGATGGTTGATACACACCCCTAGAAAAAATTTAAAATATATAATTAAGGCCTGCTTTAATGGTCTGCATTTTAACATTCCCTTTTTTATTCTTGAACTCACATGTGCATTCTATTTCTTACATAATTGTATCTTAATATATTTTTGTGGTTATTGATCACTTTTTAACCAATCAATTTCTTTGTTTCTGAAGACTCCATATGTGAAGAAATTTTTGCAGGACTGAGTTATCATTATAATTTTTACTGTGTACAAGGGATACAACAAAATTATAAAATTTGGTAATTACCATCCTTTCTGGAACTTAATTTCTTTAAGGAATCCTTTAGCACATGCATGTATGTGTGCATGAATTTGACCTATTGCTGAATAAGACAAGGTCCAGAATCAATTTTATTCCTTTTTTTAAATAAGCCTTGAGAAACTTTTTCACATAAATAAATTGACGGGAAGAGAACTTGAGTTATAGTAATTTCATTGTTCTTTGAACTGATCTGCAATATTTGCCACATAGCAATCATTCATCAAAAAGTATTTTAAATGAATTTATCAACAACAATTTGATTAGGGGTTCCTTCACTTTAGTGTTGGGCAAAGACTCAGAGCCACCAACTTGTAGAATGAGTTCCCCCTACAACTGGAGTCATTCTCTTTATTGACACCCATATTTTTCACTGTTGAGGTTCCATAGATTTTTCCCTCCCAGGACAATTCTCCCTAGTAAGACATGGGGTAGGCAAGCCTTTCACCTGTAAAAAGGCTGGGTGGGAGAGAACATGCCCACTGCAGATGTGACTCGGACTGTTAAGGAAGAGTACCTGCGGGACTGGAGGATCTGGACACTGGCCCCCTTCAAGCATCCTTTGCCCTCCTATTATACCACAGGAGATGCCTGCACCTCCCCATGTGAACACTCACCCCGCGTGAAGACTGGCAAGGAGAAGTAGGTGAGGGGAGCCAGTGTGGACATAAGAGGTTCTCAGGACTGGATGAAGCCCTGTGCTCCCCCGCGCCCACAATCCTGGTCTGACTGTAGACACACCTTGCTCTCTGACAGCCTGTCCCACCGCAATGCTGTTCTAACACTTCTCAGGTCTTTTCCTTCTCTTGACACCCCCTTCATGGAGCCATTGTTTGGCCTCTGATTAAGTTTTGGCTAGGTCCCCAAGCCGCCTCATGGTCCCCTCCTGACCTTCAGTCTTTCCCCATAAACCCTCCTCAACAAACCAAGCTACTACTCCAAAGACATCTGATCCCACTGTTCATCAGTTCCTTGAGCATCTGCTCCTGGGGCGGGCACTTGCCACGACCCCTTCGGACAGCACCCATAGGTGAGTGCACGCACTTCTGCTCCTCAGCTGCCACCCCAGGTGAGCGGAATGCTGGCCCTTTGAAAAGTAGAAGGCACCCCGTGGGTAAGATAATTATCCAGTGCCTTCCCACTCCTGAAGTCACCCCTCCACTGACACTTGCTCTCTCCCATCCCTGCAGCAGACTGTGTCTATCCCTTGGTCATTCCATCTTCCTCAATTCTTTGAGAATGTTATGCAAATCCCCTTTTTCCACATTTTGACACAAAATGTGCCATCATCAACGTCCCACAGAAAACACTGAACTTCCCTGTGTGAGTCTAATAGAGCTTCGTTACTTAGCAATCTACTACTTAGCAAAGCAAAATAACCTACTATAAAATACTTAAGAAGACATAAAAACTTCAGTGGAATTTTACAAAGAAAATCCAGTTTTACTGGAAGGTTCTGTCAATAGTCAAAGAATAAATACTACTGCTGTGGGGCAGGGACCTGGGACAGGCAACATGGTTAACCTTTCCCGCCTATGATGAAAAATGCTGAGATACAAACAGTACAGTAAGAACAGGAAGGATTCCATCTTAAACCTAAGATTCCATTTGAAAAACAAGGAAGTTAAAAAGTAAGACGCCTAATACGTTCTTTAGCAAACAGACAACAACGCAATCCACTTTGGGGGCAGGGTAGGAGGTCTTGATTGATACGTTCTGAGAGGGAAGCTGCCGTCCTGGAGAAGAACTGACCAATTTCTTGTGTTAAGTTAATTTTGCAGAATTACCTGGAGGACTGATAATAGAAGAGAAGAGACTTAATGTCTCTCACTGAAACTAGGCATTTTGAGACCATTTTACAAGTCTATACCCCCCGTCCTTTGAAAAATCCTTAAAAGAGGGAACCCCCAGCCTTTTAGCACGCCTCCTCTGAGGATGCCTGCACTTTTTCTCTCTTTAAGTGTATACCTTTAAATACAGTTTTCTCACTGCTCAACTTACTGCATTTTGTCTTTTTGCTATTTCATTCTATTTCCAAGTCTCCATTTTACCCCTGACAAGTAGGGAGGGGCTGCTGAGAGCTCAGATTCGGACTTGCAAGTTCCTGTCACCTGGGTGACCCGGACGGAACTGCAGCTGCAGGAGCTTGCCTGAAAATCTCCTTTCTTTGGGAAGTTCTCAGAACACAATCTCACTCCATCCCATGCTCTGAGGCTCCCCAAATCCTGGGGTGGTAGGGGCTAGTACCCACGCAGTACAGATCCAAGCAGACATGGGACACCAAGTGACCCTGGCTTTAAGAGATGGCGAGGGAATCTGTCCTATACCAAGAAAATGTTTAGCAAACTTTCCCTCTGCACCTCTCCAGTTTCCGGCTCTCAGCTGCCTGCAAGCCACTGCCATTCATTTCTTCTCTCATTCTAATGAATTCCTTCCTTATCTGCACTCTTCTGACCAGCTCAGGAATTCTTTCCCCTTCAGAGTGAAGAACCCTCCCTTGTCCAGTTTGAGGTTACACTTGGTGCTCAGGGAGAGACCTCCTAGATGCAGCTGCCTGGCAACACTACGGATATTAGAAAAAAAAGTTTCTTAAATGGCCATTTCAAATAAGAACAGACCGATAAGATATCTAGGACTAAATCTAACAAAAGTTTCACAATTCCATTATAGAGAAAATTATAAAACTTTATTAAAGAAGTAAAATAAGGGACTTCCGGGAAGATGGCGGTGTGAGCAGGGCGGCAGAAATCTCCTCCCAACACTATATTTATCTACGAAAACACAGAAAATACATCTATTCCTAAAAGAGAGACGAGAATACACAGGAAAGCGCACAGCGTGCAGCTACACCCGAGAGCACTCGGCACCCCAAGAGGCGGGCAAGATACGGAGCCGCGACCCGGCGGGACCCGAGCCCTCCCCCACCCCAGCGCACCGGCGGGAGGAGAGGATCCAGAGCCGGGAGGGAGTGGAAGTGCACCCCGCGAAGTAGCCAGCCCCGGGGATCTGCGCGGGGAGCGCTGACCCACATTGCGCAGTGCAGTGGAGATTGGAGAGACAGAGGGGCAGGATCTGAGTGGGGAACGCGCCAGGGGGCTTGCAGCCGGCTCCGGGAAGGAAAAAAAAAGCGCGCGCTTTCCTCAGCGGTCTTAAAGAGACAGGAGCCCAGCGGAGGAGCCGGATCGCCCCAGCACACTCAGCCCAGCAGGCTGGGAGTCCTGGGGAGTTTCAGACGCCTTAGTTGGCGACTGAGGAAGCGTAGCCATACTTACACTTCTCACTGAGATCAACAGCCTCCTATTCGTTCCCACCCCTGCCAGAGCGATAAAGGGCCCTGCGGAGCGGCACAGTCACAGCTGTGGAATAGTGGGGCAATAGCACCACCTTAGAGCATTCCCACAGAATCTACGTCTGGTGGGCATTTTTTTTGTTTTTTTTGTTTTGTTTTGTTTTTTGTTTTGTTTTTGTTTTTTCTTTTCTTTCTTTTTTTTCTTTTTTCTTTCTTTCTTTTTTTTCCTTTTTTTTCTTTTTTTCTCTTTTTAAAGTCTTAAAGAGCCCAGCTGACATACGTGGCAACTATCAGTGACCAAATTATACAGCCATGAAAAGACAGAGGAATATGGTTCAGACCAAAATCAACCAGACAACCCCAGAGAGGGAGTCTGAAGGGATGGAAATGCACCGCCTCCCTGAAAAAGAATTTAGAATAAAAGTCATTACCATGTTGATGGACCTACAGAGAAATGTGCAAGAGCTGAGGGAGGAAGTGAGGGAACTGAGGAAAGACAATACAGAAATCAGACAAGCGATCGACGGGCTTACCAGCAGAATGGATGAGATGCGAGAGACTGTTAATGGAATAGAAAACAGAGAACAGGATTACAGAGCAGCTGAGGCAGAGAGAGATAAAAGGATTTCTAGGAATGAAAGAATATTAAGAGAACTGTGTGACCAATCCAAACGGAACAATATTCGCATTATAGGAGTACCAGAGGAAGAAGAGAGAGAAAAAGGGATAGAAAGTGTCTTGAAGAAATAATTGCTGAAAACTTTCCCTCGCTGGGGAAGGAAGTAGTCTCGCAGTCCACCGAAGCTCATAGATCTCCCAACACAAGGGACCCAAGGAAGACAACACCAAGACACATAATAATTAAGATGGCAAAGATCAAAGATAAAGACAGGGTATTAAAGGCAGCTAGAGAGAGAAAAAAGATCACCTACAAAGGAAAACCCATCAGACTATCATCAGACTTCTCAACAGAAACCTTACAGGCCAGAAGAGAATGGCATGATATATTTAACGTTATGAAACAGAAGGGCCTCGAACCAAGAATATTGTATCCAGCACGATTATCACTTAAATATGATGGAGGAATTGAACAATTTCCAGATAAACGAAAGTTGACAGAGTTTGCCTCTCATAAACCACCACCACAGGATATCTTAAATGGACTGCTCTAGATGGAAGCACACCTAAGGCTAAAAAGATGTCACCAGAGGAAAAAAAATCATAGCAAAGAAAGCAGACCATCCAAATACTAACTAAAGGCAAAGAATAAAACACCTATTATAGAAAGAATGGAGGAGGAGGAATAAGAAGGGAGAGAAAGAAAGAAACATCAGACTGTGTTTACAATAACTTAACAAGAAAGTTAAGTTAGATTGTTAGATAGTAAAGAAGCAACCCTTGAACCCTTGGTAACCACGAATCTAAAGCCAGCAATGGCAATAAGTACATATCTATCAATAATCACCCTAAATGTAAATGGACTGAATGCACCAATCAAAAGACACAGAGTAACAGAATGGATAAAAAAGCAAGACCCATCTATATGCTGCCTACAAGAAACTCACCTCAAATCCAAAGATATACACAGACTAAAAGTGAAGGGATGGAAAAAGATATTTCATGCAAACAACAAAGAGAAAAAAGCAGGTGTTGCAGTACTTGTATCAGACAAAATAGACTTCAAAACGAAGAAAGTAGCAAAAGATAAAGAAGGACATTACATAATGATAAAGGGGTCAGTCCAACAAGAAGATATAACCATTATAAATATATATGCACCCAACACAGGAGCACCAGCATATGTGAGACAAATACTAACAGAATTAAAGGAGGAAATAGACAGCAATGCATTCATCTTAGGAGACTTCAACACACCACTCACTCCAGAGGACAGATCAACCAGACAGAAAATAAGTAAAGACACAGAGGCACTGAACAACACACTAGAACAGATGGACCTAACAGACATCTACAGAACTCTACACCCAAAAGCAACAGGATACACATTCTTCTCAAGTGCACATGGAACATTTTCCAGAATAGACCACATACTAGGCCACAAAAAGAACCTCAGTAATTTCAAAAATATTGAAATCCTACCAACCAACTTCTCAGATCACCAAGGTATAAAACTAGAAATAAATTTTAGAAAGAAATCAAAAAGGCTCACAAATACATGGAGACTTAACAACACTCTCCTAATTAATCAATGGGTTAACAACCAAATCAAAACAGAAATCAAAGAATATATGGAGACTAATGACAACAACAACACAAAGCCACAACTTCTGTGGGACGCAGCAAAGGCAGTTCTAAGAGGAAAGTATATTGCAATCCAGGCCTATTTAAAGAAGGAAGAACATTCCCAAATGAATAGTCTAAAGACACAATTACTGAAATTGGAAAAAGAAGAACAAATGAGGCCCAAAGTCACCAGAAGGAGGGACATAATAAAGATTAGAGAAGAAATAAATAAAATTGAGAAGAATAAAACAATAGAAAAAATCAATAAAACCAAGAGCTGGTTCTTTGAAAAAATAAACAAAATAGATAAACCCCTAGCCAGACTCATTAAGAGAAAAAGAGAATCTACACACATAAACACAATCAGAAATGAGAAAGGAAAAATCACGACGGACCCCACAGAAATACAAAGAATCATAAGAGAATATTATGAGAATCTATATGCTAACAAGCTGGAAAACATAGAAGAAATGGACAACTTCTTAGAAAAATACAGCCTTCCAAGACTGACCAAGCAAGAAACAGAAAAACTAAACAGACCAATCACCAGTGACGAAATCGAATTGGTAATCAAAAAACTACCCAAGAACAAAAACCCCTGGGCCTGATGGATTCACCTCTGAATTCTACCAGACATATAGAGAAGAAATAACACCCATTCTCCTTAAAGTTTTCCAAAAAATAGAAGAGGAGGGAATACTTCCAAACTCATTCTATGAAGCCAGCATCACTCTAATACCAAAACCGGGCAAAGACCTCACCAAAAAAGAAAATTACAGACCAATATCCCTGATGAACGTAGATGCAAAAATACTCAACAAAATATTAGCAAACCGAATTCAAAAATACATCAAGAGGATCATACACCATGATCAAGTGGGATTCATCCCAGGGATGCAAGGATGGTACAACATTCGAAAATCCATCAACATCATCCACCACATCAACAAAAAGAAGAACAAAACCACATGATGATCTCCATAGATGCTGAAAAAGCAATTGACAAAATTCAGCATCCATTCCTGATTAAAACTCTCAACAAAATGGGTATAGACGGCAAGTACCTCAACATCATAAAGGCTATATATGACAAACCCACAGCTAATATCATACTTAACAGTGAGATGCTGAAAGCTTTTTATCTAAGATCGGGAACAAGACAAGGATGCCCACTCCACTGTTATTCAACATAGTACTGGAGGTCCTAGCCACAGCAATCAGACAAAACAAAGACATACAAGGCATCCAGATTGGTAAAGAAGAAGTTAAATTGTCACTATTTGCAGATGACATGATACTGTACATAAAAAACCCTATGATTCCATTACAAAACTACTAGAACTAATATCTGAATTCAGCAAAGTTGCAGGATACAAAATTAACACACAGAAATCTGTTGCTTTCCTATACACTAATGATGAACTAACAGAAAGAGAAATCAGAAAATCAATTCCATTCACAATTGCATCAAAAAGAACAAAATACCTAGGAATAAACTTAATGAAGGAAGTGAAAGACCTGTACTCTGAAAACTACAAGACACTCCTAAGAGAAATTAAAGAGGACACTAACAAATGGAAATGCATCCCATGCTCTTGGCTAGGAAGAATAAATAGTCAAAATGGCTATACTACCTAAAGCAATCTACAGATTCAATGCAATCCCTATCAAACTACCAACAGCTTTCTTCAATGAACTGGAACAAATAATTCTAAAATTCATATGGAACCACAAAAGACCCCGAATAGCCAAATCAATCCTGAGAAGGAGGAATAAAACAGGGGGAATTACACTCCCTGACTTCAAGCTCTACTACAAAGCCACAGTAATCAAGACAATTTGGTATTGGCACAAAAACAGACCCACAGACCAGTGGAACAGAATAGAAAATCCAAACATTAACCCAAACATATACAGTCAATTAATATTTGATAAAAGTGCCTTGGATATACAATGGGGAGATGACAGCCTCTTCAGCAGCTGGTGTTGGAAAAACTGGACAGCTACATGTAAGAGAATGAAACTGGACTACTGTCTAGCCCCATACACAAAGGTAAACTCAAGGTGGATCAAAGACTTGAATGTAAGTCATGAAACCATAAAACTCTTAGAAAAAAACATAGGCAAAAATCTCTTGGACATAAACATGAGCAACTTCTTCATGAACATATCTCCCCGGGCAAGGGAAACAAAAGCAAAAATGAACAAGTGGGACTATATCAAGCTGAAAAGCTTCTGTACAGCAAAGGACACCATCAGTAGAACAAAAAGACATCCTACAGTATGGGAGAATATATTCATAAAAAACGTATCTGATAAAGGGTTGACATCCAAAATATATAAAGAACTCATGCACCTTAACAAACAAAAAGCAAATAATCCAATTAAGAAATGGGCAGAGGACATGAATAGACACTTCTCTAAAGAAGAAATTCAGATGGCCAACAGGCACATGAAAAGATGCTCCACATCGCTAATCATCAGAGAAATGCAGATTAAAACCACAATGAGATATCACCTCACACCAGTGAGGATGGCCAACATCCAAAACACAAACAACAACAAATGTTGGCGAGGATGTGGAGAAAAGGGAACCCTCCTACACTGCTGGTGGGACTGCAAATTAGTTCAACCATTGTGGAAAGCAGTATGGAGGTTCCTCAAAAAACTCAAAATAGAAATACCATTTGACCCAGGAATTCCACTCCTAGGAATTTACCCTAAGAATGCAGCAGCCCAATTTGAAAAGGACAGATGCACCCCTATGTTTATTGCAGCACTATTTACAATAGCCAAGAAATGGAAGCAACCTAAGTGTCCATCAGTAGATGAATGGATAAAGAAGATGTGGTACATATACACAATGGAATATTATTCAGCCATAAGAAGAAAACAAATCCTACCATTTGCAACAACATGGATGGAGCTAGAGGGTATTATGCTCAGTGAAATAAGCCAAGCCGAAAAAGACAAGTATCAAATGATTTCACTCATATGTGGAGTATAAGAACAAAGAAAAAAACTGAAGGAACAAAACAGCACAAGACTCACAGAACCCAAGAACGGACTAATAGTTACCAAAGGGAAAGGGACTGAGAAAATGGGTGGGAAGCGAGGGATAAGAGGGAAAAAGGGGCATTACGATTAGCAGATGTAATGTTGGGGGGGCACGGGGAGGGCAGTACAACTCAGAGAAGACAAGTAGTGATTCTATAGCATCTCACTACGCTGATGGACAGTGACTGTAATGGGGTTGGTGGGGGGGACCTGATGAAGGGGTAGTTTAATAATCGTAATATTGCGCATGTAGTTGTAAATTAATGATAATAAAATAAATTATATTATTAAAAAAAAATGCAGGAGCCCAGTTTGAAAAAGTCCTATGCACCCCTACGTTTATCGCAGCACTATTTACAATAGCCAAGAAATGGAAGCAACCTAAGTGTCCATCAGTAGATGAATGGATAAAGAAGATGTGGTACATATACACAATGAAATATTATTCAACCAAAAGAAGAAAACAAATCCTACCATTTGCAACAACATGGATGGAGCTAGAGGGTTTTTTGCTCAGTGAAATAAGCCAGGTCGAGAAAGACAAGTATCAAATGATTTCACTCATCTGTGGAGTATAAGAAGAAAGAAAAAACTGAAGGAACCAAACAGCAGTAGACTCACAGAACCCAAGAATGGACGAACAGTTACCAAAGGGAAAGGGACTAGGGAAGATGGGTCGGAGGGCAGGGATATAGGGGAAAAAGTGGGATTATGATTAGCACACATAATGTAGCAGGGGGTGGATACGGGGAGGGCGGTATAACACAGAGAAGACAAGCAGTGATTTTATGGCATCTTACTACACTGACAGACTGTGACTGTAATGAGTATGTGGTGGGGACTTGATAATAGGGGGAGTCTAGTAACCACAATGTTGCTCATGTAATTGTACATTAATAATAGCAAAATAAAAAATAAATATATATTTACTATTGTCTCTACCTCCTTAGGAAAAAGACAAACGTGTACCTTAACGTGGATGAAAATAAGTTTTACATTTATCTTCCAGAAGCACTTGAAAGATTACAGTCATAAGCACCTTGACTTTCTTTAATTTTTCATAAGGACTCTATTTACTTTGCAGTTATCACCATGTCATAGAAGTCTTCACTGACTCCTCCCCTAAACCAGTCATTTCAGTCC
This sequence comes from Smutsia gigantea, assembly GCA_032199065.1. Classification (NCBI taxonomy): domain Eukaryota; kingdom Metazoa; phylum Chordata; class Mammalia; order Pholidota; family Manidae; genus Smutsia; species Smutsia gigantea. The sequence goes on from JAVSCE010007073.1 coordinate 249,372, forward strand.
CACTAATGCTTTTATTTTCCATGCAGTACTTACCACCCTCTGAATTTAATTTAGTTGAATGTTTATCTGACTCCCCAATTAGAATATGAGATACTTGATAGCCTGTTCTATATCATGTTTTCATTGAATAAGTAAACAAATAAATATATTAACTGATTAATACATTTTAATATTTTGCTTTTGCTCTTGATGATTTCAGTTTTGTCATCCCCCTTAGGAAAATATACTTTATAAGTTTACAATTCACTAAGTGATTGACCTGAGTGATGGTTACACATGTGTATACAAATGTCAAAATTCATCGAACTGGTATGCTAAGATTTGCGCATTTTGACTGAGTTCTTTAAAGCAAGGGATTCAATCCTGTTCACCTCCACTCCTGCCACTGCGTGTTGGCATCTGCTCTGAACTCCAACCACATTTGAATTATAAATAATAATACTTTTAATTCACTGTGTGAAACAGAATGTTCTTTTAGTTGCCTTGCATTTACTTATCCACTTTAAGAAATGTCCTCTAGTTGTCAGGTATCAGATTTGGTCAGAAAATAAAAGATTATTTTAAGAATATAGTACCAAAGGTAGAAAATGAAGGGTAGTGGGCCAACATGGATGAACCTGGAGGGCATTATGCTTAGTGAAATAAGCCAAAGAAAGACAAATGCTGTGTGATTTCACTTATATGTGAAATACATAAAGTAAAACTCATAGAAACAGAATAGAAGGGTGGTTGCCCTGGATGGGACACAGGAAATGGGGAGATGGTCAAAGGTACAAATTTTCAGTTTTAAGATGAATTACGTTCCGAGTATCTAATGTGATCTCCATGGTGACTTATGTTAATAATATGAATAAATCTGGTAAGAGAGTAAATCTTAAATGTTCTCACTGCACACACACACACACACACACACACACACACACACACACACACATACACATATGTAAATGGTAATTATAAGAGTTGATGAGTACAATAATTAACTTCATTGTGGTAATCATGTCACAATATATATTATAGCAAATCATCATATTGTATACTTAAATATATGTAATTTTATTTGTCAATTATACCTGAATAAAGCTGGAGAAAAGTGGTGATATGTCTGATTAAAGAATGTACAATAAATGTGAGTTTGTCAAAAAAAATTAAATGTATCCTTATAATTCAATCACTAGACTAGCATTCACTTAGATTTTCTGATTCATTAACATACAACCTGCATGACTCCCCAGATTTCCTTGTCTCACACACTTTGACTAATTGTGTGTCAGGCTACCACACGACTTTTCTACAAATTCAGGTTTTGATTATTTCAAAGACAGAAACTTGAAAACAACTCCAATTTAAATTCCTTTAAGGGAATCTGTATTTTTTCTCTCTTTGAGTTGTTGCAGAATCTTATTTTATTTTATTTTTTTGAAGGTTTTTTGTCAATATTATGTTCTTTATTTAAGGTAGTTGTAACGCACATACTGAAAAAGAAAGATTGTGGGGGGCAGGTAGGAAGAAAGGTGTTGATAAGATGGATAGGAGAATGTTGTGAGAAGCAACGCAAGGGCCTGACTTGGGGAAATCCGCCCGCAGTCTCCTGGAAGGTTGGGCCAGACAATGCACGCATTCAAAGGAGAACCACAAGGGATGAAGAAAATTACAAGCTGGATGAAAGATTTATTAGGCAAGTGTTTTGGTTAAAAGACATTGTGATCTTTCTGTGTAATTGGGGTCCAGTGCCTCATTTCTCTTTCTTCACCTGCATTAGTTTTCTCCAATTTTGCATGAGAAAACCTTTCCTCTGGGCAGCACTTTTAGTTTCTGTGAGCCAAGAAGTTCCAGAAGTGATCCCTGAGATAAGACAATGTGAGATACCTTCTTGGGATTTATTAGTTTAAAAAAAGAGAAAAAAGAACTGCTAAGTAGTAAAGCTCAGAAAAGGAAGCATGAGACAGACTAGACTCCTTAAATAGCCTTTCTATCCTATTTTAAGCATCCTAAACAAGGTGAAAGGAGGTCAGAAGTGTTGTGTTGTTCAAAATACCATTAACTTTAACTTGACTCTGTTTTTCAAGACTATATTTAGTTGTATTTTTTTCTTCTTTCCTTTGCTTTTAATAATTCCGTGCTGTTAGTTTTCCCTTCTTAGGAGGCCTCTATTATTTTCAGGATGAGTCTGTCTCTTCTCTCCACATGACCAACCTATTGCCTACACTGTGAAGGGTTCTCAAAAAGACTTTCTGAATAATGACCCAAGGAGTTAAAGCAGTGGTTCTCAACCATGACAGATTGTGCCCCTCTAGAGACATTTTTCAGTAGTAATAACTGCAGAAGGTGGGCAGGTGGAGGGAAGTGCTACTGGAATTGAGTCAGTGATAATGAGAAACATCTCATGATGAACAGGACAGGTCCCTACAGCAAAAGAAATGGTCCGGCCCAAAATGTCAATAGTAATGAGGTTGAAAAACCCCAAGATAAAATAAAAGAGACAGAGATTAGAGCAGTTAAGATAAAATGGAAAGGTTGTGTGAATATATAAATTCCTCTCCTGAGGCCACCTGCATATATATGCCTTTACTGTGTGACACCATCAAAACAGGCTGCAATTATTTGAACATGCATTGGTCACCCCATTTTGACTGAGTTCTTTAAAGCAAGGGATTCAGTCCTGTTCACCTGCCTGTTGGCATCTGTTCTGAACTCCAACCACATCTCTATTACTAATATATGCATTAAACAAATATTTACCATCATATTTAGGAATACAAGAGCTTAGCCTGCTTAGAAAACATACACTGACTGGATTGTAAAACTATGAAGACAAGGAATGTGCTTTTTTTTATTGTTATATATTTTTCATAGTCTAATTCATTAAATAGATTTTTAAAATTGTATCATAATGATGGTAAATGATTTATATATTCTCCAGTGATTCTATTCTAGAGAAATTTCAAAATGTTTGAACTACCAGACTTATATTTGTTACTTTGTTGGTGCCAAGAAATTGATTTTAGTAAAACACACATACACACATAAACATAATCTTTTTACATTGTTTTTCCATTAATTCTATTTTTGTATATGTATTACTGGCAAATTAATTCTTTAGAAGCACTGTGACTTTCACACAGGAGTTTAATAAATGTTGAATTAGACTGAATTACTTCCCCACCTGGTATCCAACTAAGAAAAATGAGTCCCTCTGTTTTATACCTGTAAATTAAATGAGATAATATATTTTTAAGCCCTTAAAAGTCGTAGTACAAACAACTGCATGTTGTTAAGATTAAGAATACATCTCTTAAAGATAATAGACTTTTAAAAAAGATTAATAGTAGGAAAATACTGAATCTGAAACCTATTACATATTTCTATGGGTAATGCAGAATTACCTTGAAGACTCTTGATATTTATGCTATTGTTAATTTCCTCTCTGTTCCTGTGCCCTAGTTTATATGCCAGATAATTTCTGGTACTATAGATAAAGTAACATTTAAGAACAAAAGGATCATCTGAGATAAGCACTTAATCCAATCTTACTATGGGGTTTATAGTTATTCACTTAAAAAAAGGAAGGATTTGAATCAAAAGAAAGAGAAGAAAAATGTTATTGTGTGTTCATTATATGGAATTAGCAAGACTATAATATATTTAAATAATCTTTTGAAAAATAAAGTGTTAAAAATGAGAAAAGTTCACTGCTTCTTATTTTTCAGCACTTTGCTCTGCAGGAATTTGTACTTCTTTGTATTTATATACACTGTTTATTTTCCGTGCCAGGCAGCCAGACTGAATCTTTTGAGGTTCATTTTAATAGTTTTCTAATTTAGCTTTGATGTTGATTTAATTAGCCCTTGCATGATTTTAATTGCCTGTATCTAAAACATGTATTTTGTGTATGTATTTGCTGAAAGGTTAATAACTGAATTAAGGAAAAAACAGTATGTAACTAACTAGCAGCTTCCAAAACTGACACTCAAGATTAGTATAATGCATACTTGATTTTTAGCTAAGCCTTTTAGTGAAGAAAATGACATATGGACTCTTTTACTACCATAGTGATGAGAAGATAATCAGAAGAGTAATAATCTAAATATTAATGAAAGTTTGTCTTTGTGTCCATATTAACATATTTTCCCATTAGGAAAATTTAATGAACTAAGTTTTTCTGTAAACAGTAACCATCATATTAGAAGCTAAAAATGTAATATTGTTTCTTTTTATTGGTATTGCTAGCATGGTGTGTTAATCCTGTATAAGAAAAATAATGCATTTAGAGGCCTTTGCAAGGGAATGATTATGACTTTTATTGAAACTGTTGCCATTCAGGATAAACAGACACAATTTGTATCCATTTGTATATATTAAACTCCGATTCTCTTCAAAAAGCAGCTAAATAGAGGGCCCATAAGCACCAACAAAATTGCTGTAGGTAATAGAAAATTTAAGTACACCCTGTGGAGCTGGAGCCTGGGCCAAATGCCAGAAATAACCAATGTATGCTGTGTGATCTCACACAGGTTACTTACCTTTTCTGAGCTAAAGTTTTCCATCAAAAAGGTGGTAGTAATCATAATATAACTACACACATAATCATAACATAGAGTAAATGAGTAAATATATGTAAAGCATTAAATGCATCATGACTTCACTATTTCAAATTGACTCAGAGCTCACTGGCTCTCAAAGTAAGGGAGAGAAAATACTAGTAACATTATTATTATCAGGATGAGGGAGAATAGCAGTGCCGTGGAGTTCGTTTTTAAAAATTTCCTCATACAGAATTATAAAAGAAATTTGTTTTTTATATGGGGTTCTATATAGGGAATATCAAATCATGTAGTGGAAAATTCATATATTTTTACTGCAAATAGAAGAATTTAAATAGGGTGAGATAATATTAGAAAACATAGTAAAAGTGCCTTATTAAATTTCCATACTTTTGTTAACATGACAAGACTATAAATTCACAGGAAACTCATTTTGAAAATCAGTCTTAGTAAAACAGAGACATACTATGTAATATTGATGTAAAACTATTCTGCTGACATAAAAAGTTTAATAAGAATCATTTTATCCAAAATGCAGAACCATAGCTGAGAAACATAATTGTGTTTGAATAGATCATTAAATGAAACATAATTTTTTGAGATATAGTTAAAAACAAAAGTATATTTTTAAGGCAGTGTTTTATTTAAATAGAAGGAACAATTTGGTAAATCTATAAAGAAAGGAAAAAAACAAGCCAATGAGCAAAGATTGTCTTAGAAATATAATATACTAAGCACTTAAAAAGGTACATTGACTTTATTAACTAATGTCACACAGGCAGTCTTGAATTATCATATCATATAAACATACACACACACACAATCAGAAAGAAACATTATGGTCTTCTTTCTTGAGACTATAAAGGAACTGCGTTTGAATAGATAAAAGAAAAAAATCCGTCAAGAAGAATAAGCCAACTATGGTTTATCATATTTTAATGGAAGGGAGAGAAGGTGCATTACTCTTATTTGAATAGTTTCTCTACATTAGTTCCTGTATTAGCTGCTTTGATTATGGTATCTCTTTAAATAACCCATGACACAGATATTGTCATTTCTGCTTTTCAGATGAAGAAACTAAGATTTAAAGAGATTAAACTAACTATTACAAGGAAGGGTCAGACTTTATATCCAGACATGGATAAAATTCATACTTGGGTTTCTCTCCATAGCAAAAATAAGATTTGAAATAAAAACAAGGTAAATATCTATTAGAGACTAGAAATAATTCCCCCCCAGGTTTTAGAATACAGACAAGCAAATAAAATGTTTTTTACAAGAAACAAAATAAAATTTTCTGAATTAAAAGGTAAGTCTGTTTCAAAGGGCAGATTACTAGTCACTCCTTCTATATTTGGCTATATGACCAAGAGTAATGGCTAATGATTTGAAGGATTTATAAATGTCTATAGCATTGCTGAATGAAGAGGAAAAAAAAAAGCATTTCAAACAATATGCTGAAGTATTCAATAGCAGCACAGATACAAGCCTCTGCCCTTTAATGCAAAGACAATATGGACATCATATTAGTTTTCTAATGCCACTGTAAATGAGTGGGTCTCACTGGGCTAAATCTAAGATGTAGGCAGACCTACATTCCTTCCTGGAGACGTTAGCAGTGTATTCCTGCTTCCTTGCCTTTTTCGACTTCTAAAAGCTTCCTGCCTGCCTTCCTCGGCTTGTGGTCCCCTCCCTTCTTCAAAGCCACCACTGGTTGAAGGAGTCTTTCTCAATTTGCATCACCCTGATCCTGACTGGCTTGCCTTCTGTCACTTATTAGGACCATTCTAAGTACACCGACCTCACCCAGAGAGTCCAAGACATTCAATTCATCTCAAATCCTTAATTAAATCACATCTGGGAAGTCTCTTTTGCCATGTAAGGTAACATAGTAATAGCTCCTGGGAATAGGACATTGACGTCTCTTGGGGGAGGAATCATTATTCTGCCTACAAGAGGTATATTAGTGCTTTTGTTAAAAGACGTAAAATTCAGAGAAGAGAGTGTTTATGAAACAGAAGTTTTAAGGTACTCACAAAAGACAAATTTAGGAAATGCAAAATTCTGTGACAATATAAATGAGAGTTTCTGTAGCTCTTTTTCATGCACCAACAACATCACTGACAGTGGACATTAACGGTTGCTAAAGACTGAACTGTATCTACTGCACTTTCATAGGTTAGGCCCTCACCTCTAATGTGACTATATTTGGAGATAGGGCCATTAGGGAAGTAATTAAAGTTAAATGAGGTTATAAAGGTGGAACTGTGATCCAAAAGTATTAGTGTCTGTAAGAAAAGATCCTGGAGAGCTAGCACCCTGTCTCTCCCACCCTCTCTCTCTCCCCACCACTCCCACCCCACCCTGTGAAGACCCAGTGAGAAGGCAGCCATTTACCAGCCAGGCAGAGAGGCATCACCAGAAATCAACCCCAGTATTACCCTGATCTTGGATTTCTAGCCTCAAGACCTGTGAGAAAATACATTTCTGTTGTTATTTATTTATGGTATTTTGTTATGGCAGGCCTAGCAGACTAGTACAATGATAGTACTTATCACTTAATAATTGAGAAGTTTCAGAGATAATGCTTTCTGTGCATTATTTCAATTCATTCCCATAATAACACATTACCGATTATTCACACTTTTTCAATGGACACAATGGGGCTTGTCTAGATAGAACAATGGGTCTAAGATTACTCAACTAGGAAGAGGCAAGGGATTCAGAACCAAATCTTAACTTGGTTTGGTTTCAAACTAAATTTTATTTGGTTTGGATTCAGACAGCATAGATTCTTAATCATTTCATTTTATGGCCTCCCTTCATTTGGGTAATTTTAAAATTCCAATATAACGGACTTCTGGGAAGATGGTGGCGTGAGCAGGGTGGCAGATATCTCCTCCCAAAACTATATAAATCTACGAAAATACAGCAAATACAACTATTCCTAAAAGAGAGACCAGAGCACACAGGGAAGTGCACAGCGAGCAGCCACACCCAGGAGGACCCAGCACCCCGCGAGGCAGGTAAGATACGGAGCCGCAACCCAGCAGCACCCGAGCACTCATCAAGCCCAGCGCGCTGGCGGAAGGAGAGGATTCGGAGCTGGGAGGGGGTGGAAGAGCAGGTCCGTGAAATAACCAGTCCTGGTGGTCTGCGCCGGGAGCGCTGACACACATCACGCAGTGCATCGGTCATTGGAGAGGAAGAAGGTGCAGGTTTTGAGCCGGGAACGTGCCAGGACTGTGCAGCCAGAGCGCCGGGGCAAGAGAAAAACGTGCAGTTTGTAGCGGTCTCGGAGAGGCGGGGGGCCCAGCGAGGGAACACCATTGCCTGGGCGGGCTCAGCCGTGCAGGCTGGAAGTCCTGGGGAACTTCAGTTCCCTTTGCTGGTGACGGAGAGAAAGGAGCAGCCATACTGGAACTTAATACAGAAAACAATAGCCTCCCATTCGTTCCGCCCCAGCCACAGACCTACAAAAAAGTGGTGTGGCTGAGGCTGCAGATTAGTGGAGCAAAAGCGACACCTACAGCACGCTTAGAGAATCCACTACAGGTGGGCTTTTTTATTTCTTTCTTTTTTCTCCTTTCTTTTTTTTCTTTTTCCCATTCCTTTTCCTTCTTTCTTCTTTCTCTCCCTTCTTTCTCTTCCTTCTTTTTTTGCTTGCTTGTTTTTTTGTGGTTTTTTTTTTAAGCCTTAAAGAGCCCAGCTGACATACATGGCACCTACCAGCAACCACCCCTATCAACATGACAAGACAGAGGAACATGATACAGACAAAAATCAACCAGACCCAGACAACCTCTGAGAAGGAACCTGAAGGGATGGAAATGCAGAATCTTCCTGAAAAAGAATTCAGAATAAAAGTCATAACCATGCTGATGCATCTACAAAGAAATATGCAAGAGCTAAGGGAGGAAGTGAGGGAAGTCAGGAAAGAAAATGCAGAAATGAGACAAGCCATCAACAGCCTCAGCAGCACATTGGATGGATGAAAGAGACTGTTGAGGCAATAGAAATCAAAGAACAGGAACACAGAGCAGCTGAGGCAGAGAGAGATAAAAGGATCTCTAGGAATGAAAGAATATTAAGAGAACTGTGTGACCAATCCAAAAGGAACAATATTCGCATTGTAGGAGTACCAGAGGAAGAAGAGAGAGAAAAAGGGATAGAAAGTGTCTTTGAAGAAATAATGCTGAAAACTTCGCCATGCTGGGGAAGGAAATAGTCTCGCAGTCCAGGGAAGCCCACAGATCTTCTAACACAAGGGACCCCAGGAAGACAAAACCAAGACACATAATAATTAAAATGGCAAAGATCAAAGATAAGGACAGAGTATTAAAGGCAGCTAGAGAAAGAAAAAAGATAACCTTCAAAGGAAAACCCATCAGACTAACATCAGACTTCTCAACAGAAACATTACAGGCTAGAAGAGAATGGCATGATATATTTAATGCAATGAAACAGAAGGGCCTTGAACCAAAAATACTGTATCCAGCACAATTATCATTTAAATATGACGGCGGGATTAAACAATTTCCAGACAAGCAAAAGCTGAGAGAATTTGCCTCCCATAAAGCACCTCCACAGGACATCTTAACGGAACTGCTCTAGAGGGAAGCACTCCTAAGGCTAAAAAGCTGTCACCAGAGAAAATAAAATCATAGCAAAGAAAGCAGACCATCCAAATACTAACTAAAGGCAAAGAATAAAACACCTAGTATATAAAGAATGGAGGAGGAAGAATAAAAAGGGAGAGAAATAAAGAAACATCAGACTGTGCTTACAACAACTTAACAAGAAAGTTAAGTTAGATTGTTAGATAGTAAAGAAGCAACCCCCGAACCTTTGGTAACCACGAATCTAAAGCCAGCAATGGCAAGAAGTACATATCTATTGATAATCACCCTAAATGTAAATGGACTGAATGCACCAATCAAAAGACACAGAGTAACAGAATGGATAAAAAAGCAAGACCCATCTATATGCTGCCTACAAGAAACTCACCTCAAACGCAAAGATATCCCCAGATTAAAAGTGAAGGGATGGAAAAAGATATTTCATGCAAACAACAAGGAGAAAAAAGCAGGTGTTGCAGTACCTGTATCAGACAAAATAGACTTCAAAACGAAGAAAGTAGCAAGAGATAAAGAAGGACATTACATAATGATAAAGGGGTCAGTCCAACAAGAAGATATAACCATTATAAATATATATGCACCCAACACAGGAGCGCCAGCATATGTGAAACAAATACTAACAGAATTAAAGGAGGAAATAGACAGCAATGCATTCATTTTAGGAGACTTCAACACACCACTCACTCCAAAGGACAGATCAACCAGACAGAAAATAAGTAAAGACACAGAGGCACTGAACAACACACTAGAACAGATGGACCTAACAGACATCTACAGAACTCTACACCCAAAAGCAACAGGATACACATTCTTCTCAAGTGCACATGGAACATTTTCCAGAATAGACCACATACTAGGCCACAAAGAGAACCTCAGTAAAGTTCAAAAATACTGAAATTCTACCAACCAACTTCTCAGATCATAAAGGTATAAAACTAGAAATAAACGTTAGAAAGAAAACAAAAAGGCTCACAAATACATGGAGACTTAACAACATTCTCCTAATTAATCAATGGGTCAATGACCAAATCAAAACAGAAATCAAAGAGTATATGGAGACTAATGACAACATCAGAAAGCCACAGCTTCTGAGGGACGCAGAAAATGCAGTTCTAAGAAGAAAGTATATTGCAATCCAGGTCAATCTAAAGAAAAAGAACATTCCCAAATGAATAGTCTAAAGACACAATTACTGAAATTGAAAAAAGAAGAACAAATGAGACCCAAAGTCACCAGAAGGAGGGACATAATAAAGATCAGAGAAGAAATAAATAAAATTGAGAAGAATAAAACAATAGAAAAAATCAATGAAACCAAGAGCTGGTTCTTTGAAAAAATAAACAAAATAGATAAACCCCTAGCCAGGCTCATTAAGAGAAAAAGAGAATCTACACCCATAAACAGAATCAGAAATGAGAAAGGAAAAATCACGACAGATCCCACAGAAATACAAAGAATTATAAGAGAATAATATGAGAATCTATATGCTAGCAAGCTGGAAAACCTAGAAGAAGTGGACAACTCTTAGAAAAATACAACCTTCTAAAACTGACCAAACAAGAAACAGAAAAACTAAACAGACCAATCACCAGCAATGAAATTGAAGTAGTAATCAAAAAACTACCCAAGAACAAAACCCCCAGAACAGAGGGATTCATCTCTGAATTCTACCAGACATATAGAGAAGAAATAACACCCATTCTCCATAAAGTTTTCCAAAAAATAGAAGAGGAGGGAATACTTCCAAACGCATTCTATGAAGCCAGCATCACTGTAATACCAAAACCTGGCAAAGACCTCACCAAAAAAGAAAACTACAGACCAATATCCCTGATGAACGTGGATGCAAAAATACTCAACAAAATATTAGCAAAACCTAATCTGGAAAATACATCAAGAGGATCATACACTATGATCAAGTGGATTCATCCCAGGGATGCAAGGATGGTAAATAACATCTTAAAATCCATCAACATCATCCACCATCAATAAAAAGAACAAAAAAACCACATGATCATCTCCATAGATGCAGAAAGCATTTGACAAAATTCAGCATCCATTCATGATTAAAACTCTCAACAAATGTGGGCATAGAGGGCAAGTGCTTCAACATCATAAAGGCTATATATGACAAACCCACAGCTAACATCATACTTAACAGCGTAGAAGCTAAAAGCTATCTGCAGATCTGGAACAAGACAGGGATGCCCACTCTCTCCCACTGTTATTCAATATAGTACTGGAGGTCCTAGCCACAGCAATCAGACAAAACAAAGACATACAAGGCATCCAGATTGGTAAAGAAGAAGTCAAATTGTCACTATCTGCAGATGACATGATACTGTACATAAAAAACCCTAAAGATTCCATTACAAAACTACTAGAATATCTGAATTCAGCAAAGTTGCAGGATACAAAATTAACACACAGAAATCTGTTGCTTTCCTATACACTAATGATGAACTAACAGAAAGAGAAATCAGAAAACAATTCCATTCACAATTGCATCAAAAAGAATAAAATACCTAGGAATAAACCTAACGAAGGAAGTGAAAGACCTGTACTCTGAAAACTACAAGACACTCTAAGAGAAATTAAAGAGGACACTAACAAATGGAAATGCATCCCATGTTCTTGGCTAGGAAGAATAAATATTGTCAAAATGGCTATACTACCTAAAGCAATCTACAGATTCAATGCAATCCCTATCAAACTACCAACAGCTTTCTTCAATGAACTGGAACAAATAATTCTAAATTCATATGGAACCACAAAAGACCCCGAATAGCCAAAGCAATCCTGAGAAGGAGGAATAAAACAGGGGGAATTACACTCCCTGACTTCAAGCTCTACTACAAAACCACAGTAATCAAGACAATTTGGTATTGGCACAAAAACAGACCCACAGACCAGTGGAACAGAATAGAAAATCCAAACATTAACCCAAGCATATACAGTCAATTAATATTTGATAAAAATGCCTTGGATATACAATGGGGAGATGACAGCCTCTTCAGCAGCTGGTGTTGGAAAAACTGGACAGCTACATGTAAGAGAATGAAACTGGACTACTGTCTAGCCCCATACACAAAGGTAAACTCAGGTGGATCAAAGACCTGAATGTAAGTCATGAAACCATAAAACTCTTAGAAAAAAACATAGGCAAAAATCTCTTGGGCATAAACATGAGCAGCTTCTTCATGAACATATCTCCCGGGCAAAGGAAACAAAAGCAAAAATGAACAAGTGGGACTATATCAAGCTGAAAATCTTCTGTACAGCAAAGGACACCATCAGTAGAACAAAAAGACATCCTACAGTATGGGAGAATATATTCATAAAAAACGTATCTGATAAAGGGTTGACATCCAAAATATATAAAGAACTCATGCACCTTAACACACAGAGAGCAAATAATCCAATTAAGAAATGGGCAGAGGACATGAATAGACGCTTCTCCAAAGAAGAAATTCAGATGGCCAACAGGCACATGAGAAGATGCTCCACATCGCTAATCATCAGAGAAATGCAGATTAAAACCACAATGAGATATCACCTCACACCAGTGAGGATGGCCAACATCCAAAGCACAAACAACAACAAATGTTGGCGAGGATGTGGAGAAAAGGGAACCCTCCTACACTGCTGGTGGGACTGCAAATTAGTTCAACCATTGTGGAAAGCAGTATGGAGGTTCCTCAAAAAACTCAAAATAGAAATACCATTTGACCCAGGAATTCCACTCCTAGGAATTTACCCTAAGAATGCAGCAGCCCAATTTGAAAAGGACAGATGCACCCCTATGTTTATTGCAGCACTATTTACAATAGCGAAGAAAAGGAAGTAACCTAAGTGTCCATCAGTAGATGAATGGATAAAGAAGAGGTGGTACATATACACAATGGAATATTATTCAGCCATAAGAAGAAAACAAATCCTACCATTTGCAACAACATGGATGGGGCTAGAGGGTATTATGCTCAGTGAAATAAGCCAAGCCGAAAAAGACAAGTATAAAATGATTTCACTCATATGTGGAGTATAAGAACAAAGAAAAAATACTGAAGGAACAAAACAGCAGCAGACTCACAGAACCCAAGAACGGACTAATAGTTACCAAAGGGAAAGGGACTGGGGAAAATGGGCGGGAAGGGAGGGATAAGAGGGAAAAAGGGGCATTACGATTAGCAGATGTAATGTTGGGGGGGCACGGGGAGGGCAGTACAACTCAGAGAAGACAAGTAGTGATTCTATAGCATCTCACTACGCTGATGGACAGTGACTGTAATGGGGTTGGTGGGGGGGACCTGATGAAGGGGTAGTTTAATAATCGTAATATTGCACATGTAATTGTAAATTAATGATAATAAAATAAATTATATTAAAAAAAAAAGACTGCTTCTCTAAGTGGTTGGAGAGGAGGCCTGGCTCTGTACCTGCGGCCTTTGGAATGGTGGCCTGTGGTCCTGTTTCCCACCACTGAGGGAGAGCATTCCCTTTCACATCTCCGTCAGGTTGTGAAAACTGTGTGAAGCCTCAATCATTTCCTAAACACACATGTCAAACCTGTCTCTGATCTTCATACAGTAGGATCCCAAACAGGGAAACTGACCAGTAGAGTTCCCATGATGTTGTGCCATCTTTTTATGGCCCTCCAGATCATCCTGAAAATGAATAAGATGAGGAGCCCACTGAAGAAGGTCCCAAAGGAGGAAAGAATAAATGCTGCTTGGATCTTACATGTGTAGAGCATTTCCACGAGGTCTTCCCTATTACCACTCTGTGTCATCGTGTGAAATATCAGGAGGCAGAATTGTCAGTCTTCTACGATGTCATCATCACATGGTAGCAATCCCAAGATATAGAGTATCACCCCAGTGTGATAACAATGAGCGATTTCACCATGAGAGTCACTAACCACCATGGTGCTCACTCGTAAGATGCAAATGAGTGACCCGAGGGAGAATGCTGGCGTCCTCAATGAGTCTTCAGAAGACGAGAATTCTAGAGTCAACTCTATTACTGACTTTCTCCATGACCTTGAGGAACTTACATCCTTTGTAACAGAGGTTACTTGGCTGTCTATTTGGTTTGTGCAACCAATTTCAGAACAACTCTTTTTGAGTGAAATGACATCCAGCCATCTATGTGTCAAAGAGGTGGTTCTTCACCTGAGCAGATACCACATTCTCAGTAATCTTGGAAGGACATATGAAGGAAGTACTTCAAAATTTTTGTTTATCTCTCAGTGAAAAAAGCATAGCCAGTTAATACATGACAAAGGAGGCAAGAGTAGACAGTGGGGAAAGACAGTCTCTTCAATAAATGGTGTTAAGAACACTGGACAGCTACGTGCAAAGGAATGAGACTGGATCTCTGCCTTACACCACACACAGCAGTAAACTTGAGATGGATTAAAGACCTGAATATAAGACCTGAAATCATCATACTCCTGAAAGAAAACATGGCAGTAAGCTCTTGAACAGCACCATTAATAATTTTTTTCTGGATCTGTCTCCCCAGGCAAAGGAAACAAAAGCAAACATAGACAAGTGAGACTACATCAAACTGAAAAGCTTCTGCTCTCCATTTCTGAATGGGAGAAGATATTTGCATATGATACATATGATAAGGGCCTAATAACCAAAACATACAAAGAACTCACAAAACTCACTACCAAAAAAAAAATCTGATTTTAAAAAAGGGCAGAGGAAATGAATAGACATTTTTCCAAAGAAGACATACAGATGGCCAACAGACACATGAAAAGATGCTCAAAATCACTAATCCTCAGAGAAATGCACATCAAATCCACAATGAGATACCACCTCACACCAATTAGAATAGCCAACATCCAAAGACAAGAAATAACAAGTGCTGGCAAGGATGTGGAGAAAAGTTGGTGGGAATGTAAAATGGTGCAGCCACTGTGGAAAACAACATGAAGTTTCTTCAAAAAACGAAACATAGAAATACCATACTACCTATCAATTCCACTTCTGGGTATTTACCCAAAGAAAATAAAATCACTAATTTGAAAAGATACATACACACCTATGGTCATTGCAGCATTATTTACAATAACAGATATATGGAAGCAACCCAAATGGCCGTCAATAGATGAACCGATAAAGATGTGGTACAGATGCACAATGGATTATTTCTGAGGCATAAAAAAGAAAAAATCTTGCCAATTGCAACAACATGGATGGACCTAGAAGGTATCATCCTAAATGGAATAAGCCAGGCAGAGAAAGACCAATACCATATGATTTCACTTATATATGGAATATAAAAAACAAAACAAATAAAAAGGAATAGACCCATAAAAATGGACGACAAACTGTTAGTTACCTTAGGAAGGGGGGTGGGGGGAAGGGTGAAACAGGTGAAGGGAATAAAGAGGTACAAGCTGCAGAATGTAAAATAAGTTAGTCATGGGAATGGAAGTATGATATATAAAATACAACCAATAATACTGTAAACTCTTGGTATGGTAACGGCCAAGCTTCTAGCAATGTATATAATTATTGGGTCACTATGTTGTACATCTGAAACCAACATAATATTGTATATCAATTTTATTTCAATAAAAAAGTGAAAAAAATGAACAAAGAAAAAAGAAATAGACTCATAAACACAGAGAATAGTCTGGTGGTTGCCTTGGGGGAGGGAGTCGGGGGGATAAATGAAATAGGTAAAGGGGATAAAGAAGTACAAACTTCCAATTATAAAATAATTAGTCACAGGGATGGACGTATAATATAGGGAATACAACCAATAACATTGTAATATCTTTGTGTGGTGACAGTTGGTAACTACACTTAACCATGGTGAGCATTTAGTAATGTATATAATTGTTGAATCACTGTGTTGTACACCTGAAACCAATATAATATCATGTATCAACTCTGCTTCACTTCAAAGAAAAAGGCACAGCATGGATTGCAGGTATTGCAGATGGCGATTTTACTACTACTGTGAAGATTAGTCAATTGCTATTTGAGTTCAGGAGTCTTCTCCTCTCTTCTTTATGGGGCCCTCTCCTTCCTTGCTTTTATCACTGCCCTGTCAGCAAAACTTTTGGTCCAGAAGAGGTCAAGTTCAGAAGGAGAGCAATTGCTTTTATTTTCTCTGATGTTATCAAAGGTGTAAGAAAATGTCATGCCTCTCAGCGTGCAAGAGTGGCAGGCAAAATGTCAGAGGCTGATGAAGGGTCTAGTACCCCAGTTACTGTGAAGATGGCCTGACATGAGGTGGGGAGACCCAGAAATGCTGTCGTTTGGAGCCACCATGACTCTGCTCTGTGTGGAGCCATTTCCAGAGAAGAAATATAACATTTTCTACAACTATGGCCACAGTTAATATTTTCTTCCTTTAAGCCTACCTATAATTTCCCCCAAGTCCTATCATTAAGCTGGATAGCTAGCACAGGCTAGAATTATAATGGACTCTGGTCTAAGAGTTAGGAGACCTGAGTTCCAGCCCCAGTCCTTCTATTAAGTTACTCTGTGATGTTTAAGTCATTTTACTTTTCATAATATTATCTTGTATTGCAGATAACACCTGATAGTTTGCTAGAATTTGTGTTGGGTTCCATAAGGTAACGTGATCACATTTTGAAAAGTATAAAATGCAATACAAGAAAAGGTACCGTTAGTTATTTCAGTTCCTTTTCTGAATGGCATTGATAATAAAGGAAGGAGAGAAGGAGGGAAGGAGGGGGAGGGAGGGAGGAATTATTGGTTTATATCTCACACACACACAACACACACCTGTAGCTATTTGGAACATAAGATCACAGTTTCCAAGTCAAAGTTCATTCACATCATTTGCTTAATCTGATTATTCTTAAGTAATGATTAAGTAAATTCCATTGTTAGCAAATGGAATTTTCTTATTTTTCCAAAGTTTTGCTATTTAAAATTGTCAAAGTATTACCAATTTTTTTCCAAGACACTATCTGGGCATCTTTTCCCAGAAAATTGTTCTATGAAAACACAAGGTTCAATTCAATTTAAATAGCCAGGTAATTTGTCCCTCGGATATTCTGTTATTGTGATAATCGTATTAGCTTCTATGAATGAGTCAAAAAATGTGTGGGTGGTTTCAAAGTCAGTCTTTCCAAATTCATCTTGAATCTAGGGTGTTCAGCCATCTGGCTTTCCTGGGACTTTCCCAGGTTCACTACTGAAAGTCTATAGTCCTGGGAAACCCCTTGGCCTTAGACAATCTAGGAAACTTGGTTCCCCTGCCTGCTCGCACTTCCTCACCACTACTGTGCACCAGCCACACGGCATCATCTTTGCTGCAAGAACATACAAAGCCTTTTCTTGCTCCAGGCCCTACACCACATTCTTCCTCTGCCTATAACACTTATTCACATCTCTTAACAGCTGCTATTTTCAGTCTCCATTTAAATGTCCATCATGCTCTCCTGACCATCCTGCAGAAAAGAGGGCCCCATCACATGCCTCACAGTTCTCTGTTAGGGCATTCCGACCCTTTCCTTCAGGGCACTTCACAACACTCAGAACTGTAATTATGTCATTTCTTGTTGCTTTGTTTATATTCTGTCTTTCTGCACAAGAATGTTTAAGCTACAGAAACTTAGGGATCATACCTGTGTTCTTCATTGCTGAGTACTCTGTGTCTGGTAACGTACTTGGCACACGTCTGGCACATTGCATGAACGTATGGTGACCGAACAATCAATCACAGGTCCTTAAAACTTTTGTTAGGTGAATGAAGTAGTCAATCTATGTGAACCCTAACCTGAGCTATCCGCACTTCTCCACTCCTCATTTGCCACCTTTCACTGTGTACTGTCCTCAAGAACCAAGCGCTGTTGGCAGTGTGCGTATGCACAGTGCATGGTGTGGGGTGGGGTGGGGTGCAGGGGTCTAGTGGAATGGGCATCTGTGGATAAACTTCCATTCAAAGCTTTAACATCTTTGCCGACAGGTCCAAACTTGACAGCTCTTCTAGGAGTTACTGGATGTCGTGGTGGAAGTGTGTGATGAGGGAAAAGCTGCCATCTGTAGCTTGGTAGCAATTCTGTGATCAGAACTTGGGAGGTAGACAACTTTGAACCACCATTACTCTTCATAGTAACTAAGAAAAAAACTCTCCTTGTATTTGATTGTTTAAAGAAATAAAAAGTGCCTACTGTGCTGGCTACCTACTACAAGCCAGAATCTTTGTCCACTGTGTGTATATGTGTGTGTGCACACAGTGTGCATGTATTGAGCAAGTACTATGTTCCAGGTATCAGAAGCACAGGGGGCAAGAAAACAAACCTAGTTCCTTCCCTCATAGGGGATACAGTTAGATGAGGAAGACATTTACAGTTGGAAACTGGGAGATGAGTCCCAGGGAAGAAACCCAAATGGCAAACGGAGGAACTTAGTCTAGGTGAGGAGCTTGGAGGCTGCCTCAGGTATGGCGTGTGTGAAGCTGAAGCCTGAAGCATGAGCAGCTACCTAGGCCAGGACCCCTGTGGGCCTGGGGAGGCTGGGAACAAGCATTGTCAGGCTGAGGCACCATGGTGGGCAAAGGTGGGTAGGAGAAGGGCCCTTCTGAAGAGGGTGGTAGGTTGCAGAGCAATAGCCCAAGAGAAGGCTGGCTGCTTGGGAAGGGAACCAGATCATGCATGGCCTTGTGTTCCAGTTTAAGATAAATAAATACAAACAAAGAAAAGCTTTATCCTAAGAGCAAGAGGAAACATTTGCAGGGTTTCAGAGAAGGGAGGTAAGTGATTGAATGTCAGCTATAAGAAGACCACCCTGGCTCCCATATAGATAACTTGCGGTGGGCAGTGAGGAAGGCAGGTGTGAGTGAAGCCCCAGGATTGCCTGCGTCAGAGCGGCCCCTGCGTTTCTCGCTGCTGCTTCATGGTTGTGCCTTTAAAACTCCACCTAAGAAATATGACTATGCAACCGAAGAACTCTTTTTTTTTTTAGCTCAGATGAATTTTTTTTACATGTCAGTAATTTGATTAGAAAAATAGTAGCTTAACTTTTTACACATCTTTGTAATTTGCCTCCGGGCACTCAAATATTCTGGAAAAATTATACTTTATAATGAGATTGAATCAATGTTTCACTTTTAAAATTTACTCTTCAAGAAACGTGCCACATCGGAGAAAGGACAATAAGAACTCTTTTTTTTTAAGTGTATGTAGCTGTGTGCTCATGAGTGTGTGTGTGTGTGTGTGTGTGTGTGTGTGTGTGTGTGTACTTTATACTTTTAAAAGTAATACATCGTATTGTAATGCTATCTTTTAAGGACCTAAGTCCATGTTAATGGTATAACCCTACTTTTTTCTGTTTCTACAAGCAGAGGTTTATTTCATACCCCCCTCCCAAAGGACATCCACACCATTGGTCAAACACACTGGTTAGGAAATACTAGTTCTCAGTACATCCAGCAAGTAAGTGACAGAACCGGGTCTAGAGTCAGGGATGAAGCTGGTTTTAACTGCCATGGAGCACTCACATGATAGGAAAAGTACCTCACAACAAGCTGCTTCTGGGGCAAATATCTTACTGATTTGATGTATCTATCACTTTGAAAATGTTACTTCAAGATTAGAGCCTCAGTTTCTCTCTCTGTTCTGTCTTCCATTCCTTTTCTCACTAATTTGCTTTCTGCAGTACCATAGTTATGCTTCATCCTGGGTGTTGGCAAGCGCATTTGTGTGTCCATATGTGTCTCAAAAACTTGGGGGTTTTACTTGGGTGAACTGCTAAGTGAAAAGTGAAGCATTTCCTCAACCTTTTTTGTTTTCTGATTTGTGACTCCTAATTATTGCACTAAAGGTTTAGAGGGTGATCTTCATAAATCTTGGCACAGGCATACCTTGGAGACAGTGTGAGTTTGTTTGCAGACCACGGCAGTTAAGGATTTATTGCAGTGAAGTGAGGCAAATGATTTTTTTTGGTTTCCCATCTCATATAAAACTTACATTTACATTGTACCATGGTCTATTAAGCAGGCGATAGCATTATGTCTAAAAAAAAAAGTAAATCCCTTGACTTAAAACTACTTTTTTGCTAAAAATAATGCTCATCATCACATGAGCTTTCAATAAGTCAATGTTTTTGCTGGTGGAAGGTCTTGCCTCCGTGTTGATGGCTGCTGATTGATCAGGGTGGTGGTCGCTGAAGGCTGGGGTGGGTGTGGCAATTTCTATAAATTAAACAACAGTGGAATTTGCTGCATTGACTTTTCCTTTCATGAACAATTTCTCTGTAGCATGTGATGCTGTTTGCTAGCATTTAACTCACAGTAGAACTTCTTTCAAAATTGGAGCCAGTCCTCTCAGACCCTGCTGCTGCTTTGTGAACTAAATGTATGTAATATTCTAAATATTTTGTTGTCATTTCAACAGTTTTCACAGCATCTTCCCCAGGAGTAGATTCTACCTTAAGAAACCACTTTCTTTGCTCATTCATGAGAAGCAGTTCCTCATCCATTCAGGTTTTATCCTGAGATGCAGCAATTCAGTCACAGCTTCAGGCTCCACTTCTAGTCTAGTTCCTTTGCTATTTCCACGACATCTGCAGTGACTTCCTCCACTGAAGTCTTATGCCCCTCAAAGTCATTCATGAGGGTTGGAAATCAACTGCCTCCAAACTCCTGTTCATGTTGATATTTTGTCCTATTTGAAGGTTTTTAGTTGACTTTGACCAGGCATGTCAGAAAAATCATCACTATGTATGGGAGCTATAGCCTTACAAAATGTATTTCTTGGATACAACCTGCAAGTTGAATTCACTCTTTGGTCTACGGGCTGCAGAATGGATGTTATGTTAGCAGGCATGTAACAACATGAATCTTGTGCATCTCCATCAAAGCTGACCAAAGGCATTGTTAATAAGCAGTAATATTTAGAAAGGAATTCTTTTTTCTGAATAATAAGCCCCAAGAGTAGGCTCAAAATATTCAGTAAACCATGCTACAAACAGATGGGTTATCATTCAGGTTTTGTTGCTCCGTTGATAGAACACAGGGAGACTAGACTTAGCATAATTTTTGAGGGCCCTAGGATTTTCAGAATGGTCAATGAGCATTGGCTTCAACTTAAAAGTCATCAGCTGCGTTAGTCCCTAATGAGTTGAGTGAGCCTGTCCTTTGAAGCTTTGAAACCAGACATTGACTTCTCTCTAGCTATGAAAGTCATAGGTGGCATCTTCTTACAATAGAAGGATATTTTGTCTCCATTGAAAATCTGTTGCTTAATGTAGCTACCTTTATGCATTGTCTGAGCAAGATCTTATGGATGACTGGCTGACGTTTCTACATCAGCACTTGCTGCTTCACCTGGTACTTGGATGTTATGAAGATGGATTCTTTCCTTAAGCCTCATGAACCAACAACCTCTGCTACCTTCCAGCTTTTCTTCTGCAGCTTCCTCACCTCTCTCAGCCTTCAACAGAACTGAAGAGAGTCAGGGCCTTGCTCTAGATTAGACTTTGGCTTAAGGGAATGTTCTGGCTGATTCGATCATCTGTCCAGAACACTAACATTGTTCCATATCAGCAATAAGACTGTTTTGCTTTCTCATCATCCATGTGTTCACTGCAGCAGCACTTTTAATCTCCTTCAGGAACTTTCCTTTGAATTCACCACTCAGCTAACTGTTTGGCACAAAGACCCCGCTCTTGGCCTGCCTTGGTTTTGACGTGCCATCCTCATAAGCTTAATCATTTCTAGCTTTTGATTTAAAGTGAGAGATGTGCATCTATTTCTCCCACTTAAACACTGGGAGGCCACTGTAAGGTTATTAATTGTCCTACTTACAACGTTATCATTGTCTTAGGGAATAGGGATGCCCAAGGAAGAGGGAGAGAGATGGGGATACGGCTGGTCGGCTGAGCGGTCAGAACACACACCACATTTATTTATTAAATTTGCTGTTGGGTATGGATACAGTTTATGGCTTCCCTGAAAAATTATAATCTAGCATCAAAGGTCACTGGTCACAGATCACCACAACAAATATAATAATAATGAAAAAGTTCGAAATATTGCAAGAATTACCAAAATGTGACACGAGACATGAAGTGAGCAAATGCTGTTGGAAGATTGATGCCAACAGACTTGCTCAATGCAAGGTTGCCACAAAAACCTTCAATCTGTAAAAAAACACAATATGGGCAAAGAGCAATGAAATGAAGTGTGCCTGCACACACACAAAAAAGTGAAGACATGAGCCTTCTCCATCTGCCCAGTAGATGGAAGTATTTCACAGGGAATTAACAAGCAGCTAGGTTTTTGTTTGTTTTGGGTTTTGTTGTTTTTTTAAGAAGATGGAGGACCCGCTCTGGAAGAGAAGTAAAAAGGAGAAATGAAAACCGGAAACTAAGAGACGAAGAGAGGGACACCAATCTTATAACCTACGTGGCTTCCGAACTCGATCTCACCAAACCCATTTTCTGTTCAGGTTCTCTCTGTTTATTCTCTCTGACTCTGCCCCTTTTGAAAGAATAGAAGGATAAATTAAATTGTTGATAACTCTGGAGGACTTTTTCCTTTTAATATAATCTCTATGGATCCTCGAGAGTCCTAAGTATCTTTTCATGAGAATGAGTAATGCCATCAGTCTCTTCAGCAATCAGGCCAGCTGAACATCAAGCTGGTGATTTCATCAGAATGCTTAATGCCCACCAGCAAAAGTGGTGTGAGAGAAACAACACCACTGTTCACTATGGGTAGCTCCAGCCAGCAATTCCAGTGTAGCCATGGTTCCAACGTAGTGATCGTTTTGCCTGTCCTGTGCCCATCCTCTCTACTGCTTCTGTTTGGAATTACTGGTCTACCATGGAAAAGCTAAGGTGAATTACCAAGCATTGTCCCAGCACCTGGTGGCATTATTCCTCTGGGTGAGTGTGTTTCCAAAATCCCAATTTCAATGAACTGTGTGTTTATTTGAGTCTCTGGGCAGTGGGACCCAGCTTGAAAATTACACTGAAAAACAGTTGTCACCAACAGCACGGGAGATGAAAGCCATCTTTTCTGCATCAGCTCCCATTGACTTGGCACGTTCACTCAGACACTCTACCCCAATCCCTCACCCCCATCTCCTTGTGAGCTTTGGCAGGAGATGAAAGGACTGGCCTTTAGCTCCATATTTGGTTTGAGGACTGCCCTGCAGTTTTCCAGTTATCTCAGGAGAGGAGCTAAAACCATAGATACAAAATAACTTTCTAAAAACCAAATTTATTTTCATCTATGTATTTTATAGAAAATCCAAACGACAAAAGGTGCACACATGAGGCAGATCAAGTGCATTGAAGCTGGTTAACATCTCCTAAGACAGAGCTTCACTTATTCACCAGCTCTATTATTTCTCCCATCAAAGGGTAATGCTGCCCTCTTTACTGGAATTTCTTTCTCCATCAGTATCATTTCTCTAACTGCATTTGTCTAAAAACTGCCCCTGTAAGCGATGCCCTTGATATAGAGTTTGCATGTACCTGTTGCATTAATACATTTCTTTTCTTTTCTTAGGATGTCCTTGAAGAAAGGGTCTTTTGGAATATCATATGCAAAAACCATGTAATAAGCATTGAAGTACAAGACTCACTGAGCATTAAATCTGTTTATCACTAGGTCCTACTTGTTTCTTTTAAAAATGAGGAAACTGAGACCAAGGCAGAGAAATTTATTCTTCACTTTGTGGAAGCACAGCTACCCCAATGCCTCCAAATGCATAGCATTTTGGAGAAAAAAGATAAACCCATGATGATAAGTAGTTATCAAGGACTAATGATAAGCTTATTTGGTATGATCTTTGGGACTTCTGAATATTTAAAAATATCTTTTAATCTTACTTCTGGCAAGCATTGAGCTGATGGTGTGAAAAAATTAAGTGCTACAGAAAAGATAAGGATCTGATCCTTGCTGGGCAGAGAGATAGTGAAAGGAGAAAGTGTAGCAATTTGGTGGCAAGATTTTATTTGCTTGTTGAAGAAGCTGAACTCCATGGAATGGCTGTCCCTGAGCAAATAACCCCACTCCCCTCCCCATTTACAGTGTCTAAAATCAGCAGGGCCAAGGAGGGATTCTTCCCTAGCAGACATCACCACAGATATGCACCAAAGCAAAGGTTGCTCTTTGGAAATCTTGCCACTGGAGAGCAACATTGACTAAGTTTTGCTCTGAAGGCTTTTTTTTTTTCTAAGGAGAGGTTGGCTTCTTCATTCTGGGGTACATCCAAATAAAGCCCTCAAAACTCACACCTTTTCAGTTCCTGCTCAGTGTAGGGGAAGCAAGTGGGAGTCTTGAGTTATAAGGAGTTAAAGAGCCCCTGACTCTCCCTTGTTTGCAAAGAAAGGCCTTGGCTGACTTCAATAAAGTTGAAGGGACAAATGTTTCAGTCTGTGCCCATGAATCTCATTAGTTTGGGAAAGGTTACTCAGCATACTCTTCCCTCTGGATTTTCATATGTCAGAGAACTGTAACTTATGTTTGTGAAGTTAATCCTTGCCCCGAAGCATCATTCTTGAATTAGTAAACTTAATGACAGAATGAAAATAATGAATTTTATTGCATCACCACTCAATATGTCTTCTTTAGCATGGGCTTTTCTTGCTGCAAAGCCCACTTTACAAGAATGATCTCAGTCACAATCAAGGTTCACCCTAGGAAAAAAGAAATGGGCAGGAGAATCTTAATAATCTAGCCCATTTAGTGCAACAATACAAAGCAAAGCACAGAATGGCAGGAGAAATTTAACTAGTTTTTTTTTTTCCAGAGACACAGTGGTGTTATAAGAAAAACGTCCAGGAGTCTCTTTGGCTTTGTGAGTTCACCCTAATCCCTTCCCCAGCAGGAAAATAAGCTTCTGGAAGCTTTCAATTTCTAGACTTTACTTTCTAAACCTGTCACACACTGGTTGTCATTCTCCCATACCTACCTGTCCCATAAGCTTCTCGCTTCTGGAGTGAAGCAGCAGTTCATAGTAGAGATGTTCAGAGCCTAGTGCCCCAGCCTGGCCAAACACCTCCCAGACAATCACATCATTCACCTTTCTATTGGCTGTGGGGCTGGGGACCAGCCAGCTCCGCTTCCCTGTTTGCTAAGAGTTCCCAGTTTGAAAAGCATGCATTTCTATCTAATGGGCAATCATTCACTTGTACTTTAATAGAAATCACCTGCTCCTAGAATAATTATTAAACAAATTGACAGCACATAATAGCTGGACTTCTCAGCTTTAATACTGCCTGGCTGCATCCAATAGCTGAGTGAAAATAACTGGAACACACCACTGCCCATCGTTTAGACACTCATTAATCACAAGGGAATCCCTGCCTTTGCAGATGGTGGCTTCTCCCCTGGAGAGCGAGAGGTCCTCTGTGGCCAGGGGCAAGTTCTCTGGACCTTCCAAAAATGGCTTTGTGCCTTGACTTTGCTACTTATCAGAATCTGGGAAGAAAAAAAAAGAAACCAGTCTCCTGGAAGATTAAATACCTATCTTGTCTTCCTCAGATTGCATGAGGGTCAAGGTTGCTATGAGGAGAGCACTTAGTACATGTAAGGTGTTAAGCCCTCTGTGGGATAGCACTTTGGACTCTATAATAACAGCTGTTGTTAATTAAGCATAGGCTTCCATATTAAATGCTTTATGCAAATTATCTCACTAAATCATCACAACCACGAATGAGAGAGATCAATTTCTGTACTGCAGAGATTAAAAATTTGAGGCCCAGAGAAATTTAGCAATTTTTCCAAGGTCATGGAGCAAGCATGTGGTGAATTTCATTCAAGGTCCTGTCTACAGTCTAGTTTACTCCAGAATCTGTCCTCACAGATGCGGTTCAGGACATGCTACCCTGTTGCTCCAGGATGAGGAGGTTCTCCACTTGGGGCAAGTTCCTTGTGAATTCGTTGAGACCCAATAAAGGCCAGGGCAAGATGTTGGGGGGTCAAAAGGGGTTCATACCATGTTTATTCTCATGGCAGTCACTCAGCTAAGTACAAGCAGCTAGGTCTGTTGCTGCTCCCTCCTGCTCCCTAGCGCAGAGGGCTTAATCCTCTCCTAGCACCGGGGCCCCATGGCTTCCCTCCACCAGCAACTGTTCTCTCCTAGTTCTCCCTCTAGGCTTTCTTTCTCTGCTTTCCAAGCTCTCTGCTTTCAGGCTCACACTGCTCTCTCCCCATTCTTCCAGCTCTCTACTTTCCCACCTCTAGAACTCAGCGGAAATCTGTGGGCAGGTCTCTGGTGACTGGTGGACTCCTGACCAACTACACACCAAGAACTGAGGAGAGGACAAAATGGGTGTTTCCTCTCTGCCCCTCCCCTGCACCAGTACTCCCAGGACTGGCCAGCTGCTCTTTCCCCAGTAAACATCCCATAGATGTGCAAACAGGCTCTTATATATGTACAATGGCCACTATTAAGGCCAGGTGGGAATCCTGGCCAGAAAGTTCCATTTTCTCCACATACCTCAAAACATGGCACCTTGGCATATCAAATATATTAAGGAATTTTAAAAAATGGCAGAAGCAAGAAGGTCTCTCTGACCTCCCCCCATTGCCCTTCTACTGCAAAACAGATCGTAAATTCCAGAGACAGGGAATTTAGGGCCAAGAAGTCTATATAAACAAACCTTGCTGAACTAACCCCTACCTTCCTAGTTACTCCTGCATCATTAACTACCCCAGACCCAACCCCCTTTGTCCTGTCAATTCTTCACAACTTTATTGTTTCTTTGTCTAAAGGATATAAAAACTTCCCCATCTGGTTGCTTCATTGTGTCTTCATTTTCTTGTGAAGGCTCCCACATACATGTAAAAATCCAACAAAATCTGTATGTCTTTCTGTTGCTCATCCGTCTATGTCAGTTTAATTTTCAGACTCAGCCAGAGACCCAAAGAATGTCAAGGAAAGCTTTTTCCTCCTCTCCAACACCGTTAAGCAGCACTGGTTACAGACTGGTGTGTCACAAGCTGCTGCCTTAATCTTGAGCAGTGAAATCTTCAGCTTCTGAAGCTGCTTCCCTGCAGAGAGGTTAAACCTCCTTCCTCCTTCCAGGCTGCATGGTTCATTACATAGGGGCACTTGATGCTAATGAAGGGTCTTTAATGACCCTATATATCTGATGACTTTCACTGCTCTGATTTGGAAAATCACATGGAATCTTAAGGGGAGCTCTTCAGTCTGAGAAGGAAGGAAGGAGGGGGGACTGAGAAAAGGAAAAACAGAGCACACTGAAGGGATGAGGCCAGTCACCACACGCAATTAGCAGCATTTTGCAGCCTGCACTGGAGGAGAGCTCCCTAAAGGGGAAGTCATACTAGGAGGTGGTGGTACTTAGAAGGTACTGCTGTCCCCTGGGAGACAGGAAGGACTGGACTTGGAGGTGGACCCAGGTCATCTCGAAGTACTTTAGTTTGAGGTCTCAACTCTGGAGGCTGTGTTCAGAACAGGGAGATGGCCCCATAGCTTTTAAATGCTTTGGGAAGGGGATGTAACCTATATCATTTGCCATTGACTGCTTGGTGTCCATAGCTGGACTTAGTTTAAACCCTCCATACATTTTTTTAAGGTCCAAGTTCCTTGGTTAGAGTAGGGTTGGCAATAGGTGGTTAACTTCTTGTGTGTTGGTTTTATTTGGATAAATCAAAAAAAATCAGTTGAGATTTGTATATCTTTTCTCTCCATACCATCTTGCTAAATCTGTTCACATTTTAAAAGATGGGTTTAGTGGGGGAGATAGTTGTGCAGAGAAGGCCAACCGCCAGAAAGCTGTGAGAAACTATGAATAGGCATTTGGTACTTAATTATAACCTCAAGGAATCAGCCCCAAAGAGGAACTTGAGATCAGAAAGAGGCAATAATAAAGACCAAGCAGAATTTAGAGGATGAAGGAAACAGAGAAAATCATGCCAGATGATAAAATGTCATGAAATGCAAGAATGAACATATATACAAAGGATAGAGGAAACAGATATACTGTCTTTGTAGCTAGCCCTTTTCCAACATCTCCTTTACAATAGCTTTGGAAGGTGAGTGTTATGATACCCAATTTACTCAATGATGCAAGTTAACTTGTCTAAGACCATAGACCTAAACAGGGGTAGAAGTCCCAACCCTTTCTTTGATCCCAAAGCATATGTTCTTTCCTTTAAACCATTTCTCCTCTTCATTTCAGAGCTTGATTCTACAAAAGAGAAATGAGATATACAGATCAATGTCTAAAGAAGCAAAGATAGGTAGAGAAGAAAAGAGATAAAGAAAAAAATTAAAACCAGAAAAAAATCTAGTTGCTATTTATCTGATCTGGCAAGGAAAATATTTACTAAGCATAAAGAGAAAGAAAGAAAACCACAAAATAAAAATGGATTTTTTTGAGTATATGGAAATTAATTTTTTTATGCTTCATAAAGATCACAAAATTAAATGAAGCAATTAGTTTTACTATAAATAATTGACCCAAATTTTGATACCTCTTATAAATAACTAAGAAACTTTATAAGAAACACTGAACATTACTGAAAAAAATGAAAAGGGATATGAATATTCACTGATGAAGATAAAGACAAATATTTGAAAACAATCCAAAAATGCCAATAAAAGAAAGTCTTTTACTAAGTACAGTCAAACATGCTGCCTCAAATACTGCTATTTAAATGTGAATGTTGCCTAAACATCAAAATACTTATTTCCTTTGATTCAGTAATTCACTTTTAAGGTGTCTATCCCTAGGAAGTAATCAGAACCTAAAAAAGAAAACTCAAGAAGATAATTTTTTTTAATGGGAAGTATGTAAACATTAAATGGAAAAAGAAAAAGAATAAAAACATCCATGGTGGTTGATTATCCTGCCACTCACAGTATGAAAAATTATCACAAAATAACATTAAGTTATTTTTAAGAAGGCAGTAACATTAAATGTACACTATTATTCCAATAATATTTAAATATATGACCTTAGGGGAAAAAAAGACTAGAAGGAAATGTAAATACAGGTTACTAGTGATCTTTTAGTTGTGAGATTATAGATATTTTTTAATTATATATTTTTCAGTTTCTGTTAATATGTACTGCTTCATTATTGATGTTTTCAGTAATCAACTAGCTTGTAGCTGTTCTTTCATTCATGCACGCATGGAACAAGTCTTAACTGAGAAACCATGTGGTGTTAGGCACTTGCCCACAATGGTTCCACAATAGTTTCAAGCAAATAATCCCCTAAACAAGTTTAAAATAACAAATGAAAACAAGTATTGTGAATGAAGAGAATTAAGTTTCTAAGGTAATTTGAAACCAAGTAAGCAGATCTAGACCATTTGGGAGGCTTACTTCTCAACTCTGGCTGCATATTAGAATATTAGTACTACCTGGGAGGCTGGAAAAGCTACAAGGGCCCCCCATCACCAATCTCCTCTCCTCTGACCCAGGTTCCCCTCTCCAGGTGATGTAACATTCAGCCTGTTGGGTCTGAGAACAGCTGGGCTGAAGAGGAGAAGGAGCAGCAGGTAGGGCTGGAATCGTGCCAGGTGTGCAGGGCTGGACTGTGCAAGGCTCCAGGGATGGGGGCATTTACATCTGTGCATTTGACTTTTATCCTGACAGCCCTGGGAAGCCTATGAAGTATTTGAGAAGAGACTTGAAAACACATTTATATTTTTGAAATCTCTCTCTGTAATGGGAAGATTGGTGGGGAACCAGAATAAAAATGATTGTCAAAGTCCATGACAGGGAATATGGCAAGGTGCTATTGAATGGTACTGGTAGAAACAGAGAAGAGTGGATACATGTGAGAGATATTTAGGAGGTAAAATGTGAGGACTTGGTCACAATTGCATAAGGGAACTGTGGTAAAGCACACTAGTATTTGTCATGTAAATCAAATCGAAATTTATTTACTACAGTAAAAGAGTTGTTAGCAGCTGGTTAAGTGGTATAATCACTGAAAAAAAGTCTTTGAAATGTTCCCTTCATCAAAGCAAATTTATGCTGGAAAATCATTGAAGAGTAAGTCCAAATCACAACACTTGACTTGTTCAAAGTCCCAAACACATGCATTAGAATGAACTGGTCCCAATTCTATGTCACCTTAGGGACTGAGTTAGAAGTCTGGATTTCTGGATGTTGGACTGTGTGTTAGATTCTCCCATAGTCCTTGGCATGACAAAGCCAGATGTGTTTTGACTGTGTTCATCTGTCTTTCATGCAAGGGACAGTGGAATTTGATTCCTCCACTCTACATTTACAATGCAATTTTCCCCTTTCATTCATTGTATTAAATGACATACTTCTCATTTTGTTTTCATTGGTAAGAAGACCTGGTGGAATAGGGTATATTTTAATCTCTTATAGTAGAGCAAAGCATTCACTTTGGGATAATGTAGGAAATCGAGGGTTTGATTGCATAAGACCAGAGGGGTGTCCCAAGGGCATGCATTCACCTTTCCTCTCTTATCCCACCAGCAATCTGAGCTGGCTATGTTTGCAGAACTTTTGTCAAACAGTTAAGTACTGAGCAACTGTTTTATGTTCAACATTGTGCTAGGGATGGGGTTAGGAATGACAAACTGTCTACCCAAGCTAACTGAAAGTGGGAGAAGATAGGCATAGGAAAAGAAAAATAGACTATAATAATAAAGTGTCTTACTGGAAATCAAAAACCGTAAGAAAACAAAACGATAGAGTAGATTCTTCGCATTTGAAGATAACACTTAAGATTTCAATTACTTGAGAACATGTAATTTTGCAGGACCCATGAATTTGAACTTAGTGTTCTAAATGGGCTGAGATGGCAAATCTCGTAGAAGGTAAGCTTTGTTGGCCCCCCAATATCTAAATGTTGACTCAACTCTGTTCTCTACTTAGCACTATTCTCTACTGCTCATGATTGAATTTAAAAAAGAGAACCAAACAAAAACACATTTAATACCTTTTTAAAAAATGACCCTGAGCAACAACTAAGGTTGGGATGAAAAGTAAAGTGGTTCCGAAGGTTATGTTTCTCCATCAGAAAATAATATGAAAGAGCCAAAAGTGAGTTAAACATAGAACCATGTCATACCCTACAGAGAAACAAGAGTTAAGCGATCTGTGAAACTTTTCAGCAATTGCCCTCACCAGAATTTATTTTAATAGCTGTATAAAAGACTTTAGTACTGAATTTATAGAATCATTAATTGTCTAAGGGGTCACTTAAAATTTTCAGTTATACTTCATGGCATTTTATGGAGGAAATGATATGTAATAGTGGTATTTTCAAATCTGTAAATTTGCAAAGGCCTAAGGACATTTCCCTCAGGAATGCATATTTCTTAAAAAGTGTTAATGGTAAGGCACAGATAAGAAGAACAAAGGAATTTAGAGAAGAGAGGAAGTGAAGTAGTTAAAAAGAATTTCCTTTACCCAGTCAGATTGGGTTAGGACACAACACAGTTTGACCTGGGGTCAGAACTGCTAGACAAGGTTATGCAAATAGAGAGAGAGATGTGGGACTGGAATTCGAGTCCTTGTCCACTCCTAACTCTGTTGACTTTGGGGAAGTCATTTATCCCCTCTGATCCCCAGTTTTTTTTGAACCTGAATTTCTTCATTCAGGAAATGACGGCAAAGTCGTGGGTGATGCCTCAGGCACTGCTCAGTGGTTGCAGGTTATGGGTAATCATACTATACAGCCTGGCATCCTTTTATCCTCCTTCTATTGTACATTAGATATTGAATATTTCCAGGTCACTAAAATGACTTTAAAACACCATTTCAATGACTGTGTAACACTACATTATCTTAATTATTTAGCCATTTCCTAGATATTTTGGTTTTTAATGTTTTTGTTATAAAAATGCTGCAATAAGAATTTTTATAAATATCTGTTCCCATCGCTAGTGGCTTCCTTTGGATTGAGTCCTAAAAGTGAAATTACTATGTCAAAGAATATGAGCATTTTTAAGTGTTCAGTATTTTATTGTCAAATCTTTTCCTGGCCAGCTTGTGTCGTTTTTATGCCCATTAGAGCTCCTGTTCTTCTCCTTCACCTACACTGTCATGTTTAACATTTTCCAAATATTTGTTCAGTTGGTAATTTAATGTATTTGATTATTTAAATTTTTATTTATTCTTTCATTTTACAACTGAGTATCTGTACACATGCATTTATCAGTCACAGTGCTTCATGTAGGGCAGAAAAATGTTTTTCTCAGCCCTCTTAAGGTCCCTGGCTGGGTCTGAAAATTCAACTGACACAGACAGATTAACAGGAAAAAAGCAAACAAATTGTATTGATTTTTTTTACATGCACATGGGAGACTTCACAAGAGAATGAAGACCCAAAAAAGTGACCAGAGCAGGAAGTTTTTATACCTTCTAGACAAAGACACAGTACATTTGTGAAGAATTGAGGAGACAATGGGGTTTGTGTTCAGGGTAGTAAATGGTGAAGGAGTAACTAGGAAGATAAGGGTTAGTAACAAAGATTTATTTGCAGCTCCCTCTGGCCTATCTCTGGAATGATAAGAATCTGTCTCCAGTAAAAGGAGAACTTATATCCTACCTGGAAACAGAAAAGGGGGAGCTTTTTCTGCATTTTCTATATTTTAATTGCCTTTGGCTCAAAATAATTGTTGTGTCAAAGAGATGTATTTTGGGTGACATATTCTGGTGTTTCCTTTCACCAGTAAAATGTCTGTTGATATCCTTTGACATTGAAATGCAGTCCTTTTTTGTTTCAGTGTTAGGAATATTTTTATATTAAGGATAATATTAACACTTTGGCTGTTTTATTTGTAACCCGTAGGTGTCCTGGCCTCACCTACCAGAGATTGCAAATATTCTGCAGTTCCACAAATCTTCATGTTCAGAGCCTCCCTTTCTTGATCAAACACTTCTGGGGTTTCCTATTATTCTTTTGGAGCTAGGTGAGGGAAGGGGAGGCACTCACATAAAGAGCGTACCTCCATGCCCTTCTGCAATGGCTCCTTCTGTCTCAGAGTCCTTGACAACCAGTCCTGGGCTGCTTTCCACATCCCCAGCTAGCACGGGGCCTCTTCTCTCTGGCTGGCAGGCAGTTAGGTTCCTCTGTGTTTTTTAACCAGCTTTTCAGAAGGGGGTTTCCACACGAGGATAGTCAGGTTTCTCGAATATACCACAGGCCCGGCCCCACCTCCTCAGACGGCACTGGTGATCCGAGTGTGGAGGTGGTGCTGTGGCCAGTGATGCCCAGGCTAGCTTCACGCTTGTCCTGGACCAGTCTCCACATTGATCTCTAAGCTCTGGCACATTCTTCCAGACATACTCCTCAATTTTCTTCTTTCAATCCAGTCTGCCAGTCACTTGTGCAGACACATTTGAACATGCTCGAGATTCATGTTCTCTCTTTCAGACTTGCTCCTGGACCCTCCCAAGTGGGAGGCTAGGTTGAATAGCCTGTCCTCTCCTGAGCATTCCATGGGAGTCTGGGCAGCTTGTCGGCAGTCAGGTACTGGTGTCCCCAGAGCGGTGGTGGGCTGCAGGGGCTGTGTGGTCCGAAGTCATCAAAGTCATGAGGATTCCCAGTATCTGTCTGACCCCTAACCAAATACTGCTACATACTATGAAATACTTTTCGCACTCTTGTTTCTGATGTTTTCCAATGTGCAGTTCATATTTTTATGTCATCAAATTTAGGTTTTTTTTTTCTTCATGATTTGTTCCACTGTCATTCTACATTAAAAGTATCCCAATACTCTGAATTCTAATGTTCATATGGAAAAAATTTGAAAAGATGGCTTTGAAAAGCTTAAAAGAGGAAAAGTAATAACTTGCCCTATCAGCTTTTACAAAGTTTATGAAGTCACAGTGATTAAAGTAGATTGGCTTTGACAAAACAATCAGGCATATGCATCCAAGTGACAAACAAACAAAAAAAATCACAAAATAGACCTTACGTAACCATGTGATGTATAATAGAGAAAATATCACCTGTTAGTGAGGAGGAAGCCTATTCTTCCATGAATACTTTCTGGAAAATTGGCTATTTACGTAAAATATCAAGGTAGAATTTCATATAACTATGAAGGGCATGTACAGTTATTTTAGCCAATTCCAGATAGACAACTTTACGTAAAGTGTAGGATACTATTGAAGGTACTGAAGATACAGCTGTGACGTAGACAAGGACTCAAACTTCCTCTAGCTAGAGAAACGTGCTAAATGAATGAAAAATTAACAAATATATGCACAATATAAATGCTAAGAAGGAAATTAATAGGATGATGAGTTCGAGAAGAAATGGGGAGAAGGTAAAATGACTTCTGATGGGGCGGTCATAGAAAGCTCTCCTCTTCTAAGAAGATGGAATCCGAGCAGAATCTGCAGGAATCACCTCTTTGGTAAAAGAATTAGAAAGAGTGAGGTATCTATAGATGATGGCAGTGAGGAGGTGAGGCACCTCTGGTAGATCCTGATGGCCAGAGTATCAGAGGAGCTGGGATTTTGCAGGAGGAAGGAGGGGGTGGTTTGCAGGAGGCAACAGAGAGCCAGGAGCATGGCCCTGCAGTGTAAGGGAATGAGAGAGGGAGGCAAACGGCCTCCAGTTGAGAAAACCTGGGAGAAATAGAGATCTTTGGAAAAAGACAGTTTTCAGTAAAGGCAAAGTCATGAAGAGTTAGAGGAGAAGGTACTGTTTCCAGATGAAGGGATGCAAGGTGAACAGTAGAAGCTTTGCAGGGGCAGGAAGGTGTGGAGAATGTACCAGGTGATGAGGTGTCCCAAGCAGGAAAAGGAGAGTGGAGGCAGCAGTAAAGATGTTGGAGGTAAAGATATGAGAATACAGATTAAATAAGCAGGGTTAAGATACCTTAACTATAAGCCCAAGAAGTTAGCTAAATGACATAGAGTGCTTATTTTCCTCTGCAAGCCGGGTATTTGTATAACAGTCTTGAATGGGGATAGGATAAAAGGAGGATGAGCTGGCTGGAAGATTCTCATTGAGAGTTAAGAAGCAAGGTATTAGCCTTTGGGGACCTATTTTCTCAATCGATTTTTATTATGATGGACAGTCAGGAATACAGGAATTAGTTCATAAGATAGAATTAAAGACACTGATACAACACGTCTTAGGTGTCACTATCTCAACAAAGAAAAGGAGCTGTAAGCTGTCATTTCTACTAAGGAATTGTAAAGAAAGGTATTTAAGCCAGTCTCTGAGCTGTAATTTTGGGGAAGAATTTTAAGCCCCAAGAAATTTCATCCAGTACTTGTCAACAGTGCTGAGAAGCACATGCATCTTTATCAGCTAAAGTTCAAGTTTAAGAAACAGTAACTGACCCCGATAGGAAGGAAAGGAATCTATAGAAGCATGTCAGCAACTCACAGAAGCTTGAGTGGCCGAGAGTGCTGGTCGACTGAGCTCGTGGGCAGAAAAGCCAAAGCAAGGGTCAAAACAGCACCTCAGATCTGCTGTCAGGACATTAGTGCCAGTGGTGGTAGGCAGAATGGAGCCCCCAGACGTCCACACCTTGATCACTATGACCTGCGAATGTCACTTTGCATGGCAAGAAGGGCTTTGCCGATGTAGTTAAGGTGATGGACCTGAAAACAGGGAGACTATCCTGTTTTATCCAGATAGGGTCCAGTCTCATCACATGAGCCCTAAAATAGAGAACTTTTTTGACTGGAGGCAGAAGAGATGTGGCAAGGGGAGGAGGGATAAGTCAGAGAGATTTGAAGCATGAGTTAGGACTCTGCACCATTGCTGGTTTAAAGATGGAGGCAGCAACGTGCTGAGGAGTACAGACGGCTTTAAAGAGCTGAGAGAGGTTCCTGGATGATAGCTGGCCAGAATGTGAGGAGCCCGACCCCTGCCGTCACAAGGAACGGAATTCTGCTGACAATCTGAGTGGACCTGGAAGTGGAGCTTCAAGCACACCCACGACAAGGCAGGGCCAAGACCAAGCCCGGACTGCTCACCCGGGAGAGGTTCAGTGAGCCTCTTTGGGATTCCAGCAGCTTATTACTTATATAAGCAGTGAAAGGAAGATTCGCCAAAGGCTCTGGCCTCACCATGGTTCTTGCCTCACACGCCAGGAAGGACGTCACCTAAGCACAAGGAGCATGACTGTAATGCCCATTGTGGAGTATCTCATTGCTGAGGAGTCGATTCTGGGCTACAGCCAAGCAGTTTTATATCCCATAACTCTACTTTGATGGGGGCTGGGGGCTGGGGGCTGGGAGGGAAGTCCCTTCCTCGTCATAACCTGGGAGGTGGTGAGACGCTGCCCCGTGGAAGCTTCCCGGGGAGATAGCTCCTCTCAGGACCTCATAGGCTCTCCTTGCAATCCTGCCATCCTCTCCTGCCCTGGGAGGATCATTAGGCATTGTGCCAAGGCTCAGATAAGCTGTGGTTCCAGCCTTTGCCTGCACGGCCTTTGTGGATACATGCAAGGTTAGCAGGGTGCCATGGCAGAGCCATTCCCCTGAGCAGATTCTCCCCCAGAGCCCCCAGATAAGAACTGGGGTGAGCCATTAACTTGATTTCTTTCCTGTGAGACCCAGAATGGAGAAATCAGTGAATTCCACCCAGATTTCTGGCCCACAGAACTGTCCGAGAATAAATCTATGTTGTTTAAAGGTGGCTACGATGGTGGGAATTTGTCGCGCAGCAATAGGAAACCTATATGATCTCTAGGCACTGTAGCAGCCTCAGCCTTCAGCTGAATTCTGGCTGCTGGCATTTCAGAGGCTGGTGCTCTAGAAATTGGGTGCGCCCCACATCTACTTTCAGAGAAGCCCTCACCTATCTTGTTTTTTTGATTTACCAGTTATTTATTCAAGTTCCAGAATGAGCACTTACTGGCTGTGTGATCACGTGCCTATGTGCTAATTGCAAAGGGGGCTTGGAAAGAGAATGCCTGAGCTTCTCTAGTGGGAGGTAGCTCTGCTGCTCTTCTACTCATAATGTGGGAAATTCCCCCAAATATTGAATGGAGATTCAAATAGCAATCAGGAGGAAAGTGTTATTACTTCCATATAGCATTCTTTTCACTGTCCAATACCAAGACAGACCCTGTGCTCCTATGGTTTCAAGATCTTAATATTTTGGGAAAATGCTGCTTCCACCAAAAGATTCAACAGTGATTCCATTATATCTGAAGCTGTAATATATACCCCCGGCTATTTTGGGCTTCCCCAGCAACTCATTAAAGGGAAAGAAAGGAGTTCTGTGATACTGAAATATTGGTCAAGAAAATAGATGTTGATTATCAAGGGTGAATATGTTTGCTGTCGCACAAGATGAACTCATTCTATGTGTAAAACTAGCAGGGGTCCTCTTACTTTGACCTCTGGGATCCTGCAACTGTATATTCAGGGCAAAAGATCTCCATTGCTGGTGGCTGGTGTAGGGTGGCCACCAAATCTCTAACAGCACCTCTATCTTGTGGGAGTTTCTCCTAGTTAACATTATGCCTTAATGAGCCGCCCTAGTGGTTACAGAGATAGCTGGTATAGTTGATAGATTGGATGGGAAGATGAGTGAATCCCACGGGCTTGAATTCTTTCTCTGTAAAATTAGTTCACTGAAAAGCAAGTTCCTTGGCCAAAAATAGTGTTCTGCGGAATATCACTCTATTTTCCAGAATGTATTTGAGGTACTTCAGTTTGGCAATGGGAGGTGTGTGTGTGCTTATCTAAATTAACATGAATTCACACTGCAGTGGTGGACATGTAATGTATGAAGGATGCTACTCCAGAGTTTTCACTTCAGAATACTTCAGTGGTTTGTTAGAATCTGAAACCCTTATTCTACAGTTCACACTCCCCAGAGGGAACTACAGAAAGGGGCTTCACATATCACAGTCTGATTTGGGCTCAGAGGGTTTATTAATTAACATAAAGAATATTAAATTATGTCATTGGAGAAATGAGTAATGTCCATATATGTCAGCCAGAAAGATTTGTACAGAAAAATCTATTGTTGCATGATTAATACTGACAATCCCAGCAGGCTAATTTTTTTTGAATAGTACCCTAGGTCTAGAGCTCCACTTACTCTTGAGTTTTCCACTTTATAGAGAATTCTCTGCTCTAATCAAACTGGAAACATAGCAGTTTCTGCCATCAGAACATTTGTTGTGGGAAGGTGAGCCTTTAATGCAGTCTATGACTTTTAGAAAGGGCATTGCTGTCCAGTTTTTTACACTTTCCACCTGCCCACTTCACTCTGTGGGTACTTATATTTGTGTCTGTGCTTTAAAGCTTCACTCAAATGGTGTATATATGGAAGTGTCCAACGAATTCTATGGAAACCAACATGCTCTACTAAAATCTCTATAAATACTCTATCACAGAATCTTGACCTTAATTTCACCTTACCCACTGGCTTCCAAAAGTCTGGTCATGAACCAGCATTTGGATGGCTTCAGGAAAACTATCTGGGGGAGGGTTCTGAATTCAGATTATTGGTCCTCCCATGCCCAGAAGTGTCTGCCTTGCTTATTAAAATATATAGGGCAGTGGTCTTGCACAAATGTGTTGGGAACCAGTGGTCTCCTCCAGCTCTGGAGGGAGGGAGGACTGGGAGGGTCCAGATACACGGACTCCTGCAGCTTGACTGCTTGTTAGGCCCAGGAATACTGATAAACAGAA
Organism: Smutsia gigantea; assembly: GCA_032199065.1. Lineage (NCBI taxonomy): Eukaryota > Metazoa > Chordata > Mammalia > Pholidota > Manidae > Smutsia > Smutsia gigantea. Next base: position 288,149 of record JAVSCE010007073.1, read on the forward strand.
TTAAACCTCTTGTCATTAATAATTTTATTTTGATCTGCCAGAGCAGGCTACTGAATGAAAAGATCAATATCTGAGAGAAAGGTGGCAGAAGCCAACATTACAGAAGCACAAACAGGTCAGATGTCTCTATGCCATACTGCCTCTGTTTTTCTCCAGTCTGTTCTCTGATAACCTAAGCGTTTCTACCCTGTGCATCCTCTTAGTTCCCCAGACCTCTTCCACTTTTTCAAAGTCCTTAGCTGGGGCATAAGCAATTGAGTGGTTCTTGAGTTTGATATTTTTCTAATTTTACCTCTTCTCCCTTTCCTTTCTTTTCCTCCATTCACAGATACTCTGTCCTTGAAAAGTATCAAGAGAGAGCGCTGACATTCCGATGGTGGGTGAAATAAATGCATCTTATCTAAACCTTGATAATGGATTAAATTTTTTCAGGTCTTTGTCAGCATTTTTTATTGGATAATGTTCCTCATGTATTTTCTGATATATATGTGTATAGTTTATACTCAAAGGAGGTGTATGGTGGGGGGAGAAAAGAAATTAAGAGCTTCAGATTGGAGTCCAGAATTCCTGTGGCTGCAGGAATGCAGACATTGTCTCTGAAAAAAATCACCTGACTCAATACTCTACCAACAGCCTTAAAAGAGTAAAGCATCATTATCCTAATAGACACAGGAAAACAATAATGTTTGATATGTGGGCTTAATCAAAGGGAAAATTGCTCAATGAGACTAAGTAGCTACCCATTGCTGGAAGATGGATGCTGCTTCTATCCACACGAACTATGCAGAAATGGTGAAATTTCTCCCAAATTATAATGAGTCCCTTAATCTGTATGCATATTTCAAACCTCAGGTTTGATAAAATAGAAGAGGGAATGGGACATAACTTCTGTGACTTTGCTGAGGGCTACCATTGCAACAATCCCTCTGGTTAAATAAAATACTGGCTTCAGGACTTCCATTAAAAAGTCATTAATGTACTCAGACCCTCTTTTCTTCCTTCCTGCCTCCTTCCTCTGCTTTTCCTTATTTTTTTCCTTCATCCCTTGCATCGCCTGTCTTTTTCTATGCAAAACACCCCCCCGAAAAGGGTGACTTAAGACAAGAAACATTTATTTAGCTCACCGTTCTGTGAGTTGGCAATTTGGTTGTAAGCTCAGCTTTAGTAATCATCTGTGATCAGCTTTTGGTCAGCTAGGAGCCTCTGCTTCTGAGGACTGGCTGCTTATTAGCTAAGGTACTGGGGACCATAAAGCATCTTTTACTACACAGCAGACTAGCTGTGTCAGTCCACAAGGTGGCGGGGAGGGTTATGAAAGAGAATGAGGCATGCGAGGCCCCTTGAGGAGTAGGCTCAGAGCTGGTACAGTATCTTTTCTGCCACATTCTATGGTCAAAGCAAATACAGCCCAGATGCAAAGGATTAAGGAATAGATCCTGCCTCTTGTTGGGAAGTCCTGTAAAGTTAAATTGCAAGGAAGCAAGGATAAAGGTCAGAGTGGAGAATTACAGCATATTTTGTAACCTGTCACCTCCCTCTTACAGTTTTCATGAGTATCTTGGTGACTTACAATCACTGAAGTATCTGTGTAGATGCTATAAGGCGTGACAAAAGGAACAAAAAATACTGTGATTGGATTCTGGCTGTTTATACTGTACTGGGAAGAAAAGCATCACCCTCATTTGAGAGCTACCGGTACAGTCAAACACATATCTACTAAGAAAACATGAATGAGAGGTTATTGGGAGTGGGGGGTATTTGAACCATTAATGAATTTTGTTTAGCTTCCTCAGCTTCCTGTTTATTTCCACCAAAAGTCTAAATTCTTTGTTGGTTTTCAAAGCCCACTTTAGTCTTGTTCCTTCCAGTTTACATAATCTCTTGAATTTTAAACATTTCATTTCTAACAATTTTAAAGATACTTAAAAGCAGGAAGAATAGCACAGTTACCTCCATATATCTACCACCTAAATTGAACATTTGTCAACATTTTGCCATATTTGTATCATATATACATGCATATACAAGCACACATATGTAGATATGTTTCATTTATTAAAATTACCTATATAAGTAAAAGACATAAAAATCCATATACTAATAGCATTAATCATACATAAATTTTCCGCTAAACCTTTTTGAAATAAATTACATGTTATCATATTTCATCACTAAATATTTCAGCAATCATCACCAAAATTAGCAAAACTAAAAAAAAAAACCCATTATATAAAAAAAGCCAATCTTTATTTAATTGACAACAGTTGTCCCAATAGTGTATTTATAGCATGTTAGCTAATTAGGAATCATATATTCTGCTTACCTTTATTTCTCTCAAGCACGATGACCATGTGATTTATCAACTAACCCAGACTCTGAAAAGAGTGAAAGGGGCACTATTAATAGTTACAATCAGGCAGGAAGTGTCAAAAGGGACCATTTGGGCAAGTTAGGACACGCGGTTCCTCTCATCTCAAATCTCTTGTAATTGTGCATGGAACTCACCGATTTTTCTCTTTTGTATGTTACTGCTTTTCTAACAATTTTTGTCTGGGTTTGCCCGATTTTTGTTTATAGTGTCATTCATCTCCTTTCTCTCTCTTCTATATTTCCCGTAGTTCTGTTTTTTCTCACCTCTGCTCTCATCTTCATTATTTCCTTCCTTCTGCTAACTCTGAGCTTAGTTGGTTCTTCTTTTTCTAGCTCCTTGAGGTATAATGTTAGGTTGTTGGAGATTTTTTTTCTTTTTTAGTGTAGGTGTTTATCACCATAGACTCCTCTCGTAGTAATACATTTGCTGCACCCTTAGGTTTTATTGCTTTCCAACTAGGGGTGTGGTATCAGTGTGCTGTTTTCTAACACCATTGAAATAAATATTTGCTCCATGCAGCTAATTTCATATGTAATTTTGTTGATTTGTGTTAGTGTTTTTTGAGGTATTGACATACAACATTATTATTACTTTCAGGTGTACAACATGGTGATTTGATATTTGTATCTATTGCTATATGATCACCACAATAAGAGCAGTTAACACTCATCACCAGACATAAGAGAAAAAATTCTTGTTCTTATAATGAGGACTTTTAAGATCTACTCTTTCAGCAACTTTCAAATATGCAATATAGTGTTTTTAACCATAGTCCCCGTGCTGTACATTACATTCCCATGACTTATTTTATAACTGGAAATGTGTACCTTTTGATCCCCTTCACTCATTTGCCCATCTCCCTACCCCCTACCTCTGGCAACCACCAATCTGTTCTCTGTATTTATAAGCTTGGATTCATTCATTTATTTTTAGATTCCACATATAAGTAAGATTATATAGTATCTTTCCCTGATTTAATTCACTTACTACGATGCCCTCAAGGTCCATCCTCATTGTTACAAATGGCAAGATATCCTTTTTTATGGCTGAATGATATTCCATTATATATACATAGCCCATCTTCTTTATCTATTTATCCGTCAATGGATACTTACATTGTTTCCATATCCTGGCTATTATAAATAATGCTGCAGTGAACATGGGCGTGAAGATATCTTTTTGAGTTAGAGCTTTCTTTTCCTTCACATGTGTACCCAGAAGTGGAATTACTGAATCATATGGTATTTCTATTTTTAATGTTTGAGGAACCTCCACACTTTTTTTCCATAGTGGCTGCAACAATTTACATTCCCACCAGCAGTGTACAAGGGTTCCCTTTTCTCCACATCCTCACCAACACTTGTTATGTCTTGTCTTGTTGCTATTAGCCATCCTGAGAGGTGTGAAATGATATCTCATTGTGGTTTTGATTTGCAATAAATTTACATTTCCACCAGCAGTGTACGAGGGTTCCCTTTTCTCCACATCCTCACCAACACTTGTTATGTCTTGTCTTGTTGCTATTAGCCATCCTGAGAGGTGTGAGGTGATATCTCATTGTGGTTTTGATTTGCATTCCCCTGATGATTAATGATGTTGAGCATCTTTTCATGTGTCCGTTGACCATCTATCTGTCTTCTTTGGAAAAATGCCTATACAGATTCTCTGCCCATTTTTTTTAACTGGATTTTTTTGGTTTTTCTATTGAGTTGTAAGAGTTCTTTATATGTTTTGGATATTAACCCCTCATTATATATGTGATTTGCAAATGATTTGTACCATTCGATAGGTTGCCTTTTCATTTTGTTGATGGTTTCCTTTGCTGTGCAGAGCCTTTTTAGTTTGATGTGGTCCAGATAGTTTTTAATTTTAGGACTTGATAGATTTGTTTCCCTTTTTCACTATCATTTGCTTTTGGGCACTGTAAAGCATTTACATAGTTTAAAAGTAAAATCACAAATGCAAAAGAACTTAATTTCTATTTTAGTCCCTTATTCCATATCTCTTTACCACCAGTGTAACCACTTTTATTAGTTTTTGGTTATTTCTTCTGATGATTCTCTTTATAAGTGCATATATTTATATTTACATATAAATAAAGTTGTATACATATATTATTTCCTTACACAAGTGTTAGCATACTGCATACAGTGTTCTGCCACTTACTTTTTAATCAATAATTTTTTTCCTATTTCATAAGTATATAGCCATCTTTTTCATTCTTCTTATGTGGCTGCATACTAATTCAGTGTATAAATGCAGCTTATCTTATTTAGTCACTCCCTTACTGGGAAACATCTTTACGTTTTTTCCAGACTTTTACTATTACAAATAATGCAGCAATAAGTTTGTGAATGATATTTTGGACTTGTGCAGGTAGGTTTTTCGAGTAAATGATATGAGTGAAATTGTTAGGTCAAAGCATGAATGCATCTGTAATTTAGCTAACTTAATTTTCCTCACTGGCCGATGCCTGCTGCCTGCTCCACATAAGCAGTGCAATACAGTGGGAATGCTGGGGCTTTGGAGTCACATGGACCTGGCTTTGAATCCTGATTTATAACCTACTAATAAGTAATACCTTCTTCATAGGGTTGTTAAGATTTAAAGTAACAGTGTTTCTAAAGCATCTACTACTTTGTCTTGCATCAGAAATGCTCCCAAATGTTAGTTCCCTTTTTAGTCACTCAAGTCAGTAAAATCTAAATGACTTTGGCTATTAGAATTCTACATTCCTTGCTTTTGATTATGATGTGACATATCTTATTAACCTGCACACAGACTTACTTTGCCTAGGTAGTATTCTAAAACTATTGGAGACTGAACATTTTCTCTAGAAATCTTCAGCCTTTTTCATGCCACCTCAGTGCGCGTATTGCTGAACACATAGTGTGAACCATAGGACATCATTCCTCTCTGTCTCAGACGTAGCTCCTGCTTTTCAATAACCTTCTTTGCTGGGTAACCCATAGAAAGAAGGGCTCGCTCATTAGTCTACGCCTGACATCCTCTGCTGCTTCTGTTCTTAGGGAGCTAGAATTGAAAGATACCCAATTGATTTCTACCTTAAAAGATCTGACCATTTTGAATCCTAAAGATTTTCTGAGCTTTGGGTTATCAGGCTCTCTGTTTCTCTACTGTTCATTGTTGGAGCAATTCTCATGAATCCTGACTGAGCCCAAACAGCCTGGGTCTGGGAATATAAGATATTTTTTAAGTGCTTTGATCACTGTGACTCAGCAACACTCACGTGTATTAGACATGAGTCTCCACAGAACACTGAATCAAAGAGACCAGCTTTCTGAAACAGTGTTTCTAATTTGCAAAAGCAACCTTTTGGATTATCCCAATGACTTGTATGATTCCATACAGTAGGGCCTTTGTTTTTTAATATCTTTTGTTTTAGGGCACAGGAATTTCAGTTTTTTTTAATAAGTTTATTTTGATATCATTAATCTACAATTAAATGAGCAATATTATGGTGATTACACTACCCCCTCCATCATGTCCCCCCCCACCAACCCCATTACAGTCACTGTCCATCAGCGTAGGGAGATGCTATAGAGTCACTACTTGTCTTCTCTGGGTTGTACAGCCCTCCCCGTGCCCCCCCAACGTTTACATCTGCTAATCGTAATGTAGGGCACATGAATTTTATTTTTCAAAATATATAATGCTTTAAACCTTAAGTAAAGAATACCTTACAACAAATGTTTTCTTGTTCTCTGGACAAATATGTGTATTTTAACTCAGACTTTGCTGGTTTGATGATGAATGGAGATTCCTAACTCTTCTTATCAACTGTATGTGATCTCAATTCTATGCAGAATTTAGAAATACTAAACTCATAGAAACAGAGCATAATGGTGGTTGCCAGGGACTGAGGAGTGGGGAAAATGGGAATGAGTTGGTCAAAGGGTACAGACTTGCAGCTATAAGATGAATAAATTCTGGGAATCTAAGGTACAGCATGGTGACTATAGTCAATAATGTCTGGGGTACTTGAGTGTTGTCACAGGAGTGGACTTTAATGTTCTCAGCATAACAAGAAGGAAATGGAAATTATGTGAGGTGAAGGACGTGTTAACTAACCTTATTGTGGTAAAAATTTAGCAATATATGCATGTATGAAATCATCACATTGTACACCTTAAACTTATGCAAAGTTATGTCAATTGTATCTCAATAAAGCTAGAAAAATAAGGAGTTCACAAGCTTAAGTAAAATGTAAAAATAATTGTTAATTTTGTCAACATTAAGGGACATTGTATTAAAAAGCTTATAATTCAACTAGAGACAATGCAATCTCAAATCCTTAGTACCATTTCTTTAATAAAGAAGCAATTGCTGAATGCAGTCCCCACCTCCGTCCCCTAAAAAATTACAAGAATCTGCTCATAGTAGGGGCTGTCCATATTCGGAGGAACAGAAAAGTCTGTCTACACTGAGTGTGTTGATTCTGCCTTCTCAGTAACTGTACAAATTTGATTAAAATCCCAATGAGTTTTGAGTCTGGATGAAAGGCAAGCTCAGAAAATGTCAGGTGACAGGAAAACCCAGACTGGTGCCTAATTTGGCAATAGATCTGGGATTATGATTTCTTCTGGATTGGGCAACACCCTGAATAAACCCCAAATCCCACTTGATATAAGGACCTAAATTCTTGCCTTGGTCTTCAGTATCCTTTGTTTTGCAGAGAAGAGTTAGGAGACAAGGAAGGATTAAACCCACTCAAAGCCTGAGAGGATAAGAGACCATTTTCTCCTGGTTCCTCTTGAAGAGGATAAACACAGTAAGAGGACTTATAATCTGTCAGGTTTATTTGAGAGAATGATATTCAACATTTCAACCCATTTTCACTAACCTTTCCAAAAATAAAGACTTGTTTTCCCTTTAACATATGAACTAATCTCTGGTTTAAAATCGTATGACGAGGCCACAGATACCCAATGGCCTCTTAGACTATATTAAACAAAGGAAAGAACCATTTCTTAAGCAGGATTATATTCAATGTTGCACCTGAATACATTATTTTTTTCAATTTTAAACTTTGCTTCATGCTTCTGAAATGCCCCATAAATCTTCTTACTACCCATGCAGTCTCAAATTGCAATGTGGAATCCAAAAGAGATCCCGGAGGCAAAAGTTGCATCAGCAGACATTTCTTCCAATTATAAAAGCACTTCCCTTCCTATTCCCAGCCCCTGGGTATGGGGGTGCCCAGAGAACCCAGTGGGGCATCACAGGAAAGAGTGTGACTGTGTTGCATGTTTCCCTCAAGCTTCAAGGACCTTCCGGGAGCTGCTGGCAGCCAGGGTGATCCTGCTTCCACCCTTGGGAGCAGCTTCATCCCAGCCGAAGTCTCTGGGGAGTAACTTGAACTCCCATCACTACCTATTTTCTCCACGACATTTTATTTACCAGCACGTATTAAGAGATTTCCCTTCCCAAGTTCTCCTGTTAGATTGAGCATCCCTCATAAGAATTAATACAACAACTCAATACTAACCAGTCACAAGTGAATTATAAAACTGTTTTCTTGGGAATCATAGAAGAGATAAAGGGAAAATTAGAGCGATATATCCTGAGGGGAGAAGCATGCAATACCATCTCAAGAGTGGCTGGTACAGGGACCACAACTGGGGGCACCTGGCAAACAAGAAGTGAGCAGGTCGGGAAGGGAGAGGTGGAAACCCTCCAAAGACAAGCAGGGCATCGCTGTCAGCCCCATGCTGGTATGCGCAGCAGTCATAGTACGGGCAAAGCGGAGCTGGGTACAGATGGCTTTTCCTTCCACCCCATAAATCCGGTGAGAAATCTAACTGCATTTAATTTTCTTCTAGGGTCAAGTGGGTATGGCCGTTTCTGTTTAATCCTGTGCACGGTTTCCTCCAAATCTACCACCGTGGGCATGTTATACGGCTTAGGAGGAGAACAGTATTGAAGAATTATGAACAGTGATTACACAGGAATATCATATTTCAAAAAACTGTGGTAAGAGGTGGAAGTCTGAGATCCTTAGAGGACGGCAGAGTGTGATGTCGGTGATTTATGAACACCGGGGATCCCTCGAGTTGCACCCACAGCTGCCTCCCTGCTGGTCTCCAGCGTTGGCGAGCTGTTCTTTTGCCTCACTTTCCTTCGTGCCTGCTATGTCCGCATACCCGGTCAGCGCTGTGTTTTTCTGTAGCTAGGTTTACATCTCTTTGAGCCCAGGCTCTCTCTTTCCAAATGTGTAACCTTAGGGTTCATCGCTCTGGAAGATGGAGCCACATCGTAGCACTTCCACTGTGGAGACTGAAGGATCAAATTCCTAACATCTGAGTAGTGTTTTCCAACTGACAACCTCTCTTTAACCAGTTTTTTTTTTTCACCCTTGCTTTCCCAGTCTGAAGTATACTAAAAATTTTCTGAATGTATCTTCAACAAAGCTTTGTTACATCAAAATCTATAAATCAGATAAGTATAAGCAAGGAAAATTAAAATGTTTTACTCCATGTGTGCTTAGTTTTTCTGTGCTTTTATTTATTTACTTATTTTTGCCCCTGAAACAAACAAAAATTTCCTTATTGCAGATTCATGGCTTTATTGGCTTTTCTCTGAATGACTTAATGAAATCCTGCCTTTTCACCTTGGATTTGGAGCTTCCAGATGGACATTACATTGGTTTGGGGGATGTAAAAAAATAAACTATAGACCTGGTTCCAAATTCTTTTGATACGGGGCTCCCTCTCTGCGGGTATGCTGCTTCAGGACTGATAACACACCAGAAAAACTTTTCAACAATCTCTACACAGCTGTCAGCAGTGAGAAGTGAGGGAGTCTAAGCTCAGGAAGTGGGAATGCAGTGCTGCCAACCACAGAATCCTGGATGCTGATGAGAACCTACCTTTTAGATATTCAGAGCAATGGGCCTGATCTGAGGGGAAAACATGTACTTGTATCAGTGAATGGGGGGAATTAGATCTAAAATAGCACCCATTCATACCAACCAGGATGATAACTGAGGACTTCCAAGTCCTGCCCTAGGAAGAAATGGGTGGGAACTGTTTGTGTTAATATTTCCAACAGTGCTCAAAATGCATGTATCTTAGAATTGTTGCACTTATATTTAGTGCACTCAATTTTGCATTTTCTTCCAAAAGAAAGTATTATTATTTGCCAGTATTTATGGAATTATGACATCAAGAGGGATTGGGTCAACCCCCTTCAGACTTTGGGATCTAACAAGATATCAAATGCATGGTGGAGATTGCCAATCTCTTCCCCCAACATCTGGTCTCCTTGTCATTAGACAGAGAACTGATTTTCATGTGATCACATTGTAGCCTAGAATAAAAGGCCCTATTCCCAACCTTTTTTACCAGATAGACATGCAAAGGAATGCATCTTTTTTCTTCCTCAGCACAGTTACGCACATCACAAAGTGACCTAGAAAGAGAAGTCATAGGCTGCAGATGGTGAATAAAAAGGGAGGTGCCCAAATTCCTGAGAGTGCCGTGGAGCTCATTCCCAGCCTGCTCATTCAGGACTTCCTCTATGCAAGAAAGAAAGAAATTTCCCTCTTGCTTAAGTCACTAGTTGTTGTTTTATTTATTATATGAAGGCAAATCCTAAGTTTTAAAATATGGACAAGTTCAATATCAGTGCTATGAAGGGCTACATTGGAGCCCAAGATAACAGGAAATTCAGAAATACTGATCCTGAATTTATTTAAAAGCTTATTAGTTTGTTTTTATGGAATTTTTGCATCAGCTTTGATGTTTTCAAAATAAAGCATTGGGATTCCCACTTCAGAGAATATAAATTAGACATATTTTTCCCTATTACTTCTAAGTACAACTGAAAACCTTTGATACTAAATGTAATTATATGTAAACTATGGACTTTAGATTTTAATGTGTCGATGAAGTTTCATTGACTGTAAAAAAGTGTACCACTTGGGTAGGGGATGTTGATAACAGAGGATGTTGTATATGTGTGTGGGCAGGTTACATATATGGGAAATCTCTGGACCTTTGACTTAATTTTGCTGTGAACCTAAAACCGTTCTAAAAAATAACATCTAGTTTTAAAAAACTGATAGAAGCTGAAAGGAGAAATATTGAATTATATTTGAATAAGTAACACTCTTCTCTCAATAATTAATAATATAACTAGACAGAAAATAAGCATGGATATAGAAGAACTCAATACTATCAAGAAACAGTATGTAATCCACTTCCATAGAGAATAAACCACATTTTTATAATTTATATGGCTATAAATCCAACCTCAATAAATTTAAAGAAAAATGAACTCAGATTGAGTGTGTTTTCCAATCACAACTGGATTAAAGTAGAAATTAATAACAGGAAGGTAACAGAAAAAAATCTATTAACATTTGGAAGCTAAACAACACACTTCTAAATAATCTATGGGCCAATGATGAGCCTGAAGTTTAACCAAAACACATGTTAAACTGAACAGAAATGAAAATGCACCACATCAAAGGTTTGTGAGACACAGTAAAGTCAGTGCAGAGAAGGAAAGTTACAGCAGTAAATGCATGAGTTAAAAAAGGAGGAAAAGTCTCAAGTCAATAATCTATGCTTTTATCTGAAGAATCTAGGAAACGAAGAACAAAATAAACCAAAATCAAATGGAAAGAAACAACATTGATAAGAGCAGGGAAAAAATGAAACTAAAACAGAAAAACAACAGATCAAACCAGTGAAACAAAGAGCTGGCTCTTCAAAAACATCAAGAAAAGTGACAGACCTCTAGCAAAACTGACAAGAGAGAAGGAACAAGTTCCTAATATCAAGACTGAAACAGTGTATCATTAGAGACCTTGCAGATATTAAAATATTTTACACATAATTGTACATGCATACATTTAACATCTTGGATGAAAAGAACTAATTCCTCAGACAACACAAACCACCACAACTACTCAAATATGATACTGATAATTTTAATAGCCCTCTAACTATAAACAAATTGAGCTCATAATTTAGTAATTCCCCAAGAAAGTAATGTCTAGGCCATCATTGTTTCACTGGAGAATTCTGCCAACTTTTCTAACAAGTTTTTCCAGGAAAGAGAAGAGAAAGGACACTTCCCATTTCATTTTGTGAAACTAGGATTAATCTGACAAAAACAAAAACAAAAAGATCAACAGTATAAAAAAATGTAAACTACAGAGAAATCTAACTCATGAATACAGACAGTAAAAATTTTAACTGAATATTAACAAATAGCTATTAGTAATATATAATAGGAATTATACCCATGACCAAGTGGGATTTATTCCAGGGATACAAGGCTAGTTTAAAGTTCAAAAATAAGTCAATGTAACCCACTATAAAAGAGGCTAAAAACAAGTGTCACCTGATCATATCAATCAAGGCAGAAAAATCTTTTGACAAAATTGACCTGGTATTCATGATAAAAATCCTCAGTGATATAGGACTAGAGGGTAACTATCAACTTGACAAAGAGCATCTGCCAAAAATCTACAGGTAACACTATGGTTAGTGGTAAAAGACTGAATGTGTTCCCATTAAGATCAGGAATAAGGCAAGGGTGTCGACTCTTACTGCTCTTATTCAATATGGTGCTGGAAGTCTTAGCAAGTGCAATAGGCAAGAAGAGGAACTAAAGACAAAGAGATTAAAAAGGAAGAAATAAATCTGCCTTCATATGCAGATAACATATCTACACAAAATGAGTTCAGCAGAGGGGTGAAATGTAAACATAAAAAGTAAATTTGAGTCACCCAAAAAATTAAATATTTTGGTGTAAATCTAATAAAACCTGTATGGGACTTATATCCTGAAAACTATATAATGCTAATGAAAGAAATGAAAGAATATCTAATAAATGGAGAGATAATATATGTTCATGTGTTGGAAGACTCAATACAGTAAAGATGTTGAGACTTAATTTTCCTTAAATTGATATACAGGTTAATACAATTATTATTTAAACTTCAGAAAAACTTTGTAGATATAGATATAGATAAGACTATTATAAAATATATACGGAAATGCAAAAGAACTGGAATAGCTAAAATAGTTTTGAAAATAAAGAGTAAACTAGAAGGATTCATCTACCTGATTTTAAGATTTATTAGGTAACTACAATAATCAAGTCAATGTGTGATTGGCATAGATCAATGGAACGGAATAGAGAACCAAGAAATAGATACATACAAATATGACCAACTGATTTTTCACAAAGGTGCAAAGTGTTTCAATGGAGGAACGATCGACTATTAAAACAAATGATATTACAGCAAAAGGACATCCATAGGCAAGAAAATGAAACTCAAAGTCACACACCTTATGCAAACATTAACTCAAAATGGGTCATGAAATAAAACATAAAAGAGAAAATATATAAAACTTCTAGGAAAGAAAATAGAGATCTTTGGGATTTAAAGCCGGGCAAAAATTCTTAAACTTGACACAAAGGGACTTGAAGATTCATAAACCTGATGATCCATTAAAGGAAAGATTAAATTGGACTTCATCAAAATTAAACTTTTTTTTTTGAAGATCCTTTAAATGCATGAAAATATTCATAAACTATATATCTAACACAAAACAAATATTTGGAATAATGAACTCTTAAGATGCAACTTTAAAATAAATAAAGCAAAACAAATAACAATCCAATTAGGACACAGCAAAAGATATGAACAGACATTTTGCTAAAAAGGATAAACCAATGAAAAAATAAGAATATGAAAAAACATTCAGCATCATTATCCGTGGGGGAAATGCAAATGAAAACTATGATAATTAGGGTGAGAATTTTTCAAATCTCAAGCTCTGGTTCCTTTCTGCTTAAAAGTTTATCTCCCTCCTCTTGTATTTTACTACAAGCACCAAGAAAATACTGGGCCACACCTTCAGCACTTTGCTTAGACATCTCCTTAGCTAAATATCCAAGTTCATCCCTTACAAATTCTGCCTTCCACAAAACATTAGAGCACAATTCAGCCAAGTCCTTTGCCACTTTGGGACAAGGTCACTTTTCCTCCAGTTTCCAATAACATGTTCCTCCTTTCTGTCTGAGATCTTACCAGAAGCACCTTTAATGTTGGCATTTCTACCAATGGTCTCTTCAAGGCAATGTAGGCTTTTTCTAACATGCACCTCAAACCCTTCCATCCCCTTACCCATTACTCAATTTCAAACCACTTCCACATTTTTAGGCATTTGTTACAGCAGCACCTCACTTTCCGAGACTGAAATCCGGAGGAGTCGGCTAGGGCTGCCGTGACAAAGCACCACGACCTGGGTGGCTTAAACAACAGAAATCCTGGAGGCTGGGAGTCCAAGGCGAAGGTGTCAGTAAGGTTGGTTTTTCTGAGCTCTCTCTCCCTGGCTTGTAGATGGATGTTTTCTTCTGATCTCTTCATATGTTCCTTCCTTCCTCTGTTTGTGTCTGGGTCCTAATCATTCCCTTTTCTTGTAAGGACACTGGTAGTACTGGATTACCCCCAACCCACACAACACGTGCCCTCATTTCACCTTAATTACCTCTAAAGATGTCATTTCCAAATACAGTCACATTCTTCAGTACTGGAGGTTAGACTTAAACAAAAGGTTAGGCTTGAACTTGAGGAGACCACAATTCAGCCACATAGCCTCATCCATAATATTTATTAAAATTAATTCATTTATTCTCATCATCTTCCAAATTCTCTCCAAAGATAATAAAATGAAGGACATGCCTTTTGGGGCCAATCTAATAGTTAATCAATGAACAAATATTGCTCACTTAATAAAAAGGCCACATATAATTTTAATTAAGTGTTTACTATATGCAGGACAATGCATACATATTAACTACTTAAAACATTTTTTTGAACTACATTTGTAAAGGAAATTTTCCACTTGAAATAGCATTTTCCTATGAGATGTCAAAATTCACTGCTGTGTTTCATAGTAACTGACTCTAAACAGCTAACAACAATACAAAACATGAAGTTTGAATGACTCCGGTACTCTATAGACCCTCCCTGAAACCAGCTGAAAACACTCTCCTAACCTGTGAACAATGGGACTTACTTTAATTGTGCTGGATCCATGGATTCATTCTGTTCTACCTACAATACTAGCCTTCGGGGATTAACCACATAGCCACTACCAACTCCTCCATCCTAGCACTGAAAATCCCTTGATTTCTTTTTCTACCCAGTAAACAACTAAGTGGATGTCTTCACTGTTGTATGTTCCTTGTGGACAAGGTAATAGACTGAGTTGTAATTAAAAAAAAAGCAGTCATTTTTCTTTTATTCTTTCATACCTGCATAAACCAAGGTCTGTCAGATGCTAAACATTCACCCTGTATTGCCTGTGCGTGCCCACTACTTCCAGGTGCTATGAATAACACACTCATTTATGAAATATACAGCCCTGATCCCTCAAGAGGCTCTTCACCTGTTGAGGTAAATAGAGATGAAAATAACAGGAGCAATGTTTCAAGAAAACAAAAAATTTAATTGCTAAAGAACAGAAAAGCCCCAAAGCAGTTTTAGGTGGGAGAAACAGGGTGAAGAAGGAGATTGCAGGTAGCCAGGTGGAAAGCAGGTAAACCTCACCATACCTGAGCATTCCTGTGTCAGAGGTGGATGAAGCTGAGCAGGAAGCTGGGGAGGTGGGGTGGGTGGTGTCAAGTGTGGATAAAATGAGAGTTCCTGTGGCCAGGATTCTCACCTGGCCCTGGTTGATTAGCTCACTGCACACCTGTGGGTAATACATGGCTGTTGACTCTATATGAAGAGCTCCGCCCAGTGCTCTGGGCATGACATGGTGGCTCGGCTGCAAGGCTGCAGGAGAGCAGAGCAGAGGCTGGAGTGGTGGCAGTGCCAAGGACAGAGGCCCAGAGGACGGCTGTGCGGGACGACTGTGCAGAGAGGCCCAGAGGACGGCTGTGCGGGACGACTGTGCAGAGAGGCTCAGAGGACGGCTGTGCGGGACGGCTGTGCAGAGAGGCCCAGAGGACGGCTGTGCGGGACGACTGTGCAGAGGGCCCAGAGGGCGGCTGTGCGGGGCGGCTGTGCAGAGGGGGCCCAGAGGGCGGCTGTGCGGGACGACTGTGCAGAGAGGCCCAGAGGACGGCTGTGCGGGGCGACTGTGCAGAGGGCCCAGAGGACGGCTGTGCGGGGCGGCTGCGCAGAGAGGCCCAGAGGACGGCTGTGCGGGACGGCTGTGCAGAGGGCCCAGAGGACGGCTGTGCGGGGCGACTGTGCAGAGAGGCCCAGAGGACGGCTGTGCGGGACGACTGTGCAGAGAGGCCCAGAGGACGGCTGTGCGGGGCGACTGTGCAGAGGGGCCCAGAGGACGGCTGTGCGGGACGGCTGTGCAGGGAGACTGTGCAGAGGGGCCCAGAGGACGGCTGTGCGGGACGGCTGTGCAGAGGGGCCCAGAGGACGGCTGTGCGGGACGACTGTGCAGAGGGGCCCAGAGGACGGCTGTGCAGACAGGAGCCAGAGGCAGAGACTGGCTTGCTGCATGCAGACTCGCTCTGAGTGAATGGGATTTTAGTGACTGACCTGCCACCTGGAAATAAAGTTGGGTATAACCCTGTCACCCAAGAACAGTTTTGCTGTCAATTTCTTTGGTCACATTGAATCCATAGCGAACTTGCCCGGGGCTGAAACCCACTGGCAAGACACAGGCATGGCTGCAGTGAGTGTAAGGAATATGTATTTTATTCTCCATCCTAATACACCCCACTCATCTCCATAACAGGAGTTGACACAACAGTGATCCTTGAAAAAGGGTGAGATGGGCAAGGAGATTAAAAAATGGCTACAAAGGAGATTAGCAATTAAATGGCCACTGCGATAAACCATGGGGATCTGTTTTGTAAGTGGGTTTCTGCCCTGGGCAAGTTCACTCTTGATTCAGTGAGACCAAATCCTGACAACGCAACGTCCTTGGGGTGAAAGGGTTTACACCCAACTTTATTCTCACCATGGCAGGTCACAGGCTAGAATCCTGTCTGCCTCAGAGCGAGTCTGCCTGCAGCAAGCTGGTCTCTGCCTCTGGGCCTCTCTGACCCCACTGCCACCACTCTAGTCTCTGCTCTCCTGCAGCCGTGCAGCCCAGAGCACCGGGCACAGCTCTTTATGAAGAGTCAGTAATAACATATTGCCCACATGTGTGCAGTGAGCAAGCCAACTAGGGTCAGGTGAGAGTCCTGGCCATAAGAACTTTCATTTTTCTCTACAGGATCTATTGGAGATTTTTGAAGGAGTGATGTGTTTGGCACAGTGGTGCTTTTAAGGGATTGATATAGAAGATAGGTGGAAGAGGGACAATAATAGGGATGGAAGAAATAATTAAGTATTTTAATCAGACCCAGATAGTTTGACCTAAAACCTTTTCCTTTCATAGCAAGCTCACCTTAATTCACTGGTATTCAAATCTGCACACAAGAATCACCTGAGGGTCTCTTCGGATACCCATGCCTGAAGTGGCCCTCAGATATCCAGGTACAATTTGGTCTGGAAGTGGGGGCCTGGACATCAGTATTTTTTTAAGTTGCCTGGTGGTTCTAAGAGGCAGCCAGATGCAAGGACCATGTCCTGGTAACTTCCGCTCCCGACAGCCCACCTTCCTACCAACAGAACACCACATGCTTCTCCTGTCTCTCAGGGTAGCAAGCAAGCCCTTTCACATCTCTGTGCTCTTGCTCATGCTGTCCCTTGTCACTGCTGCTTCATCCCATGAATACCTACTGACCGTCTTTGTGTCCCAGATCAAATCCATTTCCTCGACGACATCTACTCTCTTCACATGGCCAGCTCTGGCATCACCCATTGCTTTCTAACTGATGTCGCCACAGCTCCCAAGGACTTTCCATTGTTCCTTTAATTGCTGCACTGGATTATGAGCTTTCTGAAGGCAAGAAACATACTTCATTTCATTGGTATCCTGACCGCTTGTCCCACAGTAAACAATTAATAAATGGGTGCTATATATTGATAACCAAAATTATGTGAGAATACAATATAAAGTAGTTTCCATGTTAAGTTGAAGTCCCATCCTATTTTTTCTTAAAAAGCATCCTTTATATATATTTTATTTATCAGGACACAGAACTGAGGCCTGAGTCCCATTTTCTGTTCTGAGAAGTCTTCTGATTTCCCCGAGCTTCTGTTTCCTCATCTTTGGAATGAGAGAGTCTGACAGGTGGTTTGTTTCTAAGTTCTCATTGATTCTGCAAGCCATTCATAGCTTATAGAAATCGAATCACCAAATAGCTGAGTGGGGTGGTAAAAAGACATACAACTTCATGTTTGGAAACTCTCCATATACTAAATGCACGTTAAGCTCCTGAACACGTTTCTTTATAGACTGTAACATTATGTGAGTCACAGAGGATCGAGAAATTTGCTGTTCTGCCAATCCCTCAATAAGCATCAATCACTTACTGGATGTCTACCCAATGTCAGAAAATTCACAGCTGGGATGATATTGTAGGTGTCTACTTCGCTTATCGATCATTTATCAGTAAGTGACAATGGTATTAACATATGCCACATTCATGCTAATAGTGTTTGAGTCACAAGCAACATTAATTTACCCTTCATTACTCTAAAAAGATGAGCATTAGGTGAAGCAAAACTAATTTCAGAGGACCACATTATGTATTCTAAGGGAAAGGAAGAATCCTTACTCTAGGCTAGAAAATCCCCAGATGGGTGATAATATAGCATAGCACTTACGGGCCACCTTCTATGTGGTTTGCCTTATACTTTATTTGTTATGTCATATGTACAGTTTTATAATATAAAAATATAAAAAATAGTTTTCAGGTGGGACTATGCTGCCTTCAGAACCTGAAGAGACCTAACAGGCACTGTGTTCCCTTCTTAATCATGAGAGGTACCAGATGTTTTGTCTCTCTTACTGAATTGAGGATGTCCTAGTGCGTCCAGATGGCTAAACCCTTAATAACATTGGTAATAACAGAGTCCATACAGTGTTCATAGGGTTTCTCTTCCATCCTCTGAAGCACATTCTTATCAAAGTTTCCAACATTAACTGCCATTTTTTCTCACTTTGATCAATTAGCATTATAGCAATAAAATGGATGACTGTAATACTCCATAAAAAAGGCTGGATAATCCAGGGCCCTTTGGAGGGTGGGACTAATAACAGGTGCACTGGTGAGTGTATTCTGTTGTCAGTCAGTCCCATGTGAGTGAGAACTGCTTTTGAACCTCTTCTCTGACAGAGGAAAAAAAGAATGCTTTTGCCAGATCCATGGTGTGAATGCTCTTTGGAAGGGGCCAGAGGCCACATCTGGGAAGAAGGCAAAAAGCTTAGGGGTGGCCCCCCTGAGGCAACTGTGAGCAGTCAAAACTAAAATTTCCTTGCAGCTTCTGGATGGGCAATGATTCTGATAAGGAGAATACAGTTGCTATCAATATCCAAGTCCCATAATCTTATTGAGAATTAAGTTCTGTAAGACATGTGAAAACCAGAAAGCATTATTAAGACTTTCCTATTACATTTTGTTACTAGAATGGAAGGAGAAGGATATCTAGATTTCTTGAGTAATATATTTTTTGAAAAGTTCTGGTATTTCCATCATTGGCTGTTTCCTTGGTAACCGAGATCAGAAACTCAAAGGGTTTAGCAAGATGCTCTTCATGTTTTCCTTTTTTCCCAATTATGATACTCTCTCAATGTGTGTATTTTAACTTAATTTGACTTTGTCTCTTTAAAAGAGCTCTCACTTAGCTCCTGGAATCAATTTATAGATGTGAATAGCCTTGTCTATATCTAGAATACTGACACTTTCCCACAGTGGGGAATATTATTACCAGTAAGAATTCAACACCAGGGACCCAGTAGACTTCTGCAGCCACAAGGTGCAGAAACAAGAATTAAGGCTTGTGTGTGACAGTGTTTCAGGCAGGACTAAATGCAATAATGCACATATTGATTGAACTGCTCCTTCATCCTTGCAGTTTGTGTGGTGGTATAGGTTAGAAGCAATTTGATTTCTTTGTTTCCACCTTCCATAATGCAGACCAGTGCCCTTGGCACTTGGATGGCATTCCTGAGGGGGAAAATAGCTCATCTTAAAGAAGACTTATCCCAGACTTTGTCTTGATGAAAGAGTGAAATTACTCTGACCCTCTTTCCCACATACTTGGGAACTAAATGTTGGAGAAGCAACTCACAGCCTCTCTGGGTCTCAGTTCCACTGTTTTAGCATGCAGAGGTCAGTATCAATGATGATTGGGTACACTTCCGGCTTTGAAATTGTTCTCTAGCTCCTGAGATGACTTTTCTGTCCTTAGATTATCCTAAAATTGACTTTCACTACCACTGGTCAGTGCATCCACATTCAATGGTGTTTAAAACAAAATGATACATATATGTGTTTTTTAAGAAAAGTAATACATGCTTTTCTAAGCTTCTCTATAAATTCAAACATATAATGTGATAGGTAAAACACAAAATTACGAACTGAAACTGGGAACTGGGGGAGCAGTGTTTTCTTTTCCCCAATTCATTTGTGAGAAGAAGCTGAAAAACGTACCACTGGCAGTTACTAGAATCTGAGGCGGCATCTTTAGGGATGGAAGACTTAAGGTCGAAATCTGAGCCAAACCAACCACAGGCTCAGGAACTATGTCCACGCTGTCTCCAGGTTACCAGGGTTGGACTGAGTTATGGGCTGAGTGCCTGGGAGATGCTGAGCGAGCAGAAACACCACAAATAGAGAGCTGGTAAAAATGAAGAGAAGAAAAGGGAAATTCCTCTCCATACACAGCTGCAAACCGGACGTCCAAACACAGGCAGATGATTCCTGCTAAGAAAGACTTCAGGATGTCAATAAACCAGAACATACATGTTCTCCAGATGATATTAAATAAATAAACCATTTGAAAAATTTCCATAAAATGTCCATGTCCTCAAGTAAGCACAGGTATAGCAACTATTAACTGAAAAGAAAAAATACAGAAACAAAGTGAGAACAGATAGGAAATGAAAAAGAACCAGTTAGGAAATTTTGGAAATAAAAATGTAATTACCAAAATAAACATTTGTAAAGCTGTTTAAACTCTAGATGGAACATGGGCATAAAACGAGCAGATTGAAAAGCAGTACTAAGGGAAGTACATAGCACTGCTCAGCAAGGCAGAGATTTTTCAAAAATATGTGAATGAATAATTAAGAAACAGAGCATAGATTTTGAGACACCAACATATATGTAAAAGAATTTTAATAGTAAGACAATGGAGGAACTTTCCAAGGAATCACATTGGAAAAGACATAATAGGAAAGGATTTTCCATATTAAAATAAGATGAGTTTCAGATTCAAATTGTATTTTATATAATGATAGGGATAAATACAAATAATATGTAGGCACATTGCAGGGAAACTATAGACCACCAAGGAAAGAGGGTATTTTAAAAAGCTACCAGAAAACTGAACGAAAAAAGAGGAAATCAACTCTCAATGGAGATGGAAGAGGTCTTGGTCTTGTCGAGGGCATCTAATCCTGTTTTTCACAAACAGCTAAAACTATATTGCTTAGAGGTACATGTAAAGTACATACATTCAGGTAAGGACTCATAAGCATCTAATTTAGCAGTGAGTAAACATGTAGTTCTAGTTCTTAAAAGCAGTTAGCTCTATGGTAAAAATGAGCAGCTCTCAAAAAGTCGAGCCATAGAAAAGTTGAACCATACACCTGAGGAAACAGTGTATTTTAAAAATAAAAAGGTAATTAATAAAATCTCGTATGACCACTTGAAATGCCAGAGTTCACTTCATGTAGGAGTTTGGTTATCATCTCACAAGTCTTAAAAGTCCACAGTTCATTATTGTCAACACACACCTCAACCTCTCCTAAACTTGTATGCTGTACTAAGTTTATAAGAAATATGAATCCTGTCTCTGAACAGCCTAATATAAAGGATAAATCTGAAGTAGATTTATCCAGAACTTCACAACTGGTATGTCTACTCCCAGAGTTGGGGGTGGGGGTTAAGGCTTAAGATAATTTTTATGAGCTTTGTGGCCAAAATTCATTTATGTTTCATCCAAAAGGGATGATAAACAATCTTGTCAACAAGTTAGTATAAACCACTTCAGGAACTTTATGTAAACTCTGATTATATAACGTTGGCAAAGCTTAAAAAAAATTCATTCCAAGAAGCATTTGGCTTATTATTAATAAACAGATTGTCTTTCCAATATAGGTTATAAATACTAGAGTTGACTAACTGCTATCTGCTTTTTTGTTCACTCCTTAACTATCCACCACCACCCCCGCCCACGATCAGATTACCATGGAAGTTGTAATAAAATTTGTATCTGGTGCTTCACTCACATTTCAATATTATTTTGTTACTATTCAAGCCAGTGGATAGAAAACAAATTTACATCATGATAAGAGCTCAGGCACATGCTATCCATAATGATAACTACTTGTCATATGTGGAGATGTATTTTCTGTCCCTTGGGAATAGGATTTCTCATTTCTTCTTACTGTAGAGCAGTAATGTTTATCGTCTCTCAGCAAAAGCTACAAGGCATTCACTGGATGATGTGTTTTCTCAGAATAGAGTTTTACAGTTTATAGGTTCTCTCACCAGCCTCACCTCTGCCTTTGTACAATGTGACAGAGATTCTCTCTGGCAAGGAGTATGGATAGTGAAGAAAGGTTAAATCATGCAGCTACTATGTCCTCTTTCCTGTCACAGCCCACAGGGACCCCATATCAAAGCTTTGGGTACCCTAATAGAATTCCCCAGTGACCAGGCAGGGAACTGTTGCAAGTGCCAGAGGCCAAGAGATGGAAAAAACTGGCAGGTGGAATTTCATCAGTCAACTCTAATAGAATCCACATTCCTGAACTCTCTTCCCGGCGTCAAGCTGAAACCCAGATAACAGCTTTTGGCATTTCCTGGAATGGTCTTGCTGACAACTTGGGAACTCTCATCCTTAATTCTCCACATTACCTCCCCTCAGTGACTACCAATGAGAAACAAGAAAACTTTGGAAGAAGTTAGTAAATATTTTTAAGGAACTCATGGGAACTAGTATTACTGTAGTAATACTGACAAACTCACTTCTTAAAGTTTGCAACCAGGTGAACTGAGGGGTTATGTGCACTTGGTCAATGGGGTGGTACTACTGCCTATTCTGAAAAGTGAACTGTAAAGTGATTTGGAAGGGCAAGAAGATCATTATCCTAGAAATAGGCCCCCTTGATTGGTCCCAGCTCAGCCATTCACTAGCAAAATGGCCTTTAATAAGCCACACAGCTTCTCTGGAAACTAGTTTTCTTATGGGCCAAATATAAGAGTTTGAGATACTTTGCCCTTCTTGTTGTAATTCTTATATTCTATTACTTGAATGTATGGTATATATGTAGAAGTAGCATGGAATAGGTGAGAATGAAGGAAAAAGAACATAGAATTTAGAGCTAGAGAAGTTTATCTTATTTATCTTCAAATCCTGGTTCCATTACAGATTAGTTAGATGAACACAATCTCTTAATCTCATTGTATATGTTTCTTTCCTTGTACAGAAAGGAGATAGTAATGCCTACCCCCTGACACTGTTCTGTGTATTAAATATAAAAACATAAATAATAAAGGAAAAGATTGGCCATTTGGTGATACAGAAAATGCAACTAAAAATGGTGCTCTTATTCCCTTTAGTAGTGAGTATTTTCACATAAAAATATGAACACCATTTATTTATGAGTGACAGAGAAACAAAAGAGTAGTACACTTCAGCTGAAAGAATTCTAGATCAGAGTGAGAATTCTGGATGTAAATCCTGCTGTGTGGATGACAATGAAAAATACAACATCCAAAACTTGTAGAATGAAATTAAAACTGTTCTTAGAGCACAATTCATGGGATATATTTTTTAAAAAGAAAGGCTAAAAATAAATTATCTGGGAATCAAAATCAAGATGTTAGGAAAAGGACGGTGTAACAAACCTAAAGAAAAGAGAAGTAAAAATGAAACAGAGTAAGAGAAGAAATTAATGAAATAGTTTGTTGAAAACAAGTATAGAGAAAATTCAGGAACCAAAATATTGGTTATTTAAAGGGACTAATAGAATTTCTAAAGCCCTAGCAAGGCAGATCAACACAAAAGAGAAAAGGTGCATATTCCCAATATCAGGACTAGAAAGAGATACATCACTACAGAACCTACAGAGATATATTTTTAGAGAGTAAGGTATCTTTTTAAGAATTTAATGCCAACAAATTTAAAAAATCAGATGAAAGAAAAGAAAGTCTAAGTTTCAAGTAATGCCAAGACAAACCTAAAAAGACAAAAAAATTTAGAAGACACTCTCTAATAGATACCATAAAGCTAAGTAATTGAAATTGAGTAGTATTAGTGCAAGAAAAGACAAGCAGGATGTTGGAACAAATCAAAGAGTCCAAAAGAGGCCCATACATATATATTCACTTGATTTATGAAAATAATTGCCACTGGAAATAAAAGGGAAAAAAGTAGTTGTGTTTGTTTTCAATAAATGATACAAGGTCAACTAGATATTCATATGGAGAAACTGCATCTTAACCTTTTACTGCGCATTATACACAAAAATCAATTTTTGATGGATTGTAGATCTGAATGTCAAAGATGAAATATTCATCTTTTTGAAGAAAACATAATAGAATGATTTAATGGTCTTAGAAGAGGCAGAGTTCTTAAATAGGACAGAAAAAGTGCTAATCATAAAAGAATTGATTTATAAAAAAGCCTGTTAAAATTAAGAACTTTCATTTTGTTGAGTACATATTTGAAAATAAAAAGGCAAGTTACAGAGAGGGAAATGATATTTGCAACACAAATTTCAGCAAAGGTTTGTATCCAGAGTATATATAAAGATTCTAGGCAAATTACTAAGAAGAAAAATTCAATAGATAACAATGGGCAACAGTCTTGAGCATTTCATCAAAGCATTTTCCATACGGCCAATAAATAAATCTAAAGGTGGTCAACTTCATTAGCCACCATGGTTATGCATACTAAACTACAATAAGTACCATAATTGTATACACACAGTGATCGCTAAAATGAAAATTTTAAGTGTTGTTAATGTGGAACAACTGGAACCCACACAGTACTGGTGGGAGTGTACATTGGAATAATCATTCTAGGAAGCTGTTTGGCAACGTCAACCGAAGCTGAATACGTGCATACCCCACACTCAGCATCACCATACCTAGTTTTATACCCAGTATATATACACACGTTCATGTAAATTCATTCCAAGCAAAAAATTTAAATGTCCGTCAGCAGTAAAACAGATAAATAAATGGTGATATATTTATACTATTATACAATAAGCAGAGTGAACAAACTATTGCACATACAACATATTTAAGTCTCACAAACATGATGTTGAATGAATGAAGCCAATCACAAAATATCATTCCATTTCAAGTTCAAAAGTAAGCCAAACAAATCTACGATATGAGTTCTTAAATAGTGGTTAATGTTTTCAGGGTGCATGTATTTTCTATTTTTTCATCTTGGTAGTAGTTACATAGATGTATTCAATTTGTGAGATTTTACCCAGCTAGATGCTTATGATAGATGGGCATTTCTGTATGCTTGTTATTTTTCAATAAAAGCTTACTCATAAAAATATTGGCTGTGTGACTTACTAGCTTTTTGTTCTTTGGATAATCACTTATGGCTTTGTACCTCATTCCTCTCATCTCTAAAGTAGAGAATAACTGTTTCACTGTGTGTAAAATAGAATTTTTTTCCTCATCCTATTTATTTTTTAAGTACAGCCCCATCTTTGGTTGTAGTTGCTACGGGTACAATGGTGAGCCGGAGAGTTTCCCTGCCTTCTGTGCAATTGTATTTTGTTTAATTTATTGTAGATATGAGGACAAGGATTACATTTGAACTAACCTGAGTTCCACCTTTTCTTTTAGCCTCCTTACAGTTGTTTTAAAAAAGTGGCAAAATTAATACTTGAAGATAAAGATGACATGCATTTCACCTTTTCCTTCCTCTGTTCCCTCCTAGTGACTAGTGAAAGGGAGAGAGTGCGTGTGTAAGGTATCCAGGACAAAGTTGAGAGGAGAAAACTCGTCATTAAATAATGAAGATGAAAGTCACCAGGGTAGTGTTTTTAAAAAGCTTAAGAGATGTTGATAGCACAGATGTTCTTCAAGCCTAATCTTTGTAGAGTTTTAGGTTTTTGATCACCATTCAGCCAGGACCTAACTCTCAAATGTAGTCCCTTGTACATGTCCATTTAAGGTGCAGCTTGCAGCCTCTTTGCTGGTGGATTTCCTGGACAGTCCCTAGTTGCTTTAAGGATGTGTCCTTCCTTGCTGTAGCTCCAACCTAACGAGAAACTTGAAAATTGTTACATTCCCAAGGCCACTTCCTATAGGAGCTTTAGGTCTCAAAAGGAATCTATACTCCAGGAAGGCGAACTCCTGAGTGATATCAGAACACCATGGAGCTTGAGTAAAGGAGTGAAGAGAGAGTACATATTTTTAATACCTGGAAATTGGTACACCTGCCAAAGCATGTGCATTCTGATGAACCTCAGAGCTGGGCTAGCTTCATTTCCAGTTCCCTAAGAAACAGTGAAACCCTGAGAACTTTTGAGTCCCATTCAGCATTCAGCATAGGTGACAAGGGAAAAGGTGGCTGGAGCACTGGCATTCTTAAGCTCAGTAGTGCTAAGTTATTCTGTCTTATT
The DNA here is from genome assembly GCA_032199065.1 of Smutsia gigantea. Lineage (NCBI taxonomy): Eukaryota > Metazoa > Chordata > Mammalia > Pholidota > Manidae > Smutsia > Smutsia gigantea. The sequence goes on from JAVSCE010007073.1 coordinate 314,255, forward strand.
AAGGATTATGAAAAGCCTGCTGGAGTAGAAACAATTTGACTTTACACAGAATAGATTCTGGTTTCCTAACATGCCTCACATTGTGAAATGTAGACATGAGAAAATGTCCTTTGGTCAGAGTTAGTCTTAACATTTTGCCTTAGACTTTGCCAACTCTGTCATGGTTTAGCAATGACCTTGGAAGGCAGGTGCTGCAGAAAGTAGACAGTAGATCTTTGCAGGTTATACTCAATGCCAGCGATGACCCTGAAACATTCCTCTCGATAGCAGTACAATAACAGTAGTAAGATCTCAGCATGCAGTGAGTGCCTACAATGTGCTGCTTTCATGTCAAAAATCATTTATTCTTCATGGTATGCCTGTATGGTGTATTTTACTAATAGCATTATTGTGGTATAAATGACATACAGTAAACTGCAGAAACTTCAAGGCTAAAATTTAGTGTTTTGACATATGTATAAAACTATCACACAACCAAAATAAAAATATAGTATCACCTCTGAAAGTTTCTTCATGCTCTTCATAATTCTTCCTGTGCAATTTTTCCTTCTTCTATCTCCTACCTCCTTTCCTTGTCTGTTCAATAGATCAACTTGTCATTATAGATCAACCTGTATTTTCTAGAATTTCACAAAAATTGAATCATGGGTTTTTTTTGGGGGGGTGGGGAAGGTCTGGCTTATTTCACTCAGCATAAGTATTGTGAGATTCATCTATGTGTATCTATCCATAGCTCGATCATTTTTAGACACTGAGTAGCCATCCATTGTATGGATATTCCACACTTTACATATACATCAATTGATGGATATTTGGGTTGTTTCCAGTTTTTGGTTGTTACAAATCAGGCTGCTACAAACATCTGTGCATCAATGTTTTTGTATACACAAAATTTTTATTTTGTGTATTTTTATTTTCATTTTTATTGGGTAAATAGCTAGTAGTTGGGTCATACAGTTTGTTTCTCATTTTTTTTAATTGTCAACTGTTTTATGAAGTGGTTGTATAATTTTGGTTATAGAATTTTACATCTGTGTATGAGAGTTCCAGTCACTCTAGATCATTGCCAATATTGTCACTGTCTGTCTTTTCTTTGCTGTAAGCCATTCTATTAGGTGTATTTTAGTACCTCACTGAAGTTTTAATTTGCATTTCCCTGATGACTAGTGATGTTGGGCAACTTTTCATGTGCTTATTTCATCTGTTTATCTTTTGGGGTCAATTGCCTGCTCAGGTCTTTGCCCACTTTTGGGGGATTATTTATTGTATACCTGTGGCATGTAGGTACACAGAAGACTCTGGAGAATAAGCAAACAAACCTTAGTTGTGAAGGATAGATAATTTATGCCAGAGATATCTAACACCAGGCTCCTTTTCCCAGGTTATCATAGTCTTACTTTACCCCTTTCTTCTCCAACTTCAGGTAACATTTAATAGATTTCATAATATACATGACAGCATTTTTTAGTGGGTCTTACCTTGAAAGGTTGAGCCTGGGACTTTAACTGTGTGAAAATAGTGAGCAGAAAGAAAGGCTTTTGCTATACAGGACTAAGTTCAAATGTTGATTCTATTCATGCTAGTGTGTTACTGTGGGGAAAGCCACTTATGTTTCTGAGTCTCAGTTTCTTCATCTGGACAACTTGGGACAGATGTGGGATGGTGGTATCCCCCCTCCAGAGCTGCATGAGGAACAGAGTTACTAAGGAAAGAGAGACACTCAGGACTGTAAGGAACTGTCTGCCTTGTTTTACATTTCTTTTTTTTTTCACTATGTAACTTGCATGGAAGACAAGCCAAAAATGTATGTAAAAAAAAAAATAGTGCTTGGGAAAGAATTATATGATGTTCTCTTAAACACTCTTTAAATACGTGACTTTATAATTATATACATCATAGTAAAAGTTCTGCTGTCTAGAACTGTAGGATATCAGTGAGCAAAAGTCTTTGGGTCAAAATTTGTATAAATTAGCACACGGAATACGTAAGATGGAGTATCTTCCTTCAAGTAGTGGAAACCTAGCTAGGGACCCAGAATATATATCCCCATAATTATTTTCTTTTATCATTTCAAGTTATATGAAATGTTTACTAGGAAACAGAGTAATTCTGGCTAATATTGAATAATGCTGATGTTTTTATGAAAAGTGGAGAGGATACTGTTTGCTACAGTGAGTGAAGAGTAGATCAGGATATTGGGATTTGAGAATTCTCAGTAGTGTTAGTATTTGTAATGCTTTGAAATCTGTTCCAGAGTACCTGTGGTAGACTGTATTATTTGTTCCTGAGTCTTTATTCATTCCTTAAGCTTGGCTTCTCAGATTAAAATATCCTTCTATGTGGTGTTTTCTGACACCAATATGTCATTCCAAGTCTCCAATTCTTCAACACTGACTCGGTGTTCAACAATTCAAGTCTACACTAATTATCCATAGTTAGTCCAGATCCCACAGGTTAAGGGCTCAGTTCCATGAAACTGCTCCCACTTCAGATGTCAGCTGCAAATGGGGTCTCCAGGCTACCTCCATTCTGTCTGCTGACTACCAATTCAGGGGTTCAAACAAACCCCCAAGTTTTCAACGATTTGCTAGAATGACTCTCAGAGCTCAGAAAAGTGCTTCAGTTATGTCACTGCTTTATTATGAAGGATACAACTCAGGGACAGCCAAATGGAAAAGATGCATAGGACAAAGTGGGACTGGGAAGGGACAGACCGTCCTGCTTTCTCCAGGCATACCTCCTTCCCAGCACACTGATGTGTTCACCCACCCAGAAACTCCCAGAACCCCATGCTAGGAGTTTCTTATGGAGGTTTGATCACATAGGCACAAATGATTAAATCACTGGACATCAGTGATTCGACTTAATCCCCAGCCCCTCTTCCTTCCCTGTAGGTGGCGGGTGGGGGGCAAGTGGGGCTGAATATTCTAACTGTATTCACATGGTTGATTTTTTTGGTAACCATTCTCCCGTCCTGAAGCTACCTAGGGTCCCCCTCCCTATCCATAATCTTAGTAGCATACAAAAGACAGAAAATTCTAACAGTGTTAGGAACTCTGCCAGAAACCAGGGACAAAGACCAAATATTTATTTTTTTATACCATACTCTTCCATGCCCCATTGACTGTGGGCCCTGTCATGTGACTTGCTTTGGAACAATGAGATGGGGGCAACAGTGACATTGTGCCAGCTTTAAGTCCTCTGCCACCAGAACAGCATGCCCCAGATAACAGCTGCTCCATGAGCCTGGTACTCAGAATAAGGACTAACAGAGATGACCTGAACTCACATTGCAGCCTGGGGCCAAGCCCAGTCAAGCCCATGTGAGCCCAGTAGACACACACCTAATCCACAGACCCATGAGTAAGCAGTAAATGTCTGTTATAAACTACTGAGGTCTTGAATTTGCCTACTGCCACAGCAGAAGATGGCAGATATATATATACATCAATGTGTATTACTTCATGTTTTTATCCTATGCTTACTGCTGGATTTTGGACACAGTTGTACAACATGTTGGAAATAAACCAGTTTTCACTAAGTTCAGAACTGCTACCATTCCGATTTTTCTCTGCTTCTTGGGCTTTAAGCAGAACTTTTAAAAGGCTTCATTGTAATTTGCTCCTGTGGATTCAGGCCCTCTTAAATCCACAAAGGCCTGGAAATTAAAGGAATAAATAAGTAGTGTACCTGTGGGGCAGAATCCAATGCAGACTTTGCAAAATCCAATATGTCTGAAAAATATGTTCCTTGAGCAGCTCAGTCAAAATGCCAGTGGCTTCCTCCACCCCTGGATGATAGTACATTATGCTCGGGACTTATCAAAAATGCAGCCAACCTGCAATTCAAACCTGCTTGCACAGAGGCAAGGTTCCCCGTGGGAGATGCCTCACAGAACTTAGTCATCTCTTGACTACAAATGGCCAGTCTGGGACAATAGCTCTAAAAAGGAAAATGGGGTTGGTGGTGAAGTGCATGCTCAGGAATATATATGAGAAAGAGGCAAGAAGACAAGAGGGAAAAAAAGTCCTGGAAAAAAAAAACCCACTGAAGTTTGCCGTGCAGAAATCCAACTTGGGGTGTGTGTGCGTGCATGAGCGGTAAAATACTTCAAAGCCCAGAGAATCAAAGCCAGGAAGGTGTTACTCACAGTGAGGGATGAGCACCTAGCTCTGCAGCTGCCTGGCGCTGGGGCAGGTGCTGGCTTGGACTAGAGAAGCAGAAAGAAGAAACCGAAGCTGCTTCTGAAAGCTTCCCTTGGAGTTGTCTGCTTGGGCTTTTGTTGTTTTTTTTTTTTTCTCCCTTGTTCTCGAGTTTTTTTTTCTGTCTACCAGGCTGCTGCCGACTCAGGGCTTCAGAGCAAACCTGGCTGCGTCAAGTCTACAGGAAAATGAGCACCGCGAAGCCTGTGCCTTTGAAGCGGCTCGCTTTACCACTGGTCTTTTTCTCCCCCTACAGTTCCAAGGACCATCATGGTTAATGAACAGCCCATAATATCAAGAACATGAAATACATTTCCCTCCTGAATCCTCCTTAATTATGGTTTTTATTAACTCGTTTGTGGATCGCTGGGCCCAGGCCTGTGAATTGTGTGAGCGGCGGCTGGATTTTAAAGGCTAATGAAAGCCAGCGACAAACTCAGGAGACTTTGTCCATAAATAGCCCGATTTCAATATACCCAGCCTTTCAGTCGTCTCTGGGAGACCCATTATGTCCTTTACCATAAAGCCACATTTAGTCTGTCCTGTATGTAGTAATCTGTATGGGTGTATGGCGAATTTAATTTCAACCAGTTTCAACCTGAGTCAACACTATTAAAAAAATGTTTTCTTCAGTCGTGTAGTTGGGGGTCACTGAAATAACTGCTGGAGCTTGGGAGGTTTAAATGGATTGCCTTCCATGATCTACGCATTTATTACAAAGTAGACAGCTACAACTGGGATGGAGCGATATCCAGTTTTGACCTTTCTGAGAAACGTTGTTTGCCTTTCTGAGCAAGTTCTGAAAGAAAAAAAAAAGCATTCAGAGAGTAGAGTGTAATTACTATTAATTGCATCTATGCAGTAGGGGGAAATCTTTAATTACTGGGATAATGAAAGGAGCTTTATTCCTCAAGGTGGAGATGCTCCGTGTAGGTAGTTCATCATTACAACACTGGGCTCTGGTTTGTTCTTTAGCTTCAAGCTCCTTTCTCTAGAAAATGGGATTCAGTGGAAGTAAGGTCTGGGAGAGTTTGAATTTTGTTCCAATCATGCCAACCTTAAAACATTACCTCTCCACGGACAACCAAGGAAAACCTGCATGCTGTAAAACAAGCAGTCCCTTTACACACACGCTCCTCTTGGAGGCTAATTCCCCTGACATTCATAAATTGAGCTCATGCAGAGCAGTAAACAGTGGGTAAGTGCCTGCCTGTGTATGCAGGAGATTCTCCTATCATCTGACATTCCCCCAACTTGAGAGAAGGATGACTGTGGAAAAGTGGCCCTCGCCACACCACCACTCGGTGCAAAGAAAAGAAAATGAAAAGGAAATGAGAGCTTTCCCTGGGCACTACCAGACTCTGCTTCCAGCTTCTTCCTCCCGTGGCAAGCTCAGATCATTAACATTGGTAATGTCCTCACTAAATCTGCTTGGAGAAAGTGACAAGTCTAATTCGTTACTGACAGACCGACGGCTGGGAGGGCGTTTAAAAAATATCGCTCTTGCTCCTGGACCCTTTGAATTGCTGGGTGGTTTCTGTCAGGTAGACTTAGTATTTGGTTAAAGACTCTGTTATTTCATCCATCTCTTCAGCAGCCTCCCAGAGGAAAGGCCGGCTACCTCAGCCCTCCCGCCCTTCAGTCCCCGTAATAACCTCTGCCAGGAAGCCGGGAGGTGCTGTGACTTGAAATTCAGAACCTGGGGAGGGATTCCTTAGGCTAGTAATTACCATTAATAATCAATAGCGTTCAGCCTGACAAATAATTGTGACGGATCTGGATAAGAGTACTTGTTGTTTGAGACATATTGATGTGGCAGTGGTCCTGGTTCTCATTAACTGGAAAACATATTTGAAGCCCCATTTGATACCCTTTAGAGTGATTTTAAATTAAACTAGGTAGGGTTTAAAAACATGATGCAAACAGGGCCTGTAAGGAATGGAGACGAGTTTGCCTCATGAAGGAAAAGCTTAAATCATGACCTGTGGCCTAGAATTATAATAAAGTGAATTTTATGTGGAAGAGGGTGGTAGTCTGATCCCAATGCCACCTAAATTTGCAGCAATGATTATGAATTTTAAGTACCATATGAAATGTTTAGACTATTCATTGGCCAGGCTTCCTCTATAATGTAGATACTTAGCTTATGCAAAACCGACAGAGGGAAATGGATCATTAGCAAGCCAGCTATTATGCCTGCACTTTGAGTCTCACTTCTAGTTAGAATTAAGGGTACTGAGTCTCTGAAAGCCATTCAGGGATTCTGGAAATCTTAGAACTGGAGGTGGGTTCCCCAAAATGTCAAAGGAACAAGTATCTGCTGTGGTAGATGTGGGCCTCAACTTAAGGCCAAATTCATGTGCTTTTTTGATTTTACATTTATTTTCCTTTTAGTTTAATGACAATGGTTTTCTGATCTAGTTTTTAGAAGTTTAGTCTTCTACTATTTGGTGAATCCTCTTCAGTCTGCTCCTAACTTATATGCACTATGAGAACTGAATTCAAACCAAGAATAACAGCCCCTCTTAGTGTACTAGGCACTTTGCTAAGCATTGTGCATACATTATCTCATTTAATTCTCTAAACCTATGAGATGTTGACATCATTGTCTCAATTTTAAATAAGGAAACTGAGGTTCTAAAGGTCATAGATTTGGAATTTCAAAAATTTGGGAATAAAAACAAGTGGCAGATAGTGTATGAAAATAGCCACAAGAAAGCAAAGTCCAAGGACTGTTTCAGACAGCCTTGACTTGGAGAGAGAGAAAAGATATTCATTTATTCATTCTAAACATCAAGGCCACAAAGGTAAATAAGAAATAGTCCCCATCCTTGAATCCTGAGAGTTATGGAAATGGTTTGGGGGAAGGCTCGATCTCAAAGGGAATAATGGTTGAGCTGGGTTAGTATTATGGAAGGGAGCATGCCAGGTCAAGTCCTGGGGAGAAGCTAGACTAACTGGAGGGCACAGTTAGCATCGAGGGCTAGAGGACCAAAGAGCCTGATGTTTGTGCTATGAGAGAAGTGCAGTGTGGCTGGCACATAGCTGGTGTCCGTCTGGTGAAGGGGAGTGGTGAGTAAGGTAAAGGAGGGGTCTAGGTGGAAGGAAGTGAGGCTGGGACGTCAGGTTAGAGCTGGACGCTCAAGGAGTCTGGTATGTTGCTAGATTAGGAGACCTTCCCGAATAGCAGGCTCTTAGTAGTACAACCTTCACCTTCACCTTTGAAGCTATTCTGAGCTTCTGTCCCTGGAAGCTCTAGGGCAAAGGCTGACTCATCATCACCAATAGTGACAGTACATAGAAGACTTCTCCAATGCGGAGGACACTGGAACAGACAGACAGCCTCTCAGATCCTTCCTGACCCAGAATTTCTGCCCCTGCCCTAGACTTCCCAGAGCACCGTGGCAGACGAGTGGCTTGTCACCAATGACTGAAGGCCTATGAGTACATGACGTTGGGTGTAAACAGCTCTTGGAGCAGACGGAAAGGACGGATTTCTTAATGGTAATTGGTCACTTGGATACCAGTGCAGCGTGTCAGTGTAAAACAAAGGATTCTTAAGATAAGAATTATTTGGTGGCTTCCTATACTGACTCTGCATCGATTCTCTTCAACTCTTACCTCGTCTCCACATACCAAACACATAGAGGCAGGGATTTCAGAAGTCTGCATAAAGTTCTGACTGCCATTAACTACTTGTGTGCTCCTAAGCAAGTCACACTGCTTTTTTGGATCTCAAACTGCATGTCTATAAAATGAAGATATTTGAGGCAAATGCCCCAGATTTCCTGTTCTGATTCCCTACCACACTGCGAGAAGAGGCATGAGCCCCTCTCCCCATTTGCCAAAGGCATCATCCTGCAGGAGCCTGGACCCCAAGCACACTCAGAAATACTCCATCTTCCCCCTTTCCTGCTCGGAAAGGGAGCCTGCTGGTGCTCTGACCATTTGGCCTTTTCTTCCCCGCAAGCAGTGCATCCAGCCCCAAAAGGGAGGCTCTGCCTTAAAAGGTTATTTAAGCTGTGATTGCTTTGCTTGGATTTAGAACTAAAACTAAAACTAGAAATCCCTACAGCCCTCTGGAGGTTTGAGTGGAGACTCATTCAGATCATTTGCTTCTCTAACCATCATACATTAGCTTTCACACATTACCCTGGGGAATAACACAGTGAGATGTTCCCCACTCAGTGGACTGTTACTGCAGAGATCGCCCTTTAGTCGTTCTGCTACATGCTTGATCTCGGCTCCATCACACATGCATCCTTTTTAGCACATTCTGCGTGTTCAGTATTCTGCTACAGATTGTACACATCACTCCAGTTAAGTCAATTGATGTTTATTTAGAGAATAAGTATAAATGTAGGTACACTATGTGGAGAGTGTATTTATATTCACAGGACAAATTTGTGTGACTGTGCATATTAATTACAACATTATTCAAGTGGTTCTTGTAGAGATGGGGACATGCGCTGTATACAAGTCATTTAAAGTTCATTTGGGTGGAAAATATTTAGATAAACCAAAAGCAGAATGCTAGTAAATGGAACATTGATTCTTAAATTTTTCTAGTATTTACCTTACTTTCTGAGCTTTGTATCTTTCAACATGAAAATTGTACTGTAAATTGCTAAGCAAGAGAAGTTCAATAAAAGACACCTTCAATTTGCATGGACAAAATCAGCTTAAATTCTCAGCCTTGGGGTTTTGTTAAGTGAAGAAAATAAGGGCAAGCATGGCGCCAGAGGTGGCAAGTAGGAGTGAGTACTGGCTTCCTCTTCTCCCGAAGGAAGCATGGATTCTGTGTGGGACTAGGAGGTATAAGCTGCCCCAAAAGCTAGCGTAGATGCTTTGACTCTTCCTTTTAATTTTTCCTCTTGAATAACCCCTGAATGTCTAAGTTCCATCTGAAATGTCCTGCTTTAATTGGGGATCAGTTTTTGTGTGTGTGTGTGTGGCAAGCAGGAAACACACCATTGTAGGAGAGAGGGGTTTTTTGGAAGAAAAAGTAGAGCTGAGATAAGAACTATACATATCAAATCAGAACATCTGGCTTCAAGATGTGGGCTTTGGGGCAAGTCACTGAGCTTTAATTCCTCACTAGTAGAAGTGGTAGGAGATATGTAGAAAAAAACGGGGCTTTTATCTGCCATGAAATCTTCCCAGGATGGTCCTTAGGGGGAATGAGCTTCTGTTGTGAAGAGATATGGGGCTGCAGTCGTTGAAAGCAAGTCCTTTGGGAAGAGTGGGAGAAAGGCTACCATTCAGAGGGGTTGGGAAGGTGGCAGTCTACCTGGACTGGGACTTGGCTCCTGCACTATGAGAGCAAGGAGGGTGAAGAGGCTAACCGGATGGTTTTTTTTTTTTTGACTCTTAACCTAGATTTACTTGAATTCTTCCCAATGGGAAAAAGATATGTCCTCGTGTTTACATGGAGCTGCAGCCTCTGGATGGGGTCAGGCCAAGGCTCACGCTGTCACTCTGTGGCTTTTAATCCTTGGGGAGACATCCTAGCAACTCATGTCGGATTGGTTCTCATGAACTAAATACTTGGGGGACACATCAATAGGGAAGAATTAAAGGGAGTTTGAAAAACGTGTACAATTCACAATGAAATAAAAATACTTCAAGCCCAGGACCAGTGACTATTCTGAATCATGCCTTTTATCAATGCCTCAAACTCAATGCCATTTGAAACTAACTCCATTCAAGACTAGCTAAACTATAGTTGTGTTCAAGCTTCCTAAAATAAAGAATTTATCCTCTCTGATTGCACTTTAAATATAAAACAAGTGGGACTAAGACAATTAGAAGGAATGGTACTGAGAATCTTAACATTGAGTTCATTCTTCTCAGATGGGTAATTAAACGTTACAAAATAATAATATCAAGCTGAAAGATAAAAGTAAGCAAGTCTATTAAAGATCTAATTTTTTGTCCCCAACAATGGCTTATTTAATGTTCTTCTTGGGAATATCTTTATTAAACAGAAAACCCTTTCAAACACCTTTTTGTGCCCCTGCCCTGCAGAGTGCCCTAAACGCATGCCTTCTCTGCCTGCTGGGAAACTCAGAAGTGATGGGATGCAGCATGATGCGTCTCCAGAGCAGAGCATCCCTCTTGTACTCTAGACTGGGCAGAAAAACGAAGCCTCAGATAAACTTACACTTGGAGCACGAGAATGCGGGGAAGAGCGCCTCCAGCAGAAGAGGTTTGTCAGGGACCGACCGTCGGTCTCCCTGCCCCACTAGGAAAACCACGGAGGGTTTCCTGGGAGTTCCGTAGCTGCTCCATCACTGAGCGGGGTTTCAGCAGGTAATTGATTAATTTCCGTCGTTTTTGCTTCCATAAAACAGTGGAAATAAAAGAACAACAGATGTATTTCTGCTCAATTATTAAGGGAGCCAGCAGCAAGTTTAAAATGAGTGAAAAGGGTCAATTTTATAATTAAGATTGGTAACTTGTAATCCTTCACGGAAACAGACACAAAGAGAAAATTTGGCAGCCTGGCGTTTTTGTCTCTCTTCTCATTTTTGGCTGTATGCTGGCTGGAAAAGCCCTCCCAGCACGTGGGTCATGGTGGAGTAGGCGTGCGTGGTCTCTTTCTTTCTAATCTTGGAACTCCTCTCTTTAGTCTCAAGACCAAAGCCATGAGGTTTGCTGTTACTGGGAACCTTGGGGGTGAGCGGCTCTTGAGACTGGTGGGGATAAGACTGTCTCTGGGGCATAAAAAGGGGATAAGTTTAAAGCATAGAGGCCAGAGTAAAAATATAGACTGTAAAAATAAAAATAGGAAAGCACAGAAAAACAGTAGCTAGTTAGCCAAAGAGAAAGAAGGGGGAATCAGTTATGGGTTGAATTGTGTCCCTTATGTAGGCGTATGTTGAAGTCCGAGTTCCTAGTCCCTCAGAATGTGACTGTATTTGCAGACCAGGCCTTTATAAAAGTGGTAACCAGGGACAGTGAGGTCATACAGATGGACCTTAATCCAGCATAACTAGTGTCCTTACAATAAATAGAGGATTAGGATGCAAACACACAAAAAGGGAAGGCTATCTGAAGATAAGGAGGGAAGGCGGCCATCGGCAAGCCAAGGGGAGAAGCCTTAGAAGAACCCATCCCTGCTGAAACCTTGATCTGAAATTTCCACCCTCCGGAAAAGTGGGCAGATAAGTTTCTGATGTTTAAGCTACCCAGTCTGCCAGAACCAGAAAAATAGATAAAATCCACCAAGGATAAATGGAAAGAATAGAGAAAAGTAGGAGATAGCTAGAAATCCACAAGAAAATAGGATGAACACAGTCAATAATATTGCAATTTCTTGGTATACTGAGAGAGGATAACTACACTTATTGTGAGGAGCATTTAGTAATGCATACAATTGGTGAGTCACTACGTTGTACATCTGAGATCAATATAATATTGTATATCAGCTATGTTTCAATAAAAAAAAATGAAAATAAATTAAAAATGGGATGCAAGTAAGAAAGGGAGGGGGAAATGGGGAGGAGGAATTCAAAGGATATGGTGGCATTTCTTGCTGAATTTCTGCGGAAAGGCAGAAATGAGGCCTCAAAGACAAATAGGCATAGAATGAAAAAATACAAGGGAAAGTCAATATCAAGTTTTATGTGTACATGGCTGAGATAAAACTTGAATGTTTAGTTGCAACATTTTGAAACACCTTTGAAACACTAACCCCAGGGAATACCTTGCAGTTCTTCCCAGCAAAGTTAAATTATTTGTGAAAATAAATATACAGGAAATAATCTTGATTGTATGTAAGAAGCAATTTTAAATGAAAAATAACAGTGGGGAAAATGTCACAAGATTCTCATTTCTAAAAGAACAGATTTATCCACAGGTTGCACAGGTAATGAAGAATTCTGTTAATGATGTTAATCCGGCTCATTTTCTATCCATATTGGCATTCTCGGAAACAGAAGCGTTGCTGCTGGTTTCCCCAATAACACATGTCACAGAAACTGTGGAAGAATGTGTAAGACTTTTAAGTCAAGTGCTGAGAAGAGGAAAAATGTGTTCCAGATTTTTGCAGATGCTCTTAGATCAAATTATGCTGTTAAAAAATTGTACAGTATGATGGACAGTGACTGTAATGGGGTTGGGGGGGGAACCTGATGAAGGGGTAGTGTAATTACCATAATATTACTCATTTAATTGTAGATTAATGATATCAAAATAAACTTCAAAAAATTGTACAGTATGTTCAATGGAGCATCCAAGATGAAAAGACAATTCAGTGGCTCTGTAATCTGGGGAAGAAGAGAATCTCAGAGCCATGCTTATGTAGGGTGTAATTCGCAAGTTCAGAACTGTCATGGTGGAAGTAATGGCAAGGAAGCTAAAGTGCTGGACTTTTTAAATAGCTTTCACATACATTTACATATAAAACCCTGGATAATAGATCTTCCTAATTCCTTATTTTCTCTCTCTATGGAGTAAGCACTCAGGCCTCTATTTTTTTCCATATCATTTTTATCAACCAGCACATGTTCAGTACACATGAAATGCTTAAGACATTGGATGGATGGAAGAAAATATGCTGAGATCCATACATAGTATTTCAGAGTATGGAACAAAATCAGGCACCATTTAGTTTATGTTCTTTCATTTAAGTTCCCATAAAACGTAGGTCCTGAGAATCTAAGTGATTTGAACAGGGTCACATAGCTGGAGACAATGGCAGACCAAGACTAAGACATGTCGTGCGATCCCTAGGTTCCTGGGCTCTTGAGATCTTTGAACAAGAAAAGATGCTGGATGTTCCAAGCAACATTTTGTTATTGTTTTTAAAAGAAAATAAACCCCTTAGTTGGATGTATCCCTGATAAGAAGCTATATTTAGATATAAACCTGTAATAATATAGGATATACCAAAAGTTTTACAAACCCATATTGGGAGATATCTTCTCATGCATTCAAATCCATGTTGACCGCCTACTGTGACCCAGGTACTGTTCCTTCCTGGCACTGGGGATACAGCAGTGAGCAAAGCAGTCAAAACTTTCTGCCCTTATGGAATTTACATTTTAGTTGTGGGGAGACACTAAAAGCAAGCCAAATATATGGGAAGTCAGATGTAATAATGCTATTGAGAAAGAGATAGGGAGTGCTGGTAGGTTAAAATCAGCTGATCAGAGTAAGCCTCCTAGATAAAATGATATTTCTGCAAGGGTCTGAAATAGAAAAGGGTGTGTGAGCTGTGCATATAACTGGAAGAAGAGGATTCCAGACAGAAGCAACAGTTCTGTGGCACTACTGAGGTATTCCAGATCGTTACCATTTTGCAGGCAAAATACTCAAGAGAGGGTGGCAACATTTATTAAATCAAGGGGGTAATAAGAGTAAATGCTACTATCATCTTCTCTCTGTAAGGAGAAAGTATTCTTAGGGGCCAAAACGTGGTGTGTCAGACTAACTCAACATATACAAACTGGCTTGGAAAAGTGATTAAATTTAATGAACCAATTATTTAAAGACAGTGAGAAGGAACCTTTATTGAATTCAGTTAATAGTTGTTTCCTTTTCATCAGTTTTTATCTGTGGACACACACATATGATTGGGTTAAGAAATCTAAATTGGGATACTACTTTCCGGCAAAAATATAATGGATTTATTCTATGTGTCACAGCCAGAGGCATAACCCTCCTGGGGAAATGAACGATTTAACATTTCTAGGTACCAGGAGACTGTGAATTCTACCCTCAGAGGATGACACTTTAGGCATAGTTAGTATAAATGCAAATCTTCCCCCAAAGTGGCATGTCAGCAGGATTTGAAATGACTCTTCTCCTTAAAAAGCAAACCTAAGGATTGGTCTTTCCCAAACATTCCATTTTTCTGCTATGCCAACCTTTACGACAACTTGATATGTGAAAAATTGAAAGCCCAATGCAGACACATTTGAAAAGAAAACAAAGAATGCCCTCTCTCTGTCTTTTTTTTTCTCTCTCTCTCTCTACACACACACACACACACACACACACACACACACACACACACACACACACACAACTTATTTCTTGGTCTCTGTGCATGAAAACCCATTAAAGTCTGATTTTACATATATCCAATATACTCCTCAATTATTAAATACTCAGTTGTTGAAAATAGTGAAGCACATCTTCACTATTGGGATGATGCACACAAATCTATTAAAGTTACCAGGTACCCTTCACAGGTGAAATATGGCATGGGAACAGGCTAGAGATGAGTTCTGAAGTTAAAATAGGTGACAGAGCAGGGACGTAAGCAGCTGTAACTGGTGGTCCTTGGATGTGCCTGGACACAGGACCCACAATGAGACTGACACCAAAAAGGGTTCTTTCCCCAGATAACAACGCAATGACTACCCACCTTTGTAAATCGTATTCTCCACTTGCTTAAGAAAGAACTTGTTTCAAATCCAGAGGTGTTTAGTGTAGAAGCAGTAAGGGGCAGCATGCTCCAACATCTGAGACAGGGATTCAAATCTTAACACTCATCCTTACGTGCTGGGTCACTTTGATCTCTTTGTCCATTTATCCTCTTCTGTTGGATTGTTGCAAATTTAAGTGACATAGCACATATGTTAAATTTAAATGACATAACACAAGTGTTAGAACAGTGTCCGGTATAATGGAAAGGCTCAAGTATATTAGGTATCATTATTGTGTTTCAGTGGCTTCTGGAATAAAACATGGAAATTGGAAATATAATGCCAGCCTCTAACTCATTGCTTAAGATTCATTCTGGTCTGATACAAAGAACACGGGCTTTGCAGTTAGGCCTGTGTTTTAATCCCAGCTCCACCTCTTACTGGACCAGGACACAGAGTAAATTCGTTATCTTCTTATGCTTTAGTTTCCTCATCTGTAAAGTGAAGGTACTAATGCCTTCCTTGCAAGGTCGTGACAAAGTGACAAGGATTAAATGCTAACGCTCATAAGGAATGGCATTCCTCAACTTACCTTATGGATGTTTAATGTCATATCACATTTTTATTTTATGTAGTTATAACATCAAGCATCAAATCACATCCTTTATATCATATCAAGATCTGGAGAACCTAAGTATAAAAATTTGACAAAACATGAGATTTGTGAGCAGACACGACCCTGGAAATAGTCTAGTTGATTCTTCTTATTTTACAAGCAAATGAACTAAAACCAAGAAAAGGCATTTTCTGAAAGGCACATGGTTAGTTCATAGCCAATCTGAGATCACATTTCTATGGCTAGTGGAGCATAGCTGTTACGGGTTGTACCATAGCTATATTCCTAAACAGGCCTTTAACACAGCTAAGGTTGATGGATGGCGGTTGTCTGCCATTTAAGCTTAATAGTGGGGATCTTTGTACTGTCAATTACAAATACTTTCACACTTTGTTTCTTTACTTCCAGGGGCCATAGATTTAAAAATATTAGGTTTACATTATGACAAGTATTTCTGTTTTCAGGCAAATACTTTAGTGATACATCTCTGTATGCTCGGCTGGGGTGTGAATGCAGTAAGGGAGATGTAAGAAATGGGGTGAAAGATTGAGGGCATTTGGAAAATGACATATTGCACAATGTCTATTTTCCCTCTGGCAAGAGAACTGAGGGTCAATGTCTTATTTATTATGTGGCAAATATCACGAGATTTTTTTTTTTAATCTTAGACTTAAGTATAATTATCACTCTGTTTCCAGAGTTAAGATGAGAGAAAGGGTCAAAGTGCAGCCTGAGGTATCTGCATTGAATACATAGATCCTAGCTATGAAACAGTGGTGAGATGTAATAACATATTCAGTTCATCAACTTGCTCTATGGTTTCTATGGCACCCATATGTTTATTTAAATAATAAGTCTATATCTGAGACCAGTAACTTTTCAATTTGATCAATTCTGTGAAAGAAAAAAGGGGCAAGATTAGTTCACTTGATAGCTCCCATCACCCCTCCATCCCAGGGACCTGATTTGATTTAATCTTAAAACTTCTCACCCAGTAGACACTCAACTATTTTAGGCAGAATAATTTTTGAATGGTAATCAAAATTCTTGGTGTGAATGTTAGTTAAACACTCTATGATTTGTGAACCTATGTATCTTAGAGGTGTGCTGAAGAATTGTGTGTTTGAAACAGTACATTTTTTAAAGCATGGTGGATACTCAAAGTACTAGGATATTTTCCCTGGTACTCTTAGTCTAACAGTACAAAGATGAGCCAAGCAAAAAAATTAGTCTTATTCATTTGTCCAGAGAAGACATACAGATGGCCAAACGCACATGAAAAGATGCTCCTCATCACTAATACCTGAGAAATGCAAATCAAAACCACAATAAGAGATCACCTCACACCTGTCAGAATGGTTGCTATCCAAAAGATGAGAACTAACAAGTGTTGGCAAGGATGTAGAGAAAAGGGAACCTTCCTACACTGTTGGTGGGACTGTCAGTTGGTGCAGCCACTGTGGAAAGCTGTATGGAGGTTCCTTAAAAAACGAAAAATAGAAATACCATACAACCCAGCAATTCCACTTCTGAGCCCAAAGAAAACCAAATCACTGGCTCAAAAAGATATATGCACTCCTATGTTTATTGCAGCATTATTTACAATAGTCAAGATACGGAAGCAACCAAAGTGCCCATCAACAAATGAGTGGATTAAATAGATGTGGAACATATATAATAAATATTATCCGGCCATTTGTAACAACATGGATGGACCTAGAGGGTATGATGCTAAGTGAAATAAGCCAGCAGAGAAAGACAAGTACCACATGATTTCACTTATATGTTGAATCTTAAAAAACAAAGCAAAACAAAGCAAAACAAATGAATGTAACAGAACTAGACTCAGAGACGCTGTGAAGTGACTGGTGGTTACCATGGGGGAGGGGCTGGGTGAAATAGGTGAAGGGGATAAAAAGCACAAAGAATCTCACGCATAACATAAAATAGTCACAGGGATGAAAGTACAGCATAGAGAATATAATCAATAATACTGTAATATCTTTCTATGTTGACAGTAATTACTCTAGTTGGGTGAACATTTAAGAATGTAGATAACTGTGGTACCTTAAAACCAATATAACATTGTATATCAATTATACTTCAGTAAAAATTTGGTCTTATTGTACATCCACCTAACAAAAATTTATCGAACACCTAAGTGTGCTATGCACTGTGTGAAGTGTTGTATTAAGTGATAGATGCATTTACAAATGTATTTTTATCAAAAGAGAAAAGAGAAAGGAGAAGAGAAAGAAGATGGGAGGCATTATTCAACTATTCATTCATCACCAAATATGTCAACAATGTTTACTGAGAAGTGGTTTTCTTCTGTCCTGCTTCAAGATAAGAAAGGAAACTGGGAGAAACTCTGAAAGACGTCCTCCCAGTGTTCATATTTTACAGGTTTATTTGGCTCCTGATTATGAACTGGCATTAAGGTGAATTAAGTTTCTCTTCAAATGACGATATAAGCTAGATACCAGAAAAAAACTCATCAGGAATTTTATCAAGCCCTAGAATTGTTGTTTGTGGAAAACATTAGAAGCCCCTTTCTGGAGTCCTTTGAAGAAAGAGAAAGGGACAGGGCAGTGGTACATCATTGTACATAACTTAGGCTCTGACTCTGCCCAGCTTTTTGTTCTACAAAGAACCTAGTGCATTCGGTGGCTTAATAAATGTTGAATTATAAGTAACATTCTTACATAGCCTCTGGGGACGGACTCTCAGTCCTAATAAGACTTTTCCAACTCTAATTTTCGTGTTCGCTGTTGTGTAGGTAATAGTCCTGAATTCAACAAGATCTATAAATGCAAAATATTTTGTAGTCTCAATATGTCAAAGATAAGATTTCATGGAAAGTAGAGTTCCAATGAACACGGTTGAGTACTTCTAAAATGCAGACCTAAGAATGCGCTATAGAATTGCATATAGGGCGAGCATCATACGAAGTGCTAATCTGGGTTGATTTTAAGGTGAGACTGATTGGGAAATAAGATTAAACAGAAATGAGAAGAAAGCTCATTATCCCCCAAAATGAAAGCTGCTGAGGATTTATGGTGGAACAAAGGCAGAAAGGACCAGAACTTGTGAATTAGGTAAAAGTTCATTATATATCAAACCCGTCATCGTGGCACTAATACATTTCTGAAATAATCCTGCTTTAGACAATCTATGAAAGAGTGTAATATGTATCTATGGTGGTGAGATGTGGGGTTGAGGATTCAGAGAAACTGAAGTAGAGGTGAGGTTAATGCATCTTTTGGATTAATGTAGCCATAATGTAACTGATGCAAAGACAGAGTAGGTCATAAATTGCTTCAAGGGAATCAGAGGGCAATAGGGGGCCCTAGCGGACTCTCTGAATAATAGTTTCAGAGCATCTGCTGTGCAATATGGTTAGAATCTTTTGAAGCCCTATTGTATAACTCACTTGTCATTTGGCTTGAGGAAAAGATGACAGATGTACCAGGAACGTTCAGGAAGAATCTTTTTTTTTTTTTCAGGGGAGGGAACAAGCCAGCTGTTCTTGTTGTCTTGATATTTTAACAAATGCATTGATTTGGCATTCTGAATTTACCTGGGATTTTCATATTTCATATATAATATATTAAGGAGCAATCTGCCCTAGCACCTAGGAAGGTGCTCTGAAGAGACAAAAGGAAGCCTGGCAGATGGATTGGCTTAGATAACATGTAGTCCTTTTAAATATTAACAAAGACCTTGTTTTATGTCCTGTGATTCGCTTCATTATCTTTTCTCTTAATTGCCCCCACCTCATGGAATTAACTCAGGCATTTGGCCTTTTCAAGCTATATGGAAGAGTAAGATTGCTAAGACACCACTAGTGAGAAAATCCAGGACTTGGAGAAGCAGAGATTGTACCCCAGCTACTCTCCTTCAACATGCCCTCCTATCACACACACAGCCGCTGCCCACCCCTACCGCACGCACACTCCATCATCTTTCCGGGGAGCCCGAAGATCCGGGGATTACTGCCTTAGCACTCCCCTAAGTAGGGCCTTTTCTAGTCTCTCTACTTTGCAATCAGTTGGAGAGATTTTCTAAAAGTTCTACCTGATTGGTTACTAACTTCCTTTCATCACTTGGGGTTTACGCGATGCCTTTAGTCAGCATGGTGGTCAAGATCTGAGCTTTACTAGCTTTTCAGCCTCATCACATTCTCCCACCTTCCATGGAATTTGTGATCTGTCTCATGGGTCTGCTCTCCATTCCTGAACACTCCATGCTCTTCTTTACTCTGAGCCGCGCTGATCTGAGGTAGGTTGGAGGGCCTAGAGCTCCAAACTCAGGTTCTTTCCCTGGTTTTCTGAGGTGGCCCTTCACAGGCATTTCTAAAGAACTCAATGAATCTAGGGTCATGTTTAAAAACATCCCCTAATTCATTGGTTATTTGGATAGAAAGAGACTGACTACAGCCTCCTGTTCTGAGGTTTTCCCCACCCTCTCCTGGACAGTTACTGAGACATGTCATTTGCTGTCAGCACACACCTTGAGACAGAAACAAATAATAGGTTTTTAAGATAACAGAGACCTTAGCGAGGTTCAAAAACAACCAGACACAATTTAAACGGCATCTTGGTCTCAAATGTGTCATCTTGGCAAGCAATTCCTTTTCTTACCACATTTCTCTGCTCTGCTCTATCTGGCTATTACTCTATACAACTGGGAAGGAAGGCCAGGGAAGGAAATGGGGAACAATAAAGATGAGGGGACTGCCAAACCCCTTGTGGATGGCTCAGTACATTGCCTCCCAGCTTCTCCAAGGAGGCCGGAACATGTCAGCAGATGAAATCTGAATGGTGCCCCTGTTTTGACAAAGTATAAGCTATGTGGGGTCTTATAGAAATGACAGCAGCATAAATAATAAAAATAACAGATATTTGTGCAGCATACAGGGTATGAAAAGGCTGCCCAAAGTGAATGGAGCAGGGTATTCCAGACTTCCCTCTGCACGTAACTGCTGGCTGGCAGCAGAGAAAAACCAATCTACCGGGTGAATGAATGCAGCCATGAATAAACAGAAAGGGAGAGAAACTACCTTGTACTGAATAATAGCATATGTGATGTCCTTAAATAGTTTATACCCTTTCTGGCAAGCATGGAAAAGCCCAGAAGGAAAAAGGAGAAAAAAAATTAAATCGCATTACCCTTCAGCAACTCTTCAATATAGGTACTGTTGTTCTCACATTATAGAGGAGAAAACTCAGGTTCAGAGAAACTGAGTGACATGTTCCCAGCCACAGAGTTGGTAAGGGGAGAAGCTGGGATTTTCCCCACCTCATTTCCAAAATATTTCCATTACAACAGTAAGTTTCAAAATCAATCTTTTTCAAGATTGTGACTAAGTACTGAGACCTCCCCTGAGGAGAACCAGGGCTGCCTTTCCTCGTGCTTTCTCTTCATAGTAAACCACGAAAAGAATACTTTTCACGGTTCCCTTGGATTTGTTGGTTGAAACTTGGGCCAGCTAGAGAGTGACATTTTTTATAATGAAATCTCATGTAGTCAGTGGGAAGACCAGGGTGATGGCCACAGAGTAAAACCCAAGGTGCTCATAAGAAGTGTTTCCACCCTTAAAGCTTTTTAAAGATTCTTTTGACTTTTCAACCTTTTCCCCTTTTAAAAATGCAAAGGGCCCTCAGCAAATCTAGTTCATTCATCCTTTTTTTCAGACTTTAGTTATCTGTAGTTTACTGGGACCTGTAGTAGAATTATATCCCAGGCGAAGGACTGTGCCTTCATTCCTCGTAGTGATGACAGATGAGGGCCTAGGAAGGGAGCTCCCCTACTACTAATTGTTTAAAAACTAAAATTCACATATGAGCAATCCATTAAAACACCTGGTCCTTTTCCCATGGCCAGTTTGGGGTGGCCTCCCTCCTTTTCCACATATTCCCCATCCAAGGGCTCTTTTATGGCTATTCCTCGGGAAGGGCACTCTCAGCGACCATTGTAACTGTTTTTTTTTCAGGGTAAAACTGTTAGAAGTTGGCTCCACATGGACTGAATGTCCTGGAATGGTTCTGGTCCTCGGTCACCTCTTGAGAGAAAATTGATGTCACCGCCTCAGGCCCCCTAACCACTGTCCAAAGGTGCTGATACACTTTGTGTGGGCAGCCTGAGACATTAAAGAAACCACCCCAGGAAATTCTGTTGTAATGTCCACTCAGCTGAGATGACCTGTTCTTGTCTAAATTCCTTCTCTTGCAATATCATTTTATTTAGCGTTTTGCTTGAATTGAGATTGTAGCATGCTATCCTGACAGAGGCTTTCTTTTCCTTTAAGTCAAGTGATCCTCAGCAGGGGTGGTTGGGCAATGTCTGGAGATATTTTTTGGATGTCAAAACTGGGGGAGGGGAGGGAGATGCAGGAGTACTACTGGAATCTAGTATAGAGAGGCCAGAAACCTGCTAATCCTGAAAGGCACAAGACGGACCCAACAACAAAGAATCATGCAACCAAAAATGTCAGTCATGGTAAGGTTGAGAAGCTTTGCTTTAAATAAATCTCCAGAAAATGGAACATTGCTGCTCCCCTTCTTTTACCATGGTAAGACAGCTAAGTTCTGTATCAGACAGAAAACTTCTAAAAGAAGGGGCACCTTGGTCAGGAGTTTGAGCTTTGAGTCAGACCGACTTCGTTCCCAGATCTGCCACTTTGTTCTATGAAGTTAGTAAGTTACATACCTTTTCTACAATTCAGTTTTCTCAGCTATAAAATTAGCAATAGTATTTCTTTATTGGGTTGCGATGAAGAATCAGCAAATGTACACACATGCTTGGCACAGACCCTCGTCAACACAAGCATATGTTAGCTATGATGATTGTTATTCTCCAGTGAGAGTTCTATCGGCTCTCCGCTCAGACACTTAGACCAAATAGAACTACGTCTGGATATAAACCAGACCCAGAAGCTTAAACCAAAAGATACCCTTCCTTCATTTTCTCATATGAACTATTTCTTAGTTCACTACTGCTACCATGAGCCCTTTGCTTTGCAAAAGTGGAATGAGGATGAGAGGGGCATGACCAACATGGCTAGTCATGAACACTTATTCACTCATTTGTCACACGAAGCTGAGCTTGAGGCAGGAGGAAAGTAAGGCACAAAGGCGAAACAAGGATGACTAGGACTTCGTTTATAATAAAGACTCAAGGGATTGATTCAGAATGGAGGATCTAAGACATGGACACAGAGAAGATGATACAAAGTAGAAAAAGATAAAGAGCCAGGGAGATTAGGCCAATGTTCAGAGAGCTTTATGCCAGTTCAAAGAAGAAGAGATCATTTCTAAGTGGAGAAGATCTTGAGGAGGTGGTGATAATATTTGGGCTGGACCTGAATATATAAGAATGGTTTTGTTTGGTGGGGATTTGGGGGAGTCTACCCAGATAGAAGAGATGGCCTGACAAATTAATTACAGAGAAGCAATAAATCATGAAGTATTTGGAAGATGTGGTTTGTAATATGACAGGCACATCAGTTATGTGTGGTGAAATAAGGCTAAAAATACAGGTGGGGACTAGACTGTAGTGATCATGGGTGTTACACAGTCACTTCTCTTTGGAGTTCACAGGCTTCCACTCAGACAATCATCATGCAAGAGGTTAAGTCTTATCATAGAGGTAGGCATAGTGACTGACAGAACAGAGAAGGAAGTGTCTGCCTCCCCTAGTGGGAAAAAATTCACAGTAGAGGTGACCATTCAAGGTGAATTTTTCTAGGAAGAAAAGTTGCTGGATATGGGGGATGGAAAGATATTCTAAGCAGAAGGAACAGAATAAATGGTGGTGTAAGTCTGTTTCTGTAACTGAGAGTCATTTGCTATAATTGAGTCAGGAGCAGGTGTGGGGATGAGGAAGAGGATGAAGTTAAAAGGGTAAACCAAAGCAAGCTCACGGGAGATTCTGTGGGCCATATTAAAGAATGTGACTGTATCTCTGTGGTCACACTGACTCAGAGCAGGTTTAAGATGGGGAGGAATGAAGGGGAGTTTGTTTTTCAGTAAAACCATCTGGCTACAGTGGGAAGAATGGTCTGAAGAGATGAAGACTAGAAGGAGGAAAGAAGCTCGTCAGGCAGATACCAAGTATTAAGCCAAGTGAAACGCTGAATCTAGAGTGCTTACAGCAATGTGGCAGGAAGAACTGACTTTTCAGGAGGCAGAATTTTTATGACTTGATGACTGACAGAAACTAAGGTGGTGGAAAGAGTGGGTGGAGAGGATAGAATCGGACAAGATTCAGACACACACTGTGATGGTTGTGAGGAGTACAGGCTCCAGCGTCAGACTGTCTGGGTCTGAATACTGACTACCCCACTTGCCAGCTCAGGCAAGTTACTGAGCATCAGCTTCCTTTTTGTAAAAATTAGAGGCCATAAACACTGTACTGACTTCATACGGCTGGTGCAGGATCTCCTACAATCCAAGAAAAGCAATTAGCATAGTGCCTGGCACATGACAAGGTTTCTGCAAATGTTAGAATATTGACTCCTCTTCCTTCCTCCTCCTCCTCTTTCCTCTTCTTCCTACTAACATCTTTCACCATCATCTTCAATTTGTCATCCTCATCATTATTTCTAAATAATTCTGGCTCAAACAATAAGATGGCAAAGCTATTCTCTTACAAATGGAGTAGGAGGCACAGGAGAGAACCATTATCTAACCTTTCCGATATAATCTGATCATTTACCAAATTAAGGCTGTAGTGCAGTGGCTAGCCAGTTTTTGCTTGTGTAGGGAGAACTCAACGAGGTAAGGTGAACTCACCTTACGTGCACTTTTTAAAACAGCATTTACCTTTTAGAGCAGTTCAGGTTCACAGCAAAATCGAGAGGAAGGTAGAAAGTGTTGCCTTGTCCCCACTCATGCATGGTCATTTCTATATTAACATTCCTCACCAGAGTAGTACATTTGTTGAAAGTGATAAACCTCCATTAACATCCAAAGTCCATAGTTTACCGTAGGGTTCACTCTTGATGTTGTAAGTTCAGTGGGTTTGGACGAATGAATAATGACATGTACCTGTACTTGTAGTGCATAGAGAGTAGTCCCAACACTCTAAAAACCCTCTGTGATCCACTTATTCATCTCACCATCCCCTGAACCACTAATTGCTCTACTATCTCCATAGTTTTTCCTTTTCTAGAATGTCCTATAATTGGAATCATACAGTATTCAGCCTTTCAGACTGACTTCTTTCATGTCGTTACATGCATTTTACTTTCCTCCATGTCTTTGTATGGGTTTATGGCTCATTTATTGTCAGTGGTGAACAATAATGTACCACAATTTATTTACCCGTTCACCCACCCAAGGACATCTTGGTTGCTTCTAAGTTTTGGCAGTTTTGAATAAAGATGCTGTAAACATCCATGTGCAGGTTTTTGTGTGGACATAATTTCTCAACTTCTTTGGATAAATACCAAACAGTGCAATTGCTAGACCATATGGCAAAAGTATGTTTAGTTTTGTAAGAAACCACCAAAGTGACTTCCAAAGTGCCTGTACCATTTAACATCCTCACCAGGAATGAACGAGAGTTCTTTTTGCTCCACACCCTCACCAGCATTTGGTGTTGTCTGTGTTCTGATGTTAGTCATTATTACAGGCTTGTAGTGGTATCTCATTGTTGTTTTAATTTTCATTTTCCTGATGACATTCGATGTGGGACACCTTTTCACAGGCTTCTTTTCCATCTCTATATTTTCTTTGGTGAAGTATCTGTTAAGGTCTTTGGCCCAGTTTTAAATAGGGTTGTCATACGCACTTTAAACGTCAATGAATTCAATTAAATGCACTTGGCAGAAGGAAATAGAAAGCCAAGGAAAAAAAAAAGAAAAAGTCTTGGAGGAGGCAGGGGAAAAGAGTGGAATTTAAATAGTGGAGCTAAAATAACCTGCTCAATAAATATTTGTTTATTTTAGGGCTAGGGGGAAGAAATGAGTATTTAGCCACATTCAGTGGCATTCGTTTATTTAAAAGAACCCACTTCTTAGGCAACATATTCCCAGGCATGGCTAACCCTTCACCTGTGCCTGGATGAAGAAAGAGCTGTCTCACCCAACGCTGGTGTAGTTGACCTGTGAGATGGTAGAGTTTTCAACATGCCGTTTTCCTAAAAGGTTTTTACAGGTAATTTTCAATGTATGTGATATTTGTTTTATGAGCTGCTATTTGAAACTAACCTGTATATTAAATGTTACTCTACTCTGTATTCATTCCCATTTCACCTTAAAAATATTGTCTAATCCTGAGTGTTCTGCTTGAGGCCTCCCTCCACAAAATAATGCTTGATACATAGGCATCATACTGAAAGTATTCATGTCCATGTCATCTTTGATTACCTGAATGGTATCTGCTGTGAGGTCATAGGTCAGGTTTTGATCCCAGAGTGTGAAACTTCAAAGATATTTCCTTAGAAAAAATGGATTGAGAATTTCTGTTTTTATGGAAGACTTGGGAAGGGGGAGGTTGCGTTAATGATACCAATATCTAAAACTTTTTGTTTTTGGAATCTCAGATGAGGCAGACAATGACCAGCCATTCGTTGTCAATAAAGCCAATTATATTTGCTTTTCTGTTTATACTTTGGATTAAGGACTCATTGGTGACTATCATATCATAAATAGCTCTATAAATATGAAGATTTTTTTCTCTTTCTCTGTGATCTTGCCTAGAGTTAGGTAAGCCTGAATTGAAATTCTGACCTTACCCATTCCTAGCTGTTGGAGCTCAGGGGGTCACTGGGACAACTCAAAAAGTCAAACGAGATGACACATGACAATACAATACATCTGATAAATAGAAAGCTGTCGTCCACAATTAGCTACTGCAGCAGTGAAACTCACAGATGTTATTCCCAGAGCACAAGGTCAAGAGGCTTTGGTGAGAAGGCATATAGGGTCAGCTCATGTGGAGCCTGTGCTGTGTCCAGCTGGAGCTATGCAGAGCTGTGCCTGCTCTGGCTCAGTATGATTCAATTCACTTTCTAGAAATAAAAGCTGCCCCCAATCTGTATCATCATTTCCCTAATGAACTTAAAGTTGATCTCTTGAGTCCTTCCTACCATCTCATGATAATAGTTTCAATCCCTTGTTAATCTAGGGTGCCAGGTGGGTGAGCAGATCATTCAGGCTGAAACATGTCCTTTGGGGTCAGAGCTGTCTGGGTTGTTTATGTCCATTGATCAAATGCACTGTATAATTATGAAATTCTGCCTCCCCGCTACACTAGATGCAGCTCACCTTGGTGGGATTTTGATTAGCACCAAAAGTAGGGCCAGCAAATGCACACAATTGTGTGTTGCTCACAGCGAAAATGAGTCACTCCTTCGCAAAGGTCTCTTGAAACCCTCAGGCTGCACTGCCATCTATTTTACAAAAAAAAAAAACAGAGGAATAGAGTCAATTTTGTTTACTTTTTAAAAATAAGGCAAAAATAAAAGCAAATGACTCAAAGTGCAGTTGTTCTCCAGATTATGAGTTTGTGTCAGTTTCTTGAATAGCATCCCTGATTTATTTTCTGTCTATCCTTCTTTCTCACCAAGTTTAGAGGGAGTTTATTAATTCCAAAACAAGTGATTAATTAAACTGATTCCTGGAAAAGAGGAAGTCCTTTCTTCGTCCCTTCAGATTTGGTGGTAATCAATCATGGCTATTCCTGGCTTTTAATGGTATTAAAGTTGTGCTTTACTATATTATTTTGTCTGTATCTTAGAAGCTCAGTTGTGCCAGCATTCAACAATGCAGAGAAAGGTTCAGAAATGTAAATTAATCTTGATTCACCTCATTGCCGGGAGGGAGCTCCTGCATCTTTCCGGAGAATGCTTCTGGTCACTTAATGTGAAGCTGCCCATTAGGCCACAGGTGTGTGGAGTTTTTCACAGTGCTTTTAATAGAAGGCCAGATGGGCCAGGAGAAGTGTGTCTTTGAGCAAGAGTGTACCACCTCCCTATTTAAATAGAACTCAAGAGCTTCAGGCCAAGGGAAAAGAACATCAAACAGGGAATATCATAAGGGTCTTAAATTCACTAATACAATTTATGTGAAAAAATATCACACATTTTAAGACCTCCTTCAAAACAAAATGTTGTTTCTTGCTTAAGCTGGTGATTTTGCCATTCTCAATTCCCTTAAAACTCTTATGAAAATTTGTAAAAAGATGGTGGTGTGAGAGGTGAGAGACAGGCTTCCTCCTAAAACCACATATACTAGGAAAATATAATTAATACCACTAATGCTGAGAGATAAACAGAAAAGAGGACCGTGCCAGACTGCATACACCTGGAGAAAAGAGCAGACCTCACAGAACAGGGTAATGTGCCAAAGTTGTGGCCTGGTGGGACGCAAGCCCTTCCCCCACCCCAGCTCACCAGTGGGAAGAAAAGAAATGGAGCAGGGAGGGAGTGGAGTCATGGGATTGCTGAGTACCTAACTCCGGAAATCTGCTCTGGGAGCACAAACCTACATTTCATGGTGCTTGCATGATACTCTCATGATTACAGGGTTGGAAAGCTAAGACAGGCAGCATTCCTGGAGAGACTGAGATTCCAGCTGCTGTGGAAAACAGGGGTCCATATCTGGCTGCTCTGGGACAAAGGAAAGGCAGGCAGTCTGAGAGACTTCCTAACAAGGAAGCCCTTAGCCAGAGGGCTGCTAAAGGGGCAAGGATTGCACAGAGCTTACTGCTCAGGAGAAAGGACAGGTAGACAAAATTGTCCAGGTGCACTCTGCCCAGCAGGTTGGGAGCTTTCCCATATAGACTCTCATATTTAAGGAGGAAAAAGAAATCTTCCTCCTTAGACGATCTTCAGGTGCTCCAGCTCCCTGGCTGGCTACACAGCTCCAAGGACCCCCTCCGTGATACGTAGCCTACTGCACCTTTCTCCCGGCCAGCCACACCTGGCTCACAAACCGGCCAACCCTACCCTGGTGTTAACCAAGCCAGAGGGAAGATCTGTCTACAGCAACTACAAATGCAAAGCACAGAGGCTTTTACCTGTGTGCTCACCCCACTGGTTCAGAAGGTGGAGACAGGCACAGCAGCCGGGAAGCAGAAAATAGCTCTTTCCTCTCCCCAAGGCACCAATACCACTCCCCTGTGAACCCTGACATTGCTCCAGGGCTGAGCAGCTTCAGGGAGTAGACCTTCTGGGCACTAGAGGGCGCCATACACAAATATGAAACGCCAAAGGAATCTGGTTCAGAGTAAAATTATTAATACCACTCCTGAGAAAGATCTAAATGACATCGACCTCATGACTCTTCCTGAAAGGGAGTTCAAAATAACAATCATTAACATGCTCATGGAGGTATGGAAAGATATTCAAGAACTCAGGAATGAATTCCGGTTGAAGAGCACAATGGATGATATTAAAAGCAGATTGGATACGGTGGAGGAGACGATAAATAAAATAGAAACTAGAGAAGAGGAATACAAAGAAGCTGAGGAATAGAGAATAAAAAGGATCTGTAAGAATGAAAGATTATTGAGAGAACTGTGTGACCAATCCAAACGGAACAATATTTGCATTATAGGGGTACCAGAGGAAGAAGAGAAAGAAAAAGGGATAGAAAGTGTCTTTGAGGAGGTAATTGCTGAAAACGTCCCCAATCTGGGGAAGGAGATAGTCTCTCAGGCCATGGAGATGTATAGATCTCCCAACACAACACACGCAAGGAAGATAACACCAAGACATATAGTAATTAAAATGGCAAAGATCAAGGATAAGGATAGACTATGAAAAGCAGCCAGAGAGATAAATAAGATCACATACAAAGGAAAGCCCATCAGGCTATCATCAGACTTCTCAACAAAAACCTTACAGGCCAGAAGGGAGTGGCATGATGTATTTAATGCACTGAAGCAGAAGGGCCTTGAACCAAGAATACTTTACCCGGTAAGATTATCATTTAAATTTGAAGGATGGATTAAACAATTTCCAGATAAGCAAAATCTGAGAGAATTTACCTCCCACAAACCATCTCTACAGTGTATTTTTGAGGGACTGCTATAGATGGAAGTGTTCCTAAGGTTTAATAGCTGTCACCAGAGGTAATAAAACCACAGTAAAGAAAGTAGAACAGCTAATTACTAAGAAAATGCAAAATTAAACTAACTATCCCCAAAGTCAATCAAGGGATAGACAAACAGTACAGAATATGATACCTAATATACGAGGAATGGAGGAGGAAGAAAAAGGAGAAGGAAGAAAAGACTTTTAGATTGTGTTTGTTATAGCATATTAAGTGAGATAAGTTAGACTCTTAGATAGTAGGGAAGTTAACCTTGAACCTTTGGTAACCATGAATCTAAAGCCTGCAATGCCACTGAGTACATTCAATCGATAATCACCCTAAATGTAAATGGACTGAATGCACCAATCAAAAGACACAGAGTCACTGAATGGATAAAAAAACAAGACCCATCTATATGCTGCCTACAAGAGACCAAACCCAAAGACATACACAGACTAAAAGTGAAGGGATGGAAAAAGACATTTGATGCAAATAACAGGGATAAAAAAGCAGGAGTTGCAGTACGTGTATCAGACAAAATAGACTTCAAAACAAAGAAAGTCACAAGAGACAAAGAAGGACATTACATAATGATAAAAGGGTCAATCCAAAAAGAAGATATAACCATTATAAATATTTATGCGCCCAACACAGGAGCTCCTACATATGTGAAACAAATACTAACAGAATTAAAAGAAGAAATACAAAGCAATGCATTCATTCTAGGAGACTTCAACACTCCACTCACTCTGAAGGACAGATCAACCAAACAGAAAATAAAGACACAGAGGCACTGAACAACACAGCAGGAAAGATGGACGTAACAGACATCTACAGAACTCTACACCCAAAAGCAGCAGAATACACATTCTTCTCAAGTGCACATGGAACATTTTCAAGAATAGATCACATACTAGCCACAAGAGGAGCCTCAGTAATTTCAAAGATTGAAATTGTATCAATCAGTTTCTCAGACCACAAAGGTATGAAACAATAAATAAATTATGCAAAGAAAATGAAAAATCCCACAAACACATGGAGGCTTCACAACATGCTCCTAAATAACCAATGGATCAATGACCCAATAAAAACAGGGATCAAGCAATATATAGAGACAAATGACAATAATTCAACACCACAAAATATGTGGGATTCAGTGAAAGCCGTGTTAAGAGGAAAGTATATTGTAAGACAGGCCTACCTCAGGAAAGAAGAACAATCCCATATGAGCAGTCTAAACTCACAATTAAAGAAACTAGAAAAAGAAGAACAAATGAGGCCCAAAGTCAGTAGAAGTAGGGACATAATAAAGATTAGAGCACAAATAAATAAAATAGAGAAGAATAGAACAACAGAAAGAATCAATGAAAGCAAGAGCTGGTTCTTCAAGAAAATAAACACAATAGATAAACCCCTAGCTAGACTTATCAAGAAAAAAAGAGAGTCGACACACATCAACAGAATCAGAAATGAGAGAGGAAAAATCACTATCGATTCCACAGAAATACAAATAATTATTAGAGAATACTACAAAAAATTACATGCTAACAAACTGCATAACCTAGAAGAAATGGACAACTTTCTAGAAAAATACAACCTTCCAAAGCTGACCCAGAAAGAAACAGAAAATCTGAACTGACCAATTACCAGCAATGAAATTGAAGTGGTAATCAAAACCTACCTAAGGACAAAACACCTGGACCAGATGGCTTCACCACTGAATTTTATCAAACATTTAGTGAAGACCTAATACCCATCCTCCTTAAAGTTTTCCAAAGAGTAGAAGAAGGGGGAATACTTCCAAACTCATTCTGAGGCCAGCATCACTCTAATACCAAAACCAGGCAAAGACACCACAAAAAAAGAAAATTACAGACCAATATCCCTGATGAACATAGATGCAAAAATATTCAAAAAAATATTAGCAAACCAAATTCAAAAGTACATCAAAAGGATCATCCACCATGATCAAGTAGGATTTACTCCAGGATGCAAGGATCGTACAACATAAAATCCATCAACATCACCCGCACATCAACAGAAAGAAGAACGAAAACAACATGATCATCTCCATAGACACTGAAAAAGCATTTGACAAAATTCAACGTCCATTCATGATAAAAACTCTCAACAAAATGAGTATAGAGGGCAAGTACCTCAACATCATAAAGGCCATATATGAAAACCCACAGCCAACATTATACTTCACAGTGAGAAGCTGAAAGCTTTTCCTTTAAGATCAGTAACAAGACAAGGATGCCCACTCTCCCCACTTCTATTCAACATAGTACTGGAGGTCCTAGCCATGGCAATCAGACAACACAAAGAAATAAAAGGCATCCAGATTGGCAAGGAAGAAGTTAAACTGTCCTTGTTTGCAGATGACATGATATTGTACATAAAAATCCCTAAAGAATCCACTCCAAAACTACTAGATGTAATATCTGAATTCAGCAAAGTTGTGGGATACAAAATTAATACACAGAAATCTGTGGCATTCCTATACACTAACAAAGAAGAGAAGAGAGAGAAATCAGGAAAACAATTCCATTCACAGTTGCATCAAAAAGAATAAAATACCTAGGTATAAACCTAACCAAGGAAGTGAAAGAACTGTACTCTGAAAACTACAGGACACTCATGAGAGAAATTAAAGAAGATACCAATAAATGGAAACACATCCTGTGCTCATGGTTAGAAAGAATTAATATCAAAATGGCCATCCTGCCTAGAGCAATCTATAGATTCAGTGCAATTCCTATCAAAATACCAACAGCATTCTTCAACAAACTAGAGAAAATCATTCTAAAATTCATATGGAACCACAAAAGACTCCAAATAGCCACAGCAATCCTGAGAAGGAAGAATAAAGCTAGGGGGATTATGATCCCCAACTTCAAGCTTTCCTACAAAGCCACAGTACTCAAGACAATTTGGTACTGGCACAAGAACAGACCCATAGACCAATGGAACAGACTAGAGAGCCCTGATATAAACCCAACCATATATGGTTAATTAATATGTGATAAGGGAGCCATGGACATACAATGGGGAAATGACAGCCTCTTCAACAGCTGGTGTTGGCAAAACTGGAGCGCTACATGCAAGAGAATGAAACTGGATTATTGGTTAACCCCATACACAAAAGTAAACTTGAAATGGATCAAAGACCTGAATGTAAGTCATGAAAACATAAAACTCTTAGAACACAACATAGGCAAATATCTCCTGAATATAAACATGAGCAACTTCTTCCTGAACGCATCTCCTCAAGCAAGGGAAACAAAAGCAAAAATGAACTCATGGGACTACATCAAACTAAAAAGTTTCTGTACAGCAAAGGGCACCATCAACAGAACAAAAAGGCATCCTACAGTATGGGAGAATATATTTGTAAATGACATATGCGACAAGGGGTTAACATCCAAAATATATAAAGAACTTACACGCCTCAACACCCAAAAAGCAAATAACCCAATTAAAAAAATGGGCAGAGTGAGGTCTATCCCGATGTGGCTTTTTCTGTAGACCTACATCGTTGGAAACGCCTCATAGAGTGTATATGTGGTTTCCTTTACTCGTAGAACTGTGTGTTAGCTCTGTGGGAAAGAACTACAAGACAGGTCTGTTACACCTGTGAAAGAACTAATACAGAATTGTTTTTTAATCTTAGGTATTTGCATATCCCAATGATCTATACTATTCTTAGGGTATGACAACCTAGGAATGAATATGATTTGAACTTAACTCAGGGTTAGAGGGTGTCTGAAATTTGAGAACCAGGCAGATCCATCTCCTCTGACCCTAAATGTGGCCCCAAAAAGTCAATTGCTTGAAGAAATGGAACTCAGATTACAGGTAGAGAGTTTTTTGAAGTATGTCCATATTCATGGAGAGCAAAGAAGCTGAGCTAAAAGAAAATTGGACTGACTAATAATAACTGGATTGAACAAAAGTTGATTTTAAAAGGACTATTTTTATTGAAGATCATGCCTCACTTTGGAGAAGCAAAGGCATTGGCAGTGGAAGGAACCATACCATACTAAATTCTTAAAAAATTTTTATTATGTTGCCTGTGTTACATAATATGTGTTACATAATAAAAACAACCCTTTACAGTTTTTGTAGAAATAAAAAAAAATGGGCAGAGGATATGAAGAGACAGTTCTCCAAAGAAGAAATTCAGATGGCCAACAGACACATGAAAAGATGCTCCACATCACTAATCATCAGGGAAATGCAAATTAAAACCACAATGAGATATCACCTCACACCAGTAATGATGGCCAGCATCGATAAGACTAAGAACAACAAATGCTGTTGAGGATGCAGTGAAAGGGGAACCCTCCTACACTGCTGGTGGGAATGTAAGCTAGTTCAACCATTGTGGAAAGGAATATGGACATTCCTCAAAAAACCAAAAATAGAAATACCGTTTGACCCAGGAATCTCACTCCTTGGAATTTACCCAAAGAATACAACTTCTTAGATTCAAAAAGACATATGCACCCCTATGTTTATTGCAGCACTTTTTACAATAGCCAAGATATGGAAGCAACCTAAGTGTCCATCAGTAGATGAATGGATAAAGAAGAGGTGGTACATATACACAATGGAATAGTATTCAACCATAAGAAAGAAACAAATCCTACCATTTGCAACAACATGGATGGAGCTGGAGGATATTATGCTCAGTGAAATAAGCCAGGCGGAGAAAGACAAGTGCCAAATGATTTCCCTCATTTGTGGAGTATAACAACGAAGCAAAACTGAAGGAACAAAATAGCAGCAGACTCAGAGACTCCATGAAGGAACTAGTGGTTACCAAAGGGGAAGAGTGTGGGAGGGTGGGTGGGGAGGGTGGGAGAAGGGGATTGTGGGGTATTATGTTTAGTACACATGGTGTGGGGGGATCAAGGGGAAAACAGTGTAGCACAGAGAAGGCAAACAGTGAATCTGTGGCATCTTACTACACTGATGGACAGTGACTGCATTGGGGTTTGGGTGGGGACTTGATAATAAGGGTAAATGTAGTAACCACATTGTTTTTTCATGTGAAACCTTCATAAGAGTGTATATCAATAACACGTTAATAAAAAAACTATAATGAAAATTTGGAGAGAAAAAAAGGATATAGTTCTCACACATACACACACACAAATCAATTACTGTAACAGTGTATAGTTTCCCAATGTTTGGAAGGTGTGTGGTGACAAAAAGAGACGTGATAGGTGACAGAAGCTGGTACACACATGATATCCAAACTTTCTTTGCTCAAAAACTTTAAGGCAGCACCTTCTTATTCCTCCACCTTTTGAACAAGAAACTCAAGGTCTTCAACAACAGAAAACTTTGATGCTATTCCAGTACATTGTCTAGAAAATAAGAAGACGGGAAACAGAAGGGGTTTGTGGTAGACACTGAGTTTGGGGAACTACAATTCCTACAAGTAAACTGTGGGGTGGGATGGAGAGAGGTGGAGCCCTGGTGAAGGCTGGGGACTCTAGAAAATGGACCAGCAAACCACACTGAAGATTAAAAATTAATAACAATTACAATATGAAGCAACCTTTAGTCTGACATAAGCCAGGACTCCCTTATCAATGCTAAAACATTTTGCCCCTTATGCATCCACCTAACCCTTGCTCACAGGGATGTTTCCCAATCCAACCAAGAGAACACTAGCTTTTCTGTATTTTTTCTTCTCAATTCTGTTATTTTTATCTCCAGTTGAGCAGTTGCATGCCAACGATGAGCTTACCATATCCTCAGTTGTAAAATAGGTATAACAGGACTGCTTACAGGATCATTTTGAATACTGGATGTGATAATGCACACAAACACTTTCCTCAGACAACATAAAACAACCTAGGAAATCATATGACCCAAACATTCTGAATTTGGGATTAGATCACACCACTGTCCTGCCGTTCAGCTGTCTGGGCTGCCTCGTTCTCCTTCCAACAGTGTGAGACTTTCAGTCTTTGTACAAAATTCACCTCCTCACAACATCCCGAGTCATTCCTCTATGCGATATTATCCCTCTTGATACTGCGTCCTCGTACCTGGCTTTATGTATCAGGAGCTAAGTTTTCCTGTTAGTTTACTTGTTGATTTAAATGTGTATATCTCCTCCACTAAAATATAAGCACCACAAGGGCAGGTACTTTGCCTGTTGTCTTGAGATTCGGACAACGCATCCCCTGCGGTACCTCTACTGCCTCTTCCAGGTTCTTCTTTTCCATTCACACAGCCACTCACCATGGTTGAATTAAAATTCCTCCTGCCAAATAGCAGACATAGGATCCCGTTGCTCAAAGCTCCAAGTTGTCCCTTCATTGCTTTACAGAGCGAAGACAAAATTCCTCACAATGGCCAGTTGAGGCAACCTGACCCTAGATTCTGTATCATTACAGCTCACTATTCCTCTCTGATTCATCTCAACCAAACTGGACTTCGCAACATGCCCAAACATTGTGTTCTCTATTCCCACCTCTATATTGTCAGAAACATACCCATCTTATAAGGCTTACCTCAAACCATTCCCTCCTCATGAAGAAATTTCCAATTCTCTGTGATGGAATGTGGCTTTGGTCTCCAGGAGACCACTGACGAACTTGGTGTGTACCTCTTTTATTGTATTTACTTTTTTTCTTCTCTATTTCTTTACAAGAACAAGACCATGTTATGCTCTCCTGCAAATGGCCCCAGGAGAGCAGAGTGCCTGCTGTCTGACTGACACTCGTTTCCTGAACACCTGCTGATTATAGACTGCGTGCTGGTTCAGAAACAAAGAGCCAGCTGATGCAGAAACTATTATTAATTCTATGGTACAGATGAGGTCGGATGACTCTCCCAGGTCACTGTGGTGGGACTAGGATTCCAACCCATGCTGCCTCAAGGGTACACCCCACGGCAAGGATATTTGTGAGGTCATGGTCTGAAAGAAGTTCAGAGGGAGGTTTACTCATGATGAAACCAACAGAATCAGCAGAATATAACATCTGGTTATTTGGGGTGTGAATTTTAGGATTTCTGCTATTCTCTTCTCATGGCTGGTAGCTAGGGTTTATTTCTGACATATCTCTGTGCTGTTTTATATTTTCAATGGAAGTGATGTCTTACCCAGATTTACAACACTGTTCTTAAAAATACACATTCTATATTGCTGCTCAGTGAGTCACCTGATATTTTAAGCCAGTCAACATTGCTTGTTCAAGACAATCAAGGGCCCGGGGAACAATTAGTCAGAGGCCTTGGCAGCCAGAGAGTAAATTACATTTATGAGCATACTCTGCAGCCATCACAAAAAGCTCTTTAATGAGAACACAGGCTATTTGTTCTCGTCCATTAAACAATGTCTATATGGATATTGGTTGTTGGTTTCTACAACCCCAGCTTTTGTTTTTATAGGTCAGAGTGGAGATTCCTTACACATATGGTTTTCTGGACCACTTGCAAGGGAAGATGAACTGTACTGGAAATTGGAATCCATATTAATCTTTTGAAGGCATTTTATCCATTTTTATTAGCTATTTGGTACAATGGAAAGTATGTTAAACTTGAATTTAGGGGCCTAGCTCTTCCTTTCACTGTGTTATAATCTGGGCAAGTCATTTTACCTCATTGGTATAAAATAGGGGATGGTAGATTAGATGAGGTTTATCCCCACTTAAGAATTGTGATTGTATGCTGGCCATACATTGATGTGAGGATGCAAAACTCCATAGTTTCCAGAAATCAAGTATAATTTAAAGTTTTATTTCTTATAACTTATGTATATTTATACATTTTATATATTTATATATATTCATAACATGCACATATTATATTTATATATAATTTCTTATAGTAGTTTATTTCATAGAGTTTCTGAAAAGAAAATTTCCTAAGCTTCACAAAGAGGTATTAAAACATGTGAAACAACGTCTTGGTACTTTAACTTAGGAAAGGGACTAGATTGGATATTATTGGCCAAAACAAAGCTCCAGAGTCCATTTACTGGGATGAATTAAGGTTAAGTTCATGTACTTCTGTTCCTTAAATTATGCTGTTTTACTACGAACAAACATACACAGTACCTCTGGATATGGGTAAATAGAGTAGCGTGCCTCCTCAGTCGCCCTGCAGTGTATCCAGTCTTTTGGAGCATAACATTGGAATGCGTTCAGTTAG
Source organism: Smutsia gigantea (assembly GCA_032199065.1). Taxonomy (NCBI): domain Eukaryota; kingdom Metazoa; phylum Chordata; class Mammalia; order Pholidota; family Manidae; genus Smutsia; species Smutsia gigantea. The sequence continues at coordinate 351,668 of JAVSCE010007073.1, forward strand.
AAGTAAAGGAAAACAAAGTCAAACTGTTGTACATATAGAGGAATTCATTTAAAATGTTGTATGCCTTTTTCCCTATTTAAAAAAATATGTATTTGAACATGTATATGTGCATGTATATGTATGTGTACATATACATATGTAAAACACATAAATATATGATTTATATGTGTTGTGTGATATAACACATATATAGCATATTATACAAATGGTTTTTCATCTTTTTTCTCATTGAATTATATTTGGGGTGATAATATCCCAAATTTATTAAATAAATGAAACTATTTCCGTCATTTTAACCATTGTCCATAGTGGTCTATTTTAATCAGTCTCTGAGCATTTAAATAGTTTCTATTTGTTTGTTGAAAGACAACACATCCAGTTAATTATTTTCCCACGAGGATAGAGAGACTTTCCAATCTAGGCCCCTTGTCATGGCAGGATCCCTCTTGTTGGTTCCATGTGGCCAGGTTTTTGTGTGAACATAAATTTTAATTTTCAAGGAGAAATGCCTAGGAGTGCAGTTTCTGGAGCATAGGGTAGTTGGAGGTTGAATATTTTAAGAAACTGCCAACCTGTTCTCCAGAATGACTGCACCATTTTACAGTTCCACTAGCAATGTATGAGTGATCCAGTTTCTCTGCACTCTTGTCCACACTTGCTATTATCAGCATTTTTATTTTAGCCATTCTGATTGGTGTATAGTGATATCTCACTGTCTTCAAAGTTTCATTTTTACATTTAATATTCATTTGATTTACATTTACTTACATGGTTGATGATGTTGAACATCTTTTCATGAGCTTATTTGTCAACTGAATATCCTCTTAGGTGAAGTGTCTCTTCATATCTTTTGCCCATCTTCTAATTGGATTGTTTGTTCTAGAGATTGGTCTTTGCTCAGATATGTGGCTTGCAATTATTTTCTCCCAGTCTTTAAGTAGTCTTTTTTGTACAAAAATTTAGAATAATGTCTATATCTAAAAAAATGTTGCTGGACTTTTTATAGAAATTCATTAAATATATAGGTCAATTTCAATGAATTTACCATGTTGAATCTTCCAAACCATGAAAATTATGTCTTCCTATATTCCTAAAATTCTTTTTTTCTTTCATTAGTATTTTATAACTTCCAGCATACAGATCATGTACCTATTTTGCTTAGTATATACCCGAGCAATTTCATGTTTTTTGGCCTGATTATAATGGTATTATGGTTTTAATTTTGGTTTCTACATGTGAATTGTTGGTATATAGATATGATTATTGTATGTTTATCTGGTAACCTGAGACATTGCTAAACTCAATCATTATTTCTAGGAGTGTTTTTATAGATACCTTGTAATTTTCTACATAGACAATAATGTCATTAACAATAAGGACAGTTTTATTTTTCTAAACTGCATGCCTTTTGTTTATTTTTCTTGCCCTATAATAGCAAGTAAAACTTCCAGATATATGTTGAATAAAAGTGGACATCCATGCTTTGTTGCTGATCTCAGAGGTAAAGCTTTCAAGGTTTCATATTTAGTGTAATGTTAGCTGTAGGGTTTTTGTAGATGCTCTTTCTCAAGTTAAGGTAGTTATGCTATATTCTCAACTTACAGTTTTTATCATGAATGAGTGTTGTGTTTTTTCAAATGCTTTTACTATGTCAACTGATATGATCACATGATTTTTCTTCCCTAATGGATTATATTGATTGTTCTTCTAATGTTGAACCAGTCTCACATATCTGAGAGAAATCCCACTTAGTCATGGTGCTTAATTATTTTTATATATTGTTGGATTTGGCCTGCTGATGTTTTGTTAAGGATTTCTTTGTTAAGTTCATGAGAAATATTTGTCCATGGTCTTCTTTTTGCATACTGTCTTTGATTTTTTTATATCATGGTAATACTGGGCTCATAAAAGTAAATTGGCTACTGTTGCCTCTTTCCTATCCTTCCTCTTCCTTTTCTGAAAGATTAGATAAAATAGGTACTGCTATATAGCATTTTCACTTTCATTATTTTCAGATATCTTGAAATTTCACTTGTGATATCCAGTTTGACTTAAAGTTTATTTAAGAGAGATTATTACAATTTCCAGTTGGGAGGTTTTTTTATGTTAAAATTTTACCTTTAGTTTTTAGTTTTACAACATGTTGTCAAGGAATGCTGCTTATAGTCCTTCTAACTGCAAGAATTTATTGTGGTTTTCTTTGAAGCCTCATATTTAGTCATATGCAATTGGACAAAGTTTAACCCTATTTTCAAATTATAAAGTTTGATAAATTTAAATTAGATATACCTTGTGTCACTTACATTTTCTATATATACTTTTTTTTCCTACTTGGTCTGTCCTAGGCTGAAAAATTGTGGATTAATAAATCATAGAGAATTTCAGCCCACGTTTTTCAGCCCAGGAAAACAAAGTTTCTATTTATTTATTTTACAAAAATCTTTACTCCAATTAGCTATAATTTTTATCCTTCATGGGCTCTTGTTCTGTTTTTTTTGGTTAGTAGTTTTTAATTACTGTCATATCTTTTTTTAGTGTAGATTATTCCTCTTATTATGAAGTGTTTTTACTTGTTTCATTTAATGCTTTTACTCTTAAAGTCAACATTTTCTAAAAGTAAGAATTATTATCTCTCTTAATGTTATTGCCTTTCCTAGGCATGCCATAGCTGGTCCTTTTATTTTTCCAATGTTCCAAGTTATTTTCTTTTAATGCATCTGTTGCATGTGCATATAGTTAAACATTGCTTTGTGATCAAATCTGAGAGTTTTAAACCTTTAACTGGGTGATCTTATCCCATTTGTGTATGTTGTCAGAATATATATTTGGACTAAATTGTGTCATTTTTTTTATTTCATGCTTTTCTAACTTTTTTCTTTTTAAGCAAAATTTTACTGTGTGGTACAGATTTGCTTTGCTCAGTTGTGTGTGTGTGTGTGTGTGTGTGTGTGTGTGTGTTCATGAGTTCCCCTGGGTAATCAGCAGTCCCTCCAGAGACTCTGGAGGAGAATCTATTCCATGGCTCCTCCAGTTTCTGGGGGTTCAGCATTTCTTGGCTGTGGTTACATCACTCCAAACTCTGCCTCCATCCTCATGGCACCTTCTCTCCGGCTGTCTAATCTTCCTCTGCCTCTTTCTCGTAAGGACACTTGCGATTACATTTACGGTCCCCACAGTTAAATCAGGGTGATCTCCTGTTTTCAAGATCCTTCAGTTAATTACATCCATAAAGATTACTTTTTCAAATAAGAGAACATGTATAAGCTCCAGGTATTAGGACCTGACATTTCTGGGGGACATTTTTCGCCTACCCTACTATGAAAAACCCTTCTAAAATCCCAGCAATTAACACTTTAACCACATCATTCCACACAGTTTCCAGACAGGCACCCATTTTTCTGTATCTATAAATGGATTTCACAAAGGTTTTCTACTGAAAGTACTGCTAGTTTTAATAGAGACATACAAGATTACATGAGCTAAAATGGAAAAAGAAACTTTAGAAACAACAATCTTTCTCCTTTGACTTTTATCCACTAAGATGAATTCTTATCTGACTTGGATATATACTATAGGGTAGTAGAAACAAATATAAATGAGTTGAGCCATCAAGAAGTTTACGTATGGAATATTTGTTGAAAGTCATCTGAAGTAAATGCCCCGAGTCCAGGAGCCAAACTGCCATCACCAGGAGAAGCAATTAGGTGGTTGAAAGGATTATTACTTACAATAAGACAGTTCCCTCTGTCTTCTAAAATGTTATCAAAGTTGAAATTAAGAGCAGCTGAAAGTATAAAGCACAATGCAACCGTTCCAGTGATTCAGATGGATGAGATCTGAATATATTTTATACTGAAAATTGTAACTGAACCAACGAAATCAACTCATTGAACCTGAGCAACATGGCAAAATGTGGCTGAAAGTGTGCTTCCTTTCCTAAGGAGCCAAGCAGGAACATGGCATTAAGAGGAGGAGGGCCAGAATGGGAAGTGTGGACATCAACTCCCCTTAACTAAATAGGTGTGTGACTTCATTTCTCTGGAAGCCCTTTTCTTATTTAACATAGCAAGGGTTTGGGGGTGGAGCTCTGGTGAAGGAGTTAAGAACAAGATCTCTTGCAATCCTGCAAGAGGTCATGGTAGTGAGGCTGTGATATCATGCCTTCCAATGTAGCTTGCCTAAGAGCATGAGTGGGTTTCAGAATGTAGATATGGATAGAATATTGCAATTGGGAATAGCCTGAGTGAGGACAATTGGATTAATTACAGCTTTTATTTCTGCAGTTGGTTAAAGTCTGGTGCTAACTGAGGTTAATAATATGGGTTCAATTCCTCTAAGGCTTCGCTTAATTCAGGGGCAAGAAGCTGCTATGCTGGCCTTCCACCAGTCACTTCACTAATGTGTATCATTGGTCCTTGAGGAGAAGGAAAGAAATCAGAGTCCATGACCTGGGAACAAACAGGCCAGCATCATTACAGAACCCTAAATTATAGGATCTCAGGGTTGGATGGAATAGTGTGACCTTCACAAAGGAATTAGTATCACTATCATTATGATACTTTAAAACATGGTACTTTCAATTGTTAACCTTAGGATTTCCTTTTTCTGAATGAGAAATTTCTTAAGTTGGGACGATATATCACTTAGGTTTTTGTCAGAAAAGCAGAATCACTATGCCTGACATAGAACAGGGGATTGATGATAAGGGTTTGACCTATGGTTAAAGAGTTCACGTAAGACAGTGTCTTCCACAGCTGCGGCTGGGCCTGAAGCCAGCAGCGCTGGCCGTCAGGAAGGAGATGGACAGGAAGTGGGGACAGCAGGCTGAGTAGGAGCTCCCACGGTGGGCTGCGGCCACTAGGGCAAACCGGGACCAGCGTCTGCCTCTCACACCCTCCAGGCCCTAACGTCACTGATGCAGAGGAACCGCCGTGGGAGTCACATCACTGGGCCAGGACTCGAGAAGCTGCAGGGGCAGGTCCGGCAGGAGCTAGAGACACTGAGGGCTCAGCTGCGGCCTCAGGCTAACAAGGTGAGCCAGCAGATGGGCAGCAGGAGGGTGCGCTGCACTAGCTTCGAGAGTGCAAGAAATCACTAGTTCAAGCCTGTCTTCCAAACCTCATGCAAAATGTCACTTGTCACCCAAGCCAACATGGAACTGTAAAAAGATAAGGATTCTAGGAAACATAGTTCTGGCTTAACTAAGTGGACAGAGCAAATCCATCATAGATGGAAAGATTATAATTTAAAGAGCCTTGTAAATAAAGTTTTATCTGTTCCATATGTGTATGTATACACACACACACACACACACACACACACACACACACACACACACAAACAAGTCTCTTCTTTTTCAAAAAGGATGACTCACTATTTTCCCCCAAGGGTCTGGGTATTGAATCTCTCTCTCCTGCGGCAGATGGGTGACTGGTGTCTGCCTTTGACTAGCAGAAAGCAGAGATCAGCAAACTAGAGTTTGTGAGCCAATTTGAGACCACAGCCTATTTTTATAAAATAGGTTTTCTTGAAACACAGCTGCTTCATTGTCTACAGCGCTTTCCCACTACAACAGCAGAGTCGGGTAGTTACAACAGAGACTCTAGAGCCTAAACCTAAATATTTACTATCTGTCTGTTTACAGCCAAAGTGTGTGACCTCTGGTATAAAGCCCCACTTTAGGCTGTTCCACTGGTATAGTTATGAACCATCCTCAGTGAGACCCCAACTCTGGTCCTCAGAGGTAGGCAACAAAACTAAGCCCTCTTACTCCAAATATCTCCCCTATTAAACTGATTGTTGCCACAATTCTGAAAACTCCATGTTGGCATTAAGCGAAGCTTCCAGAAAGTATCCCATAAAACTGCCAATATATACCACCAGGTTTTAAACATTCCCATGAAAAGCAATTAATGTGATTCCATTAAACCAATTAATTAAGTTCACTTTGAACACAGGGTGAAAGAAACAGAGCACAGAACAGGAATGTGGCGTTGGAGGTTCAGGACTGCGAGCTGGTCTAATCTCAGGGCTTTGTCTGGGTTGGACAGACTTGCCTGGGCCCTTTAAAAAGAGTTCTTGATACCTATGCCTGGCGGCCAGCTTACAGGAGAAGAGAAAATGGAATGTGAGCTCAGTCTGGCCAAGTCATAATTTTGCTAAGGACGAGCTCAGCTAAAAATAAACACTGAAACACTGCTTTTTGTCCTAGGCCACGCCAGCTATGATCAGTCTAGGAAGACTCAGATTTGTAAAAGGGCACCTCCAGCTTAAATCGGAGCAGTCCGTCAGGGTGTCTGTACCCACTTTATACCTGAATGTCATGTATTTGACAGGTGATCCTTGACTCCATCAAGTCCACACTATAATGAGGCTCCAGCTCTGGCGCGTCCGGCTAGTTCAACTAGAAGTCAAAGTCAATGGCCACTCAGTTTTTGGTTTCCTAATGAATCTCTGCCACTGGCATCTTCCTGGCCTTCTCCTTTTCATCTCTTACTGTGTATGCAGCATGGTTGCTTATATAGATGCCTGCATTTCTTTCTGTAAGTGGAAAACTCTATTAATAAGACACAGGTAAAATCTCAGGAGTGTTTCCTCCTGGGAGGTGACTTTCAGCTCAGTATGAAGCTCACAACATGGTAAATAAAGGTTACTTCTCACGGTCTTGGGGGCTGGAAATTGGGCACAAATTATAGCAGAACAGATGTCTTGAGTTAACCATTGCAGGAGCTGTTTGGTGTGGTTGTGTACAGCTTGTTAAATACTCAAGGTCACTTTATGAGTAAGAATGACTGTTCATGCTTCCTGATCTGTGGGGCTCAGCATGTGTATCTGGAGGTTGTAATAATGCTGCTCGCCCAGGCTTTCCAAATCAGCCAGAACTCTTTCACCTTAATCTTTACTCTTCTTGTTGATGTCCTGGTTCAAGCCTGTTTTCAAACGGTGTGATTCCAATCTTAGAAACAAAAGCACAGTAGAAAAGTGCCCAAAGCAGATGAGAGCATCTGCATCGCCTACAATAGGGGAAACCAGTGGTTTCCAAGGAAATGAAGTGCCAGGAAGTCACTAAGCTTTCAAGAATACAACACTTAATCCAACTAATCCAAAAGCAATCTACTTGGCAATCTAATTATATTTCCTTAGGAGGAAACCGCAGTAAGTGTTTGTTCGCATTTAATTGCCTCCCTTTAATATGTTTGTGCTGTACTCATTTCTGACTCTGTTCCCAACTGGAAGGTCCCTTGTAATATTTGACTTAGCTTTCTAGACTAACCCAGAGGATTGCGCTTGGATTCCTACCTAATAGGACAAGCAAGCTCTTATTTTGTGTATGTCAGAGCTGATGTCAGTTTCTAGAAACAGTCGCTTTTCTTGGACAAGTAGAAGGGAAAACTATAGATTTTAAATGGACTCATCTGTTTTATTCTACTTACGTATTGAGAAAGAAAATACCATGCCTTTCTTTCTCCCATCATGCATTTAATAGTGAGGATAGAGGGAACAAAGAACATGACTGGTCCTCAGCCACATGCAACAGAGCAATACCCATTCAATGGTTAGATTCTGATGGGAGTCTCCTTCCTTGATCACAGTGACGGTGCTGTTCACGCGTAAGTGGAACTCCACATGTGCATATCGTTGCTGAGTTTTTTCAGAGATCTCAGAGGAGTTGGGTGAAAGTTGAGGCCAAGATTACTATCAGGAAAAATCATGCTACCCTCTTGAATTGAAGTACTCTTGCTGATATGTAAAAATACAGAGATTGCTTTCAATCCCAGCAAACATTTCTCTTCCAGCTTGCACTCTAGCATCATAATGGCATTTCAGTTCTCACTCCAACAAATTAAGCTTTTCACATGCTCTTCTTTGGCCTGGAATGTCCTCCCCAGGACCACTCTTTTTCTCCTCTTTCCTCCAGCACAGTGACGATGCTACCCCTGAGCAGACCCTTTTAATGAAAAACTCTTACTTGATAAAATATTGCCCATGTACCACCTCCCTTCTGAAGTTGATCCCAATATCACTCCTGCACCTGGAACCATGACATTTTTATATTGATTAGTTTTAATATAGTAGAATAAATGCTGCAATGTAATAGCCCTCATCACACTGAGCTCTTCCTGAGCAGGGTCATAGTTCTCTTTGTATCTCCAACTTCTAATCACAATGTTGCACACATAACAAGTGCTCGACCATATTTGTTGAATGAGTGAATGTGTTTGGCAGAAAGACAGACATAAGCAGGTGGAGGGAGAATAAAGCCAGTAAAGCCCACTAAAAGGGACTCAAAGAGTTAAACAGATAAGATCTTAGAGCCAGAAAGGACTCAAAGAGTTATTTAGTTGAAGTTTCAAGGACCAGGAGTGACTTGGATTGACCAAACACTCCCCAGATGAAAAACAACTTCCCAGATGAAGTTTCCAAGCACAGACACTCCCCAGATAAGAAAAATCATGAGAGCACAGGCACAGAAACCATTAGAGCACAGCCCAGGTCTCCATTTCACCAATTAGACCAGGCTTCCAAGCCAAAGATTGTCAGTCAAGGACTTCTCTGTCCTACCAGAAACCCCACAACAGCAGCCTCACGGTAAGCAGCCAGCCTGTGTCTCCATTGACTCTAGCCCACTCCTCACCTGGGAGTGTATTCAGATAAAACTTTCATTCTGCTACCCTTTCAATTCTTTGTTGCGGCGGGGACAAGAACTGAGGAGAACAAACTTAAATGGATGCCAATATTCTGATATGCAGTGAAGAACTAGATGCTGCCACATTCAGGAAAGGAGAACATTGCACAGTTTATTCATTTATTTTTTTCGGTTTTATGGTTTGGAAAAATTAAAAAGATAACAAAAATTTCTCTTGACTCAACTAGGCCTGTTGATAAAATCTAGGACTCCTGATAGCAGTTAGGGCTCCTTGGGTATGCCAAGCCCAGCCAATCTTTTATGTCAAGGGGTCATTTGGATTGAAATTATCCATCTGTCAGCTTTAAAATTTTCCACCTCTGAGCAAACCATCTTTGGGCTTTGGTAAAAAAATAAAGGAAGTAAATAAACAAATGTGTGAATAAATAAAACACATAAAAGAGAGTACTAGTTAAAATGCATAAAATTAAAGTGGTAGGAGCTAAAGAGGATCAGGCAGGAGTAAGAAATGCCAGCGCAGTTTAAACTCAGCTTTGCACCGTGCCCTTGGGGTTGGCCAAATGAGCCTCTGCCAGAAGGAATATCAGTAATTCCAGGAAAAAGGACCCCTGTTTTTCTCTCCCTGACTGCTTCTTCTGGTAAATTTCTTGGCCCCTGGATTCTGTTCATTTGAAAGCCATGACTTGGGAACAGATATGGGAATTCTTAAGGGAGCTATTATGAATTTAGGGGAGAATTTTTCCACCACCACACACACAGATTTAAAGGGCTCCTTGTGCTTAAGGTCTCTATTTTCACTGAAAAGCAATGAAAGCAGAAATCGCTTCATTAGGTCCTATGGTGGTTTGCACTGGTGAGTCTCTGCTGCGGTTGGCCACAACTGCCTGGATCCCATCTCTCCAACCTTGTGTGGGGGGAGGTGGTTTGCTCTGTGAACGTCCCTCTTTCATGAGTCCAAGAAGAGTTGTTTGTTTTGCAGCCTGTGAAGCTTTTTACTTGTTAGGACACCATGGTGATTTCCAGGATCCTGACATTCCAAACCACAAACCAGAAGACTTTTTTTATTCCTTCTTAAAATATAATTTTCTACTTAATGTAAAAATGTGGAATGTGCAACCGCTCAGCAGGGAGAGTGTAGGAGCCAGAAGCCTAGAACACCTAGCTCAACACTGCCGTCCCCTTGTTCCCCGACTGACCTTCTAAGCTGCTGTGACCCCCTGAAGGCTGGGGAACCTTCACTCCTCCAGTTCTCAGATGCTCAGCATGGGTTAATGAGAAGAAAAGCCCTGAGAACCAGAAAGGCTTTTGACTTCTTCCCTCTTCACTGTTGGATGTGCCAACTTAGATCCTTCTTGCTGGAGGTTGTAAAATAAATTCCAGGTGATCATTTTGTGTCAAAGATCCGAGTCTGTTATGGGAATCTACCACCTTGGGTGGGCTCTCATTAGTTGTCTGAGTATCTGGGGAGAAGTCACAGTATTGGGAAGTCTGGGACACTCCAGGAGATGTCAAGCTGTCAGTCACAGGATGCTCCAGAGTCACTAGTTGGAGGTAGTGTTGAGAGAATTACATGAGGGCACGGGGACTGGGAAATTGCTTTACCCTCTGGCATTATTTCTATGCCTTTCAAAAGAGCTGGAGAACTCACCTAGCATTTGTTCAGCCCATCAGTGCTGTCCAAAAATCACCATCTTCTCCACTCAGAGACAAAAGGCGTCTCCCTTTATAGCTTTTTCTGACAATTCCTCTCAGGCATTTGTAAAGCTAGTCCGATGTGCAGACAGGAAGCTTTGACAGAACGAGGGTGACATTTCAAAGAAAGAACGATGATAGGATGCCTCACAGCACACTCCAGAAATAAGCACCTTTGAAAGGTACAGTTGAAATTTCAGAGCACCAGCCTGGTATTTCACCATGTAGCGTTCTCCACTGAGTCTTTTTCATGTAGCTCAACATGAGTTAAATTATGTAGAAGCTGCAAATGCCAAATCACAGGTGAATTTGAAATTCTTATTTTACAGCTCGAAATTAGTGTGGACACTTCCCATCAAGAAGGACATTTGTTTCACTTGAGTTCTTGGCACAAATATTGCTCTTTTATGAACAAATTGCAGCTGGAAAAAATGATATTCCCCACAGGTAGAAGGGAGGTATTGCCTTTACATTCTCAATAACTAAATGAATATGTATTTTTGATAGCTGCTTTAGAAATGCCTTCCTTACCTTTCTAACTGTGTTAGAAACTACAGTTCCCACTATTTGAAACTGGGCCTTCAGTACTGAGAAATAGCTTGCCCTTTGCATAATAACAAAAGTGAACAGGAAAGCAGGGTGCTGTTAGCAGCTAGATTGCCAGTTTGGGAGGCAGGCAGTAGTGAGATTGGATTTGATGAGGGCAGAGCCACCACTCCTGACTTGTTTTCTTCACACGAGGATAGTGTCATTCTCATAGATGGGCTCCTGCACTATGCTGGTATATCCATTCCAAAGGGTCTTGGTTGCAGGAGCTTTTTTATAGCTACTTCGTGCCTGACATTGAAGTCACACACACAGCGAACAGATTGTACCTTGTTCGTTTCCTCTCAGCAAGCGGTTGGAAGTTGTGGTTTTAATCCCAGGTTGAATCAAACACATGATCTGTGGAAATTTCTCAGCTTCCCTGGCACTCAGTTCTTTAACCAGCAAAGTGGGGAAAAGTGGATTAATTCACCAGGTAACTTTAACTGCAGTATCCGCCCCCCTCAGAGATAAAGCTGAAGGTCTGATACGGCCTGTAAGCCTTGCATGATCGGGTGCCATGTTGCTCCTAGACCCAGATCTCCACCTACACCCCTCACTTCCTCTGCTCCAATTGCATGAACCGTCTTGCTGTGTTTCAAATGTGCCTACAGTGTTCTCCCCACGGGATCATGCTCCGGCTGTTTCCTTTCTTCTTCCTGGCAGACCCTTGTCCCCACTCTGCCCTTCCTCTGAGAGCCCCTGGCTGTCTGCCTGGTTAAAAATTGCAGGTCTTCTCCCTCTGCATCCCTTGCTTTATTTTTCTCCAGAGTCCTTACACATCTGACATACTATATAGACTGTACATTTTGCTTATTTATCTACAAACCCATGCTTGAATCTGAAAAAGAAAAACCATGAGCCCAGAGATTTTAATTTTATTATTCACTGCTCTATCTCAGGACCAAGAATAGTGCTTGGCACATAGGAGATGCTCTAAAAATATTTTTACATGAATACCTAGTAAATTTTTGCGGGGGAATAGGTTCCTTACTTAATTCTTACTCTACAAGGAAAAGATCATTTTCATCCCCATTTTATCCATGATGATAGTAAGGCTTCAAGGCATTCAGATGAGCAGCCCTAAGGCGCTACAACTGGCATGTGGTCAGCTAGGACACACACTCAACCTTTTTTGAATCCAGGTCCATTTTCTTTTTGTTACACTACTCTGCCTCATTCTACCTCAAGAGGCTGCTGTGAAAATTCAGTTGGAAAGTCTTTCATGACTGTAATGTCCCTTTTAAACGAAAGGCATACTAAACATTATTTTTGTATCTTGGTTTTTTAATGAGAACATGAGCCAGGGCTCTTTATCTGAATCCATTTTACCACCTTAACCACTTTTAGGTGGACAGTTCAGTGGTATTGAGTTCATTCATGCTGTTGCAAAACAACCCCACCATCCATCTCCAGAATTCTTTGAACGTGCAAAAGTAAACTCTGTACCCGTTTAACAGCTCCTGATACCCCCTCCCCTACCCCTAGCAACCACCATTCTATTTTCTTTCTTTCTTTTTCTTCAATCTCCTCTTTTCTCTCATACCCCAGCCACTGGGAATCACTATCCTACTCTCTGACACAGTGACTCTGGCCTTTTAAAAGTCCACATATAAGTGAGATCGTCTGGTGTTTGCACTTGCGTGTCTGCTTTATTTCACTGAGCATAAGATCCTCCAGGTTCATCCATCTTGTGGCAAATGGATGAATAATTTTATTTTAGGCCAAATAATATTCCATTGTGTGTGTGTCTATATACAAAATTTTATTTATCCATAAATGTATATATAGTTTGTCTTTAGCCATTCATCTATCAGTGGACACTTAGGTTTTCATTTATTGACTATTAAGAATTATGTCGCAATGAATATGAGAGTGCAGATAGCTCTTCAACAGAGTGATTTTATTTCCTTTCTTTTGGATATATACCCAGAAGTGGGATTGCTGAGTCATATGGTAGTTTATTTTTAATTTTTTGAGGAACCTCCCCTTACTGTTTTCCGTAATGACTATACCAACTTACAGATAAGAGACTGAAAGAATAAATGAATGAATAAGTGATTAAAATACAAAAGTTTTGTTTAAAACAAATCAATTTTTCTGAATTTATTAAACTGTGATTCATTGAAAAGACTTTTCTATCTGCAAGAAATCTGAATGCTTAGAAAGCTGTAAGTAGAGCATTTTTATGAAGGAATCCTATACTAAATTATTGAAAATTGAAAGGCTAGGAATCCTTTTACAAAAAACAAAAATCAATAAATAATTAACACAGTTGGGGCAGTTTAATCAGCTTCTATATATTTGGCTTTTCTTGTATCAGGTTTATTGAAAGTTAAATTAATATTCATACGATTCAAGAGCTCCCATCTCTTTTTCTGAGTTCGGAAGCTCAGGTTTACAAAGCAAGACCGTATTTCCCTAAAACACACCCAGAATGTGAAAGCTGCCAATCTCTAACTGAAATACTCAGGGGGGAACCACCAAAATGTCCCATGGGTGAGGAATGACTTTCTGTGCCCTATGAAAGGAGTTCTTCAAGTTATGTATTGATCCCAGCATGAGGAAAATACGCCTAGAAAATTTAATTTGACATTTACAATCAATAGCGCTCAGATGTCACTAGAGCAGAGGACGGGAAAAAAAAGATGACTTAAAAATTACAGTCATGAATTTATAATCACAATAATGAAAAGAAATAATTTCTTGAATTAATGTTTCCAGAGTCTAAAGAAAATCAGCATGCCTCAGCACACTGCTGAAGGAGGGGAGAGGCAGGACCTCTGTTTATTGAGACTCATCTTCCTTAACTTCCTCGTTATCCTATCATTTGTGCCTTTACGCTACACTTTCTGAGATGTGGTCATTTTTTCCTTACAAACTATCTCATGCTAAGCTAGCTCAGAGATTGAGGGGCTTATGTATGATAGAAATGAGCCTTTGCCTCTGTTCATTATTTCATCTTGGTCTAAAAGTCTTAGAGAAAATACGCTTTTTGTTTTGGTGGAGGAATAAAAAGCATTGCACATACTAGGTGCTTAAAGAGCTGTACTGAATCAGCCAAGAGTCATTGGCACCAGCAGTGTCTGCATGAAAGGGCAATCTGTATTGCCACTGGCCTCAGGAACTGGAAACAAATATGTTCTTAAAACAGAAAGACTGATCGTACAGTTAATACTGAGATCATAAATGCTTTTGGCTTCTTTCTCAGCTCGGTGAATTCTTCTCCCTGGCATACTTCTCTGTTTTCTACTCCATTCCCTGATGACTTATCTGGTCTCAGAGCTTCAAATGCCACCCCACTGCTGATATGCATAGTTACAACTCCGGCCAGGACTCTACCTCCAGCTTTCCCCCGATGATCTCGCACTTCGATTTGGGTGTTTAGTAGGCAACCTACACTTGGCGTGTCTCCATTCAAAGCCTGTGATATCCCTTCTCCAAGAGGCTCCTCTCCAGCCTTCTTTATCTTCGCTAATGGCAACTCTCTCCTTAAGCCCAAACCATCCGTGACTCCTTATATCAACATACATGCAACCTACAGGAAATCTGTCATCAAACATACACAGAATCTGGCTAATCCTTACCATTTCCTCCCTGACGCCCTGCCTCAGGTCATCATCTTGCCCTTGGGTGGCAGTGGCTCCCCTACTGGTCTCCCCGCTTCCGAGATCTTCCCAGTACCCCACCCCCACCCATAATCTATTCTCAGTACCATAGGCAGCTCTGTCCTTTCAAAACCCAAGCGGGACCTTGTCCCCTCCTCCACCACAACCTCAGTGGTGGCCCCCATCTCAGAGTAAAAGCCAAATTTGTACAATGGCTCACCTGCCACCTCACCTCATCTCCACCAGCTCTGCCCCCTTTTTGTTCTCTTTTGTTCACACGAGTGTGCTTGATGTTTCCTGCGCTTGCCAAGCATATTCTCACAACAGAATATTCGATTGTGCTGTTTCCTCTGCTGCTGAGGTTGTCCGTACAGATAACAATTTGGCTTCCTTGCTGAGTCCCTTCAGCTTTCTGCCCACGGGTCATTTAATCAGTAATACCCGGCCTGCCAACCCCGCAGGAAATGACAGCGGCCATCTCCCCACCGTCTCCACAGCTCCTGCACTCCTATCCATATTCGGGGCTTTCCTTCTCCATAGCTTTGATCACCGGCCTGATCCCCCCTTTATTGACCCATTTTAGTCACTGCCAATATCTTCCTACTGGAATGTAAGTTCCAGGAGGAGAGAAACGTTTCGCTGTTTGTTTTTGCAGCTGTATTCCCAGTGGGTAAGACAATGCTTCAATAAATATTTTGGGCGAATTAAGCACGTTATGGCTCTCATCCATTCCAAGGTGAAGCTGCACTTGCCATTTGGAGGAGTCCAAATCCCTGGGTTGCTCAGTGCCATCTTTCTACACATCATCCTGGTACTACAAGGACAGTTAGGCTCTGGGTTCCACCTCTTGAGTTTTCATTAGCTAATATGTAATCAAAGAATTAAACATTCGTGCATGTTTTCTCTAGGACATGCTAGTAACTAACTCTGGAGATGACCAATGCACGCAGATGGGTAGTTTGGCCCTTTAAATTCCCAGAGCTTTCTTTTAGCCATATTGACTTACGTTTGATAAAACAATGTGCATATCTTAGATACTCCGGGAACTATATTCCCATTTAAAAGACATTTTTACAGGCAGGGCGGCTGACATTGCTGGTAAAGTGCCAGTAAACACTGATAACTGTACTTGGTATCTGCTTCCAGAAAAGCAGAAGAGGAAAAATCTGTGATGTCCTCCTGCACTCAGCACTATACTGAGAACAACTTCACTGACAGGTAGGCTTACATGAGGGGAAAGCTGTCCCTTTTGCCCATAAGCTGCTTTGATTCTGTTCCATCCAAGCTCCCAAAGGTCTTCTCCAGTGATGAATGAAAACACACAGAGGTATAGATATGCTTGTAAGAAAACTGAATTAGAATCATGAAGTCTTGTCCCTTACTTGCTGGCCTTACAATTGGACGTATCCCCCTATGTTTATCTCAGTCAAAAACCTTCATTAGTCTCTGCTCCAGCTATACTGGACCAGGAAGATTTAAACATGTTCTGTACCTTTCTTTCTGATATTAATGAAATTTTTTTCATATTTTAAATACAACTCAAATACTGCCTTTTCCATAAGTCTTTCTTTACTACCCTAAATGCAAATTAATCTTTTGCTCCTTTGGACTCTAATAACTCCCATAACACACATGATGTGTTGGGGATCTAAATAAATACATATAATGTATATGTAAAATATACAACACATATTATATATATAAAATATCATATAATACATACATGTAAACGCTTATCTGAATTTGCCAGACTGTGGATATTATGAACCACTCATTCTTTCAGCTTCTCACTCGCAAATAAATTCCTTGGCGTCCCTGAACAATGACTGTCCGTCTCTGCTTTAGTCCCTCCTATCACAGTGGTACCACCACGTCCCAAGGCAGCCTGCTCTTTTGCTGGGGATTTGGCTCTGCTGGCAATTAGACCAGGTGAATATTCCTTCTCCAGTATCTAAGCTAGATCAGGGGCTTTTGTTTTGGTTGATCTGTTAAAAGAAAAAAAAAATCTTGGTCTAACCATAGAACAGTGATGGCCCACAAGAGGTTTTTTTTAAATGACAACTGAGGAAGAAAATCTGCAGTAACTACCAGGAGCTCCAGGGAAGAATTAGACGGTTGAGATGTTTTTTCAAGTGATTAAGGGATTTTTTTAAAATCATCTTTTTTTTTTCAGGGTTTGGAACAGTTTAAAGACAATAAACAGATTTTCTGGGGTTTCTTGGGCAATGGCTTTTGGATGCTTAAACCCCAGAGGCTATTTTTTAGGTTGATGCCCCTGCTTCATGTTCCCATTGACCTGTGACACATTTTCTTGGAACACTTACTGTACTTTGTTGTAATTACTTGTTCAATGTGTATCTTCAATGCCAGACTGTGAACCTGGAGAGATCTAGTAATCCAGATTGTCTTGTCCATCACTCTATTCCCACGGCCTGCAATTACTGTAGAATGGATAAGTTGCTGTGTGTGGTAACAGTAAGGAGTGGGTTAGCTGATACTTTGGGAATTGGTGTGTTCTTTTAAAAACGGCCGCTCACCAAGTACAGGGTCCTAGAGTAAAATTTTATCAGAATTTGTCTCCCTTCATCTCTACAAGATGAGCATTTAAAGTGGAACAATTTAAAACTTTGTTTTATGACCTCCATGGACATATTAGAATGGACAAAATGGTCTATCTTAAATGATGTCCAGAACTAAAACTAGAGAATGGAGGCTGGGAAATATCGTGCAGTGAGCAATGGAAAATTATATAAACACTTAGCTAGATATTAATTACTTGCTTTCTTATTAACACTCTCCTAAAAACTATGAAGGGTTCCAAAAGGTATATATATATAATGCTGATGTAAGTTATGTGCTTGGAAAGCTCAATATTGCAACACAACAATGGAGTAAATTATTGATTGATAGATTAAATTGCTTGGAATAACAGCAAACAGGTAGGTGCTGATGAAGTTATTGGTTGCTATGGTGTGAACTGATTAAACAAATATCTGAAATTATTGGTTGCTATGGTGTGAACTGATTAAACTAATGTTGAGTACTTATTAGGATAATTAGGATAGCCATCATAAATGATTTACATCCATTAATTGATTTGATCTTCTTAGACAGCTGATAAAGTATTTCATTTTCATTTTATAGATGAAAAAATTAAAGGTCAATTATGTTGAGTAATTTGTGAGAGATTATATAGCCAGGAATTGGCAGAGCTGGAGATTCAATTCAGTGATGATTTATCCAAAACCTAAGTGGAAAGAGAAGAACCAGAACACGTATAAAGGCCAAGAGGTAGGGCATGTCTGAGGAACACAAAGATATTTGGCAGAGCAAATAATGATGAGAGAGGGTGGCAATGGTTATGGAGTTGGGCACAGGAAGTTCGGTGCTATTTCTGAAAGTCTCTATATGGGAAAGCATTGGTTTATAAACAGGGAAAGTATACTCTTTGAGTTACTCTGTAAACAGATGATTCTTGCTGCAGTGTAGCTATCAGGAAACTAATGAAGAAGCAACAGATACTGAAAGTTTGGGCAATGCTGGAAAAGCCCAGCAAAATCATCTTATCCCAGTGAAGACAGACAGAATACACTATTATTGCCTTGAAGGATTCCTCCAGAAGAATTACAGGTCTTGATATACTATGTGTAATTTTAATGTCTTCCTCAATTTAAAGATTATAACTTTGAGACCGAGAGTAGAATAAAGGGGATTGAATCATTTTGGATATAAATCGTTTGAAAAGTAATGGTTTTTCAAGCCATAATTAACACATTAATGGATATATTCTTGGCCAGGAAAAGAATGATTTAGGAGTCACCCAGTTAATATCAGAACACAGGTTTTGTTGTACAAAGTATACAGGGCACATCAGCCATAAAAGAAAAGAAATCTTGCTATTTGTAACAACATGGATGGATCTAGAGGGTATTATGCTCAGTGAAATAAACCAGGTGGAGAAAGACAAAGACCATATGATTTCACTTATTTGTGGGATATAAAAACAAAGCAAAACAGAAGGAACAAAACAGCAGTAGACTCTTAGATACTGAGAAGTGACTAGCGGTTTCCAAGGGGGAGGGGAGGAGAAGGGGGTCTGTTGAACCACTGTGATGTACATTTGATTTAAAAAAATGTATACAGGACACCTCCCTCCCTACTCCCTACCACAGAGGTAAACAGGACCCATAGCTTTTGCTTTTGTCTTCTAGTTCCCTTTCTATGCAATTCTATGCATATATATGAAATATATTTTTAACAATTCCAAAGCATCCCATAGGAAATATATTTTTTATCCAGTTAACCTTTTCTTTTTTGATAATTAGGTTATTTCCATCATCTTGCTGCTACGAACAATGCTGCAAAAAACATTATTGTGCCCATCTTTGTATTCATGTATTGATATATGCACATGCAAATATTTTGTATGAATTCCCACATGTGTATTTCATGGGTAAAAAGGTATTTGCACTTTAAATTTTGACAGCTATAGACCAGTTGGCTTCCAAATTGGCTTCAACTATACCCACTCCTAACAACAATATATGAAAGTGCCCCCATCCTCCTTTTCAATTTACTTCTTTGTTATCTTTTAAAATGTAAACATGCCAAAACACAGCAAAGAACGGAGGAACTAAAACATGCGCATAGCAAATAAAACACTGGCTTTGTGCTCTTTCTTTGGCCCAGCCACCTGCCTTCTTTAACAGAGGTGATCAAATACTAAGTTTTGTGTTTATTATTCCTTTGCCTTTAATTCCCTGGCCTTTTTAATCTAGTAGAGGGTTTATCTATTTTTAAATATATGAAAAAAGTGTCATATTATATAGCCTTTTAAGGGACTTTTTTAAGATTCAATTTTGTTTCTAAGGTTTATCCATGTAGCGGTTACATCATTTTCAGTGCTGTATAACATTCCAGTGTGTGAATGTAGCAGAATGTACCTCTCTCTTCATGGACTCCTGGGTTGTTCCTGGTTTTCTGCTACTTGGGTTGTATTTTCATTGGCATTCTCAACATGCATCCTGGCCCATGACTTCTTGGTTATTGATCTCAAAGAGGAAATAGTAGATTCAGTGCATGCAAATGTGCAATGTATTAAAATAATGACATTTTCCCCCAAATCATTGGCTAATTTACTATCCTGACAGACAAGCTTTTGGGACAGTTTTTGCCCTCTTTTTCTCTCTGCATGAAATATTGCTCCCCCACATACACAGATGGCTCAATCCATCATCTCTATATATTTCTTGGCTAAAATGTCCCTTACGTAGTAAGAATCTCTGGTCATGATATATAATTGTTATCTTACCCCCACCCTTGCACTCGGCACACAGAAGGCAACCAACAAATATTACTTGAAAGAATGATTGAATAACTGAATGAAAAGATTCACATATAATCCAGTGAACAATATCCTATAAGTAAAAACATACATGTGTGCATGTATGTGTATAATGTACTGGGATTCCATGAACCTTGAGACAAAATTATATTAGGAACATCTGGAGGAAGAAAAAAATACATTTTATATGTGTGTACATGTGAATAACTATGAATATTTTTATATCAAAAGTGAAATAGAGGAAATATACAATATTTTCTTAATATATACTAGAGAAACTCTCTTTGGCAAGTTGTAGTTATAATTGATGGATATAACTATCTGGACATCACTTGATATATTCTTTGTGTTAATTTATTAAACAAAGATGTACTGGATACTTACCATATGAAAGACTTACACAGAGAAATTGCCCTAAAGAAGAATGATGAAAAAAATGATTTATTTTTTATTTTTATTTTTGCTAAAAATTATACTTTTTTTAGGATAGAAGAGTTAGCCACACAGATAATTATGGACTACGTTTTGATCTAGACCTACATGTGTTAAGTACTGAAACTAAAAGACCTGGGGAAAATTAGCCATGGATCTTAGATTCCATAATAAGGATAGGAAAAGATATACAAAATTATGTGTGCTAGTGTATATAAAGGCATATTTTGAGAACAAACACAAGAGGATGATAAAATATTTACTTGTAAGGGGCAAGATATAAATATTGATAAATTTGCTCAATTAGAGTAAGTTAACAAAAGAATATATTTTAAGGAAATGCCTAACACTATAAAATACAATCTTCAAAATATGATAATGCCCAACAGAAAGCAGGTAACATGTTAAACTCTACTTGAAACCAGTGCTCCTGGAAAACATGGATGGCTGAAAAATATTTCTATGCTTTTATACTTCAGGAAACAGCTTATTACAAAGAACTACCCTTTCCCAAATGACTTAGATAAAACTAACAGATTCTCTCCTTTTTTAAGGATGCTGAAGCCATAAAGACTCTAAATTCCCCCTTGCTTGCCTCAGAGATGATTAGTTAACCTGTTTGTACCTACTGGTCAAGCTAGATAAAATAGTTGATAACTTGACTTGTTGACATTTTAGTCAGACTTCTCTCTTTTCCGCAGACCCCTGAACTTTGACCTACTCTTATCCTGAGCCAGCACTGCAATGTGGAATAATGCCTCCTTAAAGGTCTTTCCCAAGAATGTGCTGACCTGAAAGAAAGACATTACCTGTTCAACTATTTATCCCACTCTCCATACCTGGTTCTTTGTAGCCTTGTTTACGGTCTCTCCCAAGAATGTGCTGACCTGAAAGAAAGACATTACCTGTTCAACTATTTATCCCACTCTCCATACCTGGTTCTTTGTAGCCTTGTTTACTCCTCCCTATAAGAGAAAATTCCTTTCTGCCTACCTTTTAAGATGCCTGAAGATCTTAAGACCTGAGAGTCCTCACTAATGTAACTGTCCTCCCCTTATTGCAATAATCTTTTCAAATAAAGACTCTCCTTACTTAAGTCTAGATTTGTTTTTCATCTGACCCAGGAAAACATAAATTATGAAAAAGAAAAAGAGGACTTAATGGAAAATAATGAATAAATAGGATGGAACAAAATACTGTAAAAATAGAATAATTGTAAATGGATTAGACAAACCAATTTAAAAAAAAGACTATGATTTAATTAAAAACAAAACAAAATCTGCTGATACATACTTAAAATAACATGAGAATGGTTAAAATTAAGGGATATAAAATGATATCTCAAACAGAATTAAAACAAAGGAAACCGGGATTGTAGTCATAGGAGCTTATTAAATAGTATTTAAAACAAAGGCAGCATAATGTTAAAAGAAAGACATTATATACTTGTACAAGGTATAATAAAACAGCTGTCAATTGGCAGGAATGTAGAGAAAAAGATATAATAGTTACTAGGAATTTTAACATCTCCTTTAGAAATTGTGATTAAAAACAGGTAGATGATGCAGAGAGTTTTGGACACTAAAAATATTAATAATAATTTACACTCAATGAAGAAAGAGCATATGTTTTAAGTATACACAAACACTGAGCCCTTCCCCCTCCAAAAAAAGTTAGTCCTGTATTAGGACACAAAGGAAGTCTCAATAGATTTCAAAGGCTTAATATAATATAAAACAAAAGTATTGTTTTTGTAAAATCCAATATGTTTGGGAGCTAAATAATTACTAAATAACTTTTAAGTTAAAAATGAAATAGAGAAAATTAAGAAGTATTCAGCATGAATGATAATAAATAAGTTAAAAGTCAAATTGGTGGGGCAGAGCTTAATCAGTGCTTAATGAGGGATGTAGAGCTGTAAATACATTTATCAAGAAAGAAGAAGAAGATTGGAAGGTAAATGAACTAAGCACTCAATTCAGGAAGATGGGGTTGAAAATCGAATCCAAAGAGCCAAGAAATAAGAAACAAAAAAATAATAGAGATAAGAGAGGATTCAATGAAATTTAGACAATAAAGGAATAATAAAAAAGATTAACAAATACCTGATTCTTTCAAAGAATAATTAAGACAAACTTTGTAAGGACTGACAAAAAAAAGACAAAAAAGAACATGCAAACAAACACCCTGGGGAATGAAATGATAGAAGTAGTTACAGAATAGAAATTTAAAAGAACATATAACCATACAGATTTTTAAATGTATTATGAATTATCTATCATAAGTAATGAATTTGAAATCCAGATGAAATAGATAAATTCCTTTAAAAAAAACCCCATAGAAGTCAAAAAAGTAAAGGAATGAGAAAAATTTGGTTGAGTTCATTCCCTAGAACAGCGCGAGTGAATGCATAAGCCGCTGTATTTTCCTGACATCTGGCTTACAACAGTGATTCTAATTAGTTTGTTAAATAAGATAATAAATGAATGGGCGAATGAATGGTACTTAGCTGCCTTCTGTAATACTGATGAAAGTACAGCAGCCACTGCAGAGCACTGTTGTGTTGAAACGTGTAGGATGGGAATTGAGATGGCTGAGACTGGGGTGGGCTAGAAAAGGGGAAGGGGCATTCTAGGCAGGTAGAGGAATGATGTGGGGGCCCGGGATGATAAACAGTTCCAAGATTTAAGGTCTTTTTAAAAATAGACTTTGAGAAAAGGAAAGCATTCACACAAACAAACAAAAATCTCCCTTTTCATGCAGTGCTTTAATTTTGGCTTAACCAAAGTAAGCTTTTCCTTTTTGCCTCTTCATGCACTGCATCCTAAAGCCAATTTCCATGATATTAAAAGAATAGAATTACTAAGAGCAAGGCAGCTTCTTTTGGGTAACATTGAAAAGCCTGAGGGAGATCTGAATAAATAAGAAAATAGGAGATAAGAAAGGCTATTCTTTTCTTCCCATTGCTGAATGACAACTGGCCCTGTATGTGCAAGTGAGCTTGGAAAAAGGAAAACAAAAAAGTGGTGGCAGTATATTTTAGGATATTGTTTAATAGGCTTACTATAGTAAATTCACATCAAATTAAGGGAAAACTGTTTAGTGGCATGGTCATAGTGTTAATGACATTCTCACTTGGTGCCATTTTAAGGCATTTAACTCAAGTTGGGAAACTTGGTATGCCTACTAGGCATGCATCCCTGTACCTATGCCAGTTCCTGGGGTGCACAGCTGTTCTAGATCACTGAGGAGCTTCACATGTGACAAAAAGCATGATTTTATAAGGAAAATATATAGTCTCCTCATCCCAGGTGTTTGGGTTTTGAAGACTTTCCTTTGGCTGTTAACATATTTTATTCAACCACCAGGGAAGGTAAAACCTAAATTGGTCCATGGCTGGGCTGACTCCTTGCTCCTGCTGTCTTACTGCTAACTTTGTATCCACAGCTGTCTCTTTTTTCTCTCCCATGACCAAAATGCTCTTCAAGGGGATATTTTCTTAAATCCCTGGCTTCCCAGAAGTCTTGAAACTCAATTCTATTCTCTTTAGCATCTGCCCTCTTCCCCCAACTTCTCTCCAGATATTAGAAAAAAAAAATCTTTTCGGATTTCCTTCATATTTATGGCTTCAGGGGAGAGATAGGAGGTTGAAGGCTACAAGTTGGAAAAGAAAGTGTCTAAGATATTAAAGATAGTCTAATCTTTAATTCACAAAGGATAAATTGCCGCTTTGGCTCTACATCTGTTCTCTCAGCCATGACTGACCTTGTTTTTCTAGGAAAATTAGCACACTCAGTAAGGGTAGCTAACTGCTGAATGCTACTTCCTCTTGATTCTGTAAAATCCTGAATCCTTTATGCCCCACTTGAACTCTATTCAAGCAAATTCTTATTGCACTTTGCATTAGTTTTCCCAGCTGGGCCAATTTTTAGCACATTCTCTGCTCTGGAGAAAGGTATGTTTCTACTTTACCTTAGAGTTACTTTTTATTATTATTATTAAAGTATCATTGTAGATTTACTCTTTGCCTTCAGAACTTCTAAGGTTGCTGGCATTAGGTAAAACATTCTTTCTAAAATGTATAGGTATGATAAATATTTGAAACAAATATAATAGAAAATGGTTATGTACTTATAGCCATTATATAAAACTTACTACTTCAAAACTTTACACAAATTGATGAGAATATCACTAAGACCAAAGGAGAAAATGTAATATACAAATGTACAAAATACAAAGGAAATACTCCAAATAGCTGGAATATTTATGACTGTCTAGTAATTACAGAAGAACAAATGAAAATATTGAGATTAACCTTTTGGCCTATAAATGAACAATGAATAGAATAAATATTATTAATGTTGAAAGGCACTGTGAAATGGCTACTCTTATAGACTGTGTGAATATAAATTACACAAATATCTTAGGAAGCTATTTAGTAATAAGGCTTGCTAACATTAAAAATACTTATCCCTTTTAAATAGTTTTTTCCCCCATCTTAGAGTTCATACTAAAGGAAATGTTGAAAAAGACTAATATGTAACCATGTTCATTTATAACAGAAAAAAAACATTAAAAAAAAAAGTAAGTGTTGATAAACAATAGGATGGTTGAATTAATTGTGGTCCCCCCAAAGAAAATGAAATATTATTGAACAATTGAATATTATGTTTACAAAGATGTTTTAGTTATGTGAGAAAATACTTACATTAAGTAGGAAAACAATGTAGAATGACATTCAGTAAAATCTCAAATATATCTTTTCTATGTGTCTGTGGAGCTTGTTCATTCTCTGTGTCTGCTTAAATATAGAGAGCTGATTTGTTCCTCTATCAAAACAACAAGTCTACTTTAATCCTGCTTCTTTATAAACACAAGATCTCAGTAGTACATGTTTTTGATTAAGAGTAGGGCTTCAATATCAGTCAGTCATCATTCACTCAGCCAACAATATTGGCCACATGCAATGTGTGTCAAATTCAAGTATTAGATGCTAGTGATTCAGTGGTGAAGAGACAGAAACAGAGACAGACAGACATGCACAGAGATAGGGACAGACAGAGACAGAGAGACAGAGATCCTCTTTTAAGGAAAAAGAGAAAAGGTTCTGAAAGTCATAAACTCTAACTAATGTTGCCCCTACCAACTGAAGGCAGTTTAATGGCCAATTCTTGAGTCTCTCTCCCATTTTTTAATGAGTTTGTCACAGGAGCTCATGACAAAGCCCATCTGGGCTGAAACCAGGGATAAGAAAATGCAGGCAGAGATGCCACTGAGCATGGTTTCTGTGTTTGTTCTGAGTAATCTGGACATTACTCGAAAAGGGCCCAAGGCCTTCAATGCCAGGTTGTTCTGATCAATTATCCTCATGTCCTGATTGACAAATCAACTCCATCAGCCTGACATAACTTGAAGACTCTAAACAGATACTGGAATTTTCATACTTTGAGTACTTCTGGAGCATGCATTCTGTGTTTCAGCTTTTGCTCATAGAGTTGGGGGTTGGTAAATATATGTACTTTTTATTACATCTTAAAACATTGAAAAATGAGTACTGGGAAATAAAAAACACTTCAGTCAGCACCTATAACCTATTAAGGCGATTAATCAAATACTTTGTCAACTTCCTCTTGTTCTGTTATGTTTTATGACACTATTATTATTTCATCAACATAATAAAAGGAATTAATCTTCATCGCGTGGAAAACGTTTGTGAGACAGAGAAAGGGGACTTAGTTGACAGTCGCTGTCTTGTGGTTCGAATCAGTCATCGGGACGGAATGAATTATTTTTAACTGTGATGCATTCATTTGGCTTTATTTGAAACATTTTAATGCATTATAGGATTTCCTACAGTAACAGAATACAGATCATCATTTGAATTGAAGTAGTTCATGAGTCAGTTGCCCTTGCATGAGCTGTCTTCTCTAATAGGATATGAATATTTTTAGATAACGATAGTAGAATAGAAGTTATATCTTTACACACAAGCTTGGAAGCACCTTGAGATTGAAAAGCACATATATAAACCCAGAAGTTTTTTTTTTTAATCTAGAAGTAATTAATACTAGATGCAGGGTTTCTTGAGAGGACCTTTATACATGAAGGGGTTCATTTGTTTCTAGAATTGAAGTCTCCTCAGACAAGTGGGTTGTTTTTCTACACCCATTATAACTCAGAGAATGAAGCAGAGTAGTCATAAACACTCATGAAAATAAGCACTCCTCCATGGATTAACGCGGACCTATTCAGCGTCTATTGTGGCATGAACAATAACAGAGGCACTGTGGGGCTGGAAAGAATTAAAATGGGGAGTCCCTATTGACAACATCCTTTAATCTGGTGGATAGATTCTTAGGGGAATAAACTGTAGGTTTACTGTTAAAATATATGAAAAAGTCCGGTATGGACATATGTATCATTAATCAAGTGCAGACGGGAACAAGCGTGGATACAATGTGGGCTTGAGGGGTCCTGCAGATCCAGGAGGTAGGTTAAATGTGTCACATACGCCCGGGAGATAGGAAGCAAACCACAGCAGTCTTAATGAGAATCTTGCAAAAATGTGTATAAGTGGCTTCACACATTTACTTCTCTGTAGTATGATTAAGTATCAAACTTGAAGAATCTACCAGGATAAACCTATATGAAAATCTTAGTTTCAAGACACATGCTACTTCCTTTCAATTGCCTCTCTAAGATGACTCTATTTTATGCTGGAAAAAACCCTTAACCATCCACCAGCTCCCTGTGTGAACTTGGACCAATATTTTACCTCTCTGAACTTCAGTTTTTCTCATCTGAATAAGAAAGCACAGAGCTGGATAAGCTTTATGACCCCTTGTTATTCACATACAGTTTTGTAAAGAGTTCTTCTGTTTCCTTTGGGTAGAAAACAGGGATCCGAAAACCCAGCTGTCTTGCCTGAGGGTTTCAGCCCCAGGCAAGTTCACTATGGATTCAGTGAGACTGAGAAATGACTACGGAACATTCTTGGGGTAAAAGTATTCATACCTGGCTTTATTCTCAGGGCCGTAGGTCAAGCACCAGACTCACATCTGCATCCAGCAATCTGCAGGTCCATAATCCACCTTCGTCTCTGCCTCCACCCACTGGGCGGAGCTCTTTATATAGGGGCTCAGTCAGTAATAGCTCATTGC
Source organism: Smutsia gigantea (assembly GCA_032199065.1). NCBI lineage: Eukaryota > Metazoa > Chordata > Mammalia > Pholidota > Manidae > Smutsia > Smutsia gigantea. The sequence continues at coordinate 379,136 of JAVSCE010007073.1, forward strand.
CTATGGGTGTGGAAGCAGTAGCCTAGCAGTAGGCCAGTTACATCATCAAGCAGTTTAGGGTCTAGTGAGGAACTTCCATTTTCCCCACACCAACTGACCTCAAGGCTCTGATCTGTTGACCTGTCTCTGCTCTTTCGGGCAATGAAGAGTTCTTCCATTTTCTTTTTGCCCATCCCCTTTTGCTCTGCATAGGCAGTTCACCTGTGCTGAGAGCAGGTGAAAGAAGGTGGCCTGTTCTGTTCTAGTTAGTCATCCAAGTCTAAATTATTAATGCCACTCCTTTTCTTCTATCACCTTGAAGTTTCTGGATGCCAAGGGTATCAAGGAAGGGTAAGTTTCATGAAGTCAGTAGAAAAGATGCCAAAACATTGCCTAATGTCAGCCAAGCAGAAGGTTGGGAGTAGGAGAAATGGAAAGTTGACAGGAAGTACGGGATTAATCTAACCTCAGAATTCTTTAGATGTAAAAGAGAGAGATTAACATTGAGCATTCTCTATACAGAATTAAGTCTATGATAAATTAATATCTTTGAGGAACAATCAATAACAACAAGGTTTGCATTGAGCTGAAAAGCTCATTATCAAATAGAAATGTTTGGGCTTGTTTGTTTTATTTCCCTTAAAATTAACCCTCTGCAGAAAAGAGCAATTTGAAAGTGGCAGAAAGCACAAATCATCTCTAATGAAGAGCATCTTCTATAAATTACCTCTGGAAAATCCAGGGCCTGGCTCTGTGATCCAAAATATGAAAATTCACTGATTATCCAACGTAGAGAGATTTTCAGAATTAAAGGCCTACAGCATCTCCCTGAAGAATGCAATCTGAATGGCTCACTTCACAACTGAGTCTGGCTTTTTGATATGTGTTCTAGACTAAGAGAGAAAGCCACAGAACACACGGGGTCAGATGAGCAATAGGTCTACAAGGTGCCAAACAAAAATTTAAGGGCCATCTTTAGAAAGCAAATTATTTATTTATTTATTCATTTTTAAATGAAACTGATTACCTACTCTGCTGAATTTCACAGAAGGGTATGCTGCTGTGTGATGTACACACAGAATCGCCTTAGGCGAACACCTTTGAATCTGTGGAACTGGGATGTTCTCACAAAGTTGTTAGTTATAGACATAGATCAATAAAGGTAAAAATCTAACATTAATCAAACACTAATTATGTGTCAGATGCTGTGTTAAGTACTTCACATACATTATTATAATAAATCCTTACAACCCAATGCTAGGATTACAATTATTATATTCATTTCAGAATGAGAAATCTGAGATTCAGGGAGGTTAAATTACCTTGTTCAAGTTTCTACACTCAGTAGGAGAGAGGAGCCCATCTCTGCCTCTACAGGACCTGGCATCTTAAATATCATGGTATTTTGCTATACTGTGCATACTAATAACAATAGTTAACATGAATGAGGTTTCACATATATCACTTTAGTTAATCCTCAAAAATGTTTGAGATATATGTTTAAATCATCTCTAATTCACAAATGTTAGAATTGGACCTTTGAAAGATGAAGAGGCAGAGACACAGGCCAGTGTACAAGCCCATGGACTTACACCCCTCCCCACAAGCCGCTGTATTGCAGAAGGCAGTTCATACATCTACACTCTCCAGGAAGGGAGACACAAAGTGTTGCCAAATAAATGCATGACAATGTGATCCAAAAGTACGAATAGACTCAGAGCCTAAAGGAATAGAATGCCCCAAAGCAGATATTCATGCATATGACAAACAAGCATTTCAAGTCACTGGGGAAGCAACAGACTTCTTAACAAATACTGCTGGGACAACTGGGTGGACACATGGAACAAGATAGAACTAGATCCATACCTCACACTATACACAAGCATAAATGGATCAGCGATCTAAATGTAAAAAATAAGACCATCAAGTCCTAAGTAAATCATGGATAAATCCCTCTTTAACCTCGGTGTAGGGAAAGGCTTTCTAAATATGATTGAAAATTCGGAGATAATAAAGGAAAATATTATAAACTTGATGATATAATATGAATAAAAGGCATATTTTTAAAAAAACACAATGAATAAAGTGAAAAGACCACTGAGACACTGGGAGAAAGCTTTTGCAACATACCTCACATCTAAAGTGCACTGGTATCCTAACAATATATAAAATTTTTAAAACTGAGAGAAAAAGGACCGAAAGTTCAATAGGAAAATGAGAAAATACATAAGCAGACTGCTCACAGAAACATTAAATGATGGCCCTTACATATGTAAATATTGTTCCACCTCACTTATAATTATGGGAATACAAATTAAAGCCACACTAAAATACAGCTGTCATCTATCAGATGAGCAAAAAATGTTCAGGTCTGATCATACAGTCTGTTAGTGAGGCTTTCAGGAACAAGCACACTCATCCATTGCTGTGGGGATGCTACAGAGAAGCCAACACTATCCTTTGGGGGAGGAATCCGGCCATATTTAACATAAGTACCTATTCACTTACTTTCTGACTCAGCCACCCCAGTTCTAGAAATTCACCCTTAAGATGGGCCTTGAACAACATAAAAATACATTTGCACAAGTTTATTCAATGAAATGAAACATTTATATGCCAAAGTCTTAGGAACAACCTAAATGCGCACACATAGAATGCTTGAATAAACTGTGGTCCATCTGCACCATGAAACATGATCCATCTTTAAAAAGAATGAGGAAGATTCCTGTGAACAGATATGGAGAGATTTCCAGGATATATTATGTGAAGAAAAGTAAAGATCACAGGATATATATAAGACTGAAATGGATATAAGAAGACATCCATGCACCTGCTCATCCGTGAAAGAGGAAGTACAGAAAGAAAATAAGAGAAACCACTGATATTAGTTACCCACAGAGGGTGGTAGGAGCGGGATGGAGAAGACGGAAACAGGAACAAGGTAGCCAGGATGGGGTGGGGGGCACACTTCTCTCGGTATACCTTTTTATACAGTTAGAACTGTTAGAACCATGTTAATGCTTCACATACTCACAGTAAATAATTAAAATCAGCAAGTATGAGAATCAACCTCAAACTAGAATCAAAGCACCCACAAACAGTCCTGATTTTATTACACATGAAAAACATGACCACACTGGAGGAGTGGTGAAGACAAGCTGAGTAACTTTCGAAACAGTATTTTGTCCACTCTAAGGCTAAAGAACAATCATAAACTGGGAGCTCAAGTTAGTAGACTTGTTTTTCAGAGTTATGGGTTACAAATCCTGAAACAGCTTAACATATATTTTAGCATTGAGTAAGGAATTTATGGTGGACACTGAGAGTCAGGTAATCAGAGAAAAGTTAAAAATAAGGGGAAGGGAAAGGCCATAACAAACCCTAGAGTGTTGAATTGGAATTGGAGACACTGATAGGAACTAGTGGCAGGATAGGTTGGAAGGTAGGAAGGGAGCAAGGGAGGAAGGGAGGAAGGGAGGAAGGGAGGGAAGATGGAAATGTTCTGTATCTTGACTACCAATGCTAATCTCCTGGTTTTAATATTGCACTATGATTTTGGGAGCTGTTAACACTGGAGAAAACTAGGTAAAGGGTATGTGAAGATTATTTGTATTTTTTAAGTTGCATGTGAATCTACAATTATCTTTAAAAAAGCCTGATTTTAAAAAGAGTCACCAGTAATAGGTGCTTCTATTACTGTGTCCCGTGACACGATGCACCATGAAAGACACAACTTTGTTTCTGTGGTATTTCTGCTGCCAAAATGAGTAACCTGAATTTCGTTTGAGGAAAATCTCAAGGAAACCCAAATTGAGAGACATTTTATAAATAATCAGACACTATTTTTAAAAAACATCAGAGTATTAAAGCCAGAAAAAGATTAAGGACTATTCCAGATTATGGTAGATTAAGGACAACTGCATACAATGCACGATCCTGAATTTGGTTCTAGACTAGAAAAAAGGACATTAATGGGGAAATTGGTGAAATATACAGGTTTGTAGACTCGATAATATTATTGTTTCAGTGTTAGTTTCCTGATTTTGTTCACTGCACCGTGATTTGGGGGAATCTGGTTGAAAGTTACATGGATATTTTTATGTAATTTTTTTGTTGTCGGAAGTTATTCTAAACAAAACAAAGGCATGCAAAAATGTAAATAGCTTTAAATTATAAACTGATGTTGGATAAATAGATGTGAATAATGAAGACCTGTCATTTGTTTATTTCTTACTGAAATCCAGGGCTTAAAGTCGTAAATATTAACCTCCAGTATGGCGGCCGACCATCTCTCACTGGCAGAGGCTGAGTCCCTCGGTGAGGCCAGCTGGTGCACAGCACAATGCTCATTTCAAAATCGGCAGTGGTAGATTATTTTTTCCCACGACAAAGAATCATATGCTTTGGAAGAACTGAGTTATGCAGGCTCAGAAAATAGATTTTTTAAGGCTGAGAATGATTCTTATTTGTATCCTCTCAAACCTATTTGAGTTCTTTCCCTTCAAAGTGACACTTACAGCTCTGAGTGGGCTGCTGTTGTGACTCGAGTAGACAGAGGCTGTTTAATACATTGTGGCCTAGCAGTGGGGGAACCGGATCCCCTCAACCTGTTATCTCCATCCTTCGGTTTCTTTCTTTTTCCACTCTGTCTCTCTTTTCTGGGGTAAGAGCAGAAAGGCAATACCGTCTCCAGCAGCAGCCAAAGTGGCATAAATATTAGTGATAATTGTAGGGTACAGTAATTGCAAATAGTGGTGATTCATTCTTACAATAATAGCTGTCCTAAGAACAATTGATTTCCCTTCCAGTCATGCCCAAGTTTCCCAAGAGAAAGCTTTAAAATGGTTATTATTATTAGTTTAAGCTTTGGGGAGAGAAGAGAAGATGAAAGGAATGGTGATCATTTTGGATCTGTGTTCTCTGATTCTTCATTAGGGTGCCGAGCAAGGGCATCTTGTGCGGGAAGTCCTGTCCTGTCCGTCCAGGAAATCCACCTGGCTGAAGGCAGGGGGTCCATGGGTCACACAATCCCGGCCAAGGATTCCTTAAAACGATGCTGATACAGCACAGGAAAATGAAAAGACAAAAGCTTACTCAGGGAATGACTCTCTCTGGCCTAAGTCTTACTCGACAAAAATGTGATTCATTTTTGAAATCTTGATAGGTCTAAGTATCATCGCCTCCATTTAATGTGTGCTGGTAGAGAGAAATAGGAAGCAGTCAATTGCTTCCTTCGGACCATTGAAGAAGTCAGTGATGAACCTGCAAATCAAGATCAAATAGCCACAGCTCCCATTTTCATGATCAAATTAAGAAACTATACCAAAATTTCAGAGCTAATTTCTCTCACTGACTGCCTCCCACACTTCATCTTCTTGGTTAAACCCACATATAATTTAACACCAGCCCGAATTTATCACCATATGTTCACTGTTCAAGTAAAAAAAAAAAACCATTCTATGGTATATTACTATACAAATTTCCGTTAGTGATAAACATCATAGTTTTATTTTGGTTACTCTCCGAACTGGGGGAAAACAATTCCTAAATTTATCAACTAGGGTCCAATTTTCGTATCTGTTGTCTAAATGAATCATTTGATTTTTGAGTGGCGTATACCTGCACGCATAAATTTAGGGTAGAATTAACAGTTTTAATGTTCACAGTATATTTGTTATGTAATGTCCTTACATCTCCTTTCATTGCTTGTCCTCTCAAATGTACATGGACTGAGAAACTGATTAGTAATTTTCCTGTTTTTTCCAGATTTTACTAGACTCTAAACTTTGTGAAGACAAGTGCTCACCCCTGCGTTCTTAGCATCTAGTATGGTGTCTAACATAATGCCAGGCACATTGTAGGTGATGGAGAAATTACTGTTGAGTGAATAGGTAGATGGGTTATGCCCATATTATCTCCCTTTATTTCATGGCTCCTGATCCTGACCTTTTGGGGCAGCATATCAATCTTGTCTGACTACATTCTCCCAGGAGGCAGGGGTTTTGACTATATCAGTTAGCTACTGCTGCATAACTAGTGACCCCAAAACTTAGCCCTTTTAAACAATGGACATTTGTTATCTCCCACAGTTTCTAAGGGTTAGGAATCTGGGTAGCCCAGGCTCGGGGTTTCTCACCAAGTTTCATTCAAGCTGTCAACCAAGAGTGCATTCATGTCAAGGCTCTTCTGGACTTGGAGGATCCATTTCTGAGCTCATTCATGTGGTTATAGGTAGATCTCAGTTGCTGACTTGTGACTGACCAAAGACTTAGGCTCCCTGCCGGCTCATAGGCCTCCTCCTAGAGTTCTTCACAACATAGTTCATAACATGTTGACCCCAGAGAAAATCATCTGAGAGAGACAGGAAGACCAGGTAAGCAATAGGACACACAAAATGGAAACAGCAATCTTTTGCTTGCTAATCTTAGAATGACAAAGCATCATTTACTGCTCCCCAAACCAGTCCTTGTACAATGGCATGCAAGAGTGTGACTGTCAGGAGGCAGGGATTGCTGACAGGCAACTCCTGAGTTTGGCTACCATCATGACAACATTTTATGGGTGGCCCTTTATTTCCACATATGTAATATGTTGTTAATTAGTTAGTTTAGATGAGGAAGATCGTTCTTTACATTACAGAGGGAAGTACCACCCATGATTAGAGAACTTTTGTAGTGCGAATTACATTAAGTTCCCCTCACAAAATTTCAACAAGAATCCTAAATGTAAAAGCAGTAGGGGTGGGAGGCTGGAGAGAAAAATAAGAACACAACTGAATGAGGGAGGAGTCAATGTGTGCATGTCCTAATAGGTACTTATCAATTTCCCAAATTTTGACCTCTTATGAGCAGGGAAATCCTGAATTTCCACAAAAAGTTGAAAGGGCTAGCTTAGTAATATGAAAGAGGAAGGTGGAGATAGTTGATAAATTAGTAGAGTGACTATATAATTCATTGTCCAAACCAACACACTAAGAGCAAAAGAGAGTGCTATTAATAACTGTGACAAGGCAACAGGCATAAATTGAGACTGCCCAGGACAATCTTGGACACATGTTCACCCTATAAATTAGAGCCATATATTTTGGGCCATTTTTGCTGTGAGAAGCTTGGAATAGTGGGTTTGGTAAACAGTCCCTTGAAGCTTACTCTTTGTGCTTTCCACATGAATATTTTGCCTAGAAAAAAAGAATTGAGAAAGAAGCAGGCAGCACAGTATAGTATTTCTTGACAAAGGACAGCCTCTTGGGGAGGGATTGATTTGTAAGGATGTTGTCTAAGAATTCATGTCCCTCTCAAGGAAATTACCAGTCGTTAGGGATTTGAGCAAATCTTTTACTGCAGTTTGCCTCATATCAGTTGCACATAGAGAGTCTGTTTAATTTTGCAAAATTTCTTTTCATATGCATCTAATTAAAGTATCTGTTGAGTTCATCATGTTGTGTTCAAGTTAATTGAATAGAAAAAAATTTTAATGGTCCTCTATTAGATTTTCCTGGTTAATGTCACAGGCATCTATTGATTTTTTTTTTAATTAGAGATTTTTGTTAATGGATTTGCACAAATTAAAATCTGTCTAATAACTAGAGCTCTTCTGGCAGTTCCCAGGACACTTGCTGGGATTTGGGGGAGTTTGCCTTTTCAATGACAGATTCTATAGAATTCTAAAATGAGATTAGAATTCCTGCTGATAGACTTTGTTACTCCATGGATTTTTTCCTCCGCTTAAAAATAACATTTTTAGAGAGGTTCTTAGGGAGACAAGTGTATATAAATAGTACACGCATTTGCACCCAAACACAGAATATCAAGCCTAATGCATGAGAGCCCAGTGTCATTGCTAGAACTCTAGGTAGAAAGTTGTGCTCTTGATTTTTGGGCTCTACCATAATGATACAATCAATGAAGCCTAGCTGTAATTTTTAGCATAGCTATAAATAGAAGGAATAATTGTATCCAAGGTGATTAAATTATAATTCACTCCTCCAATTTCTTCTCCTGTCCATCCCCAAAACGCAAATAAAACAAGCCACGACAACTGTCTGGAGACCTTGAATTACTCTTGAAAAGGATATTCACGCATTTAAAAAAAAACAATTTTCCCAGAGTACCTTCAGTCCTACATTTGATGCATCACGGTCCCATCCTTGATGGCTTAGGAGAGCTCAAGGTGAGAAAGGGGTTATACGATATTCTTACTGTAACTTGTTTCTTCCTAGTAAATCACTTAAAATTCATCCTGGACTTGAGTCTAAGACCAAGAGAGGCCTGAGGGAAGCTCAAGGGTGAAACAGAATGTCTTCAGGGTCTGTACCTGGTCTGGGAGGAAGGTAAGATGAAGCAACAGAGTAAAGGGAAAGTAAGGTCTTCACCTTCACAGAATGGTAAGCTTTGGAGTTGCTCAGAGCCCAGCAGGCCCCCCTGCTCTTCCTTTCAAAGGTGGAAGATGAACGATCCTCTAACAAACCTCATCTACAAGAATCAGATTCCAGGAGAACTATCAGAGGTACTCTCAGCCCCCCGCCCAGTTAGCCTGTCAGGTGCCACACACTCGAGTCTATACACCCCAGACTCAATCTTACCGCCACACAAGGAGAAACTGCTGATCCACTTGCATTTATTTCTTTGAACCATTATCAAGGAATAAAATCAGAAAGTCACCAAAGACAATAACATAGCCCACTTGGCTTCACATATTGCCTATAAAGATAAAAAGTCTTCCATTTATCTTTCAGGCTCTGCACCCTCCATTTTCTACCCAAATCCTGTCTGTCCTTTCATTTCCTAGACCTCCATGAAAACCTCCTGAATACTGCTACTAAAATCCATCAATCTCTCCTGTATCTGAATACTGGCAGCGCATACAATATGCAGAATGAAATTTAGCACTTAATTATATGTTGCTTTCCATTATCCTTTAATGGTTTCATGTAAGGATAAGGGAAATAAAAATTTGAAAATATATTTATACAATTTTCTCTTACATTTCCTGGTATTGGTTTCCCCACCAACTCCTTGTCCTCCCAACTCATTTTTTTTTTCTTTTTTACTGATGGAGAACATGAGACACACAGAGGTTATACAACTGACCTAATAACACAAAACTTGTAAATTACAGTGGAGATCCAAATTCCACAGTGTTTCTTCAGAGCATGTGCTCTTAACCCAATCTACATATGAAGAGCATGAGTTGGAATTAAGCTTCTGGTATTCAAGATGGATTTTGTAGCAAGCTGAAGGTCTGACATTCAGTCGATGCTAACACATGAGCTCCAGTTTAGCAAACCAAGAACCAAGCGTAAAGGACCCACCCCCAAGGTATTTTTCAGAGTTACAGAGGGGCCAGCCTTTTGCAACAATGGCTTGGGCATGAGGATGATTTCCCTAACTAGAGAGATCTGATTTAGAAAAAGTGGGAATTCTTAGTCCTTTCCTGTCAACCAGAGGAATCATGGGCAGAAAAAAGGAAGAGTGAGGGAGTCAGACAGCAGTGACCTTGCTCCTGTCTAAAGTCAACCAATAGCAGGAGAAACTTGAGCAATGTCTATAAAGTAGGGGGAAAACAAGGTTAGTGACTCACATCCCTGTCCATGTCTTGGGATTTTCCATGGCCATAGGAAAACAAAAGCCTTTATTTTTAAGCCTCAGAGCCATAGCCGACGTGATGTGGAAATGATGGTACACGAGGTAGGGGAAGTTGATTACCAGCTGGGGTTAAAGCCACATTCTTAGCTCCCTTTGCACTGGACAGCTCAAACAGGTGATGCAGAAAGCCCTGTGTATTCTGTGCAGAGAGGCAGAGAGGCTGAGAGCAGTGGTGGACTGAGGAAGGCCTCGCTCAGGAAAGGAGACAGCACTGGTCTAAGGTTTGAAGACAGAGGCCCCTGACGACCGTCCACAGTCCCTCCCTGGAACTGGACCAGAAAGCAGAACAACCTGGTCACTGCACACAGAGGCCCACAGGTGATCTAGAGGAAGCCATAGAGGTAGATCAAAAGGCTCTTCTTCTGCCAAACTTCCAAAAAGTGCCGCAAACCCCCTCTTGCCATTTCGGTACCATTTTGCAGTAGTGAGGCGGGTGAAATCCAAAAGACTGTGAAATCTAAAAGACTGAGCAATTGCTTAAAGAGACTCAGACATCCAGAACCACTGTTTTGCCTGATCTGCCTGGGAGGAGAACTTTGCACACAGCAAAGGTACAGGCTGCGGGGGGACTCTAGATGAGGAAAGATCGCAGTGTTATTATCTGGCAAATTTAAGTTTCCCCACTATCCAGCGGGGTGGGGCTTGCCATAAAAATCAGATGAACTGGAGAAAACATCAAGTTCATTTTCTCTGCACATCTAAGCTATTCTTTGAGCTAATATGAAACTTCCCTGTATGGCTACATATCTGGTATTTTCTTTTCCCCAAGCCCAACCCCTTAAAATTAGGGAGCAGCATGTCATTCTGCGTGTCCTGCTGGTTCCGCTAGCAAGTGCCTCAGCTCATACCCAGGAATATTTGTTAACACACTGCCCTGAGTCCTAGTGGTGAGAATGAATCTCTCTAGTTCCTTTTCCCCACCGATTAAAAGAAAGAAAATAACACACTCACGTGATTCTTTCTGGAACCAGTTTCTTTCCTCACATCTAATGGTCTAAGTGTTGGTTTGGGAATAAAATCTGGCCTTGCTACAGCCTCCTCTGACTGTGTTATAACCCAGGAAACAACTCCAAAACCAGACAGGCCAATTAGCAGTGCATCTAATTTTTGTAATTTCCAAAATCCTCCATCACAATGAGGCTATTACAGGAAAATTAACCTCTAACAGTTGAAATCACTCAGTGTGGAATTTAGCCAGGGGCAGGAAACAAAGCTGACTTACAAAGAAAGCAAGCATGGGGCTTTTCCTTTCAAAGACTATGTGAAAAGTCAGCTCAAATGTGGAAACCTTGTTATTCCACTGACTTACATTCCTTTGGCAACCAGACAGTTGAGGGCAGACTTCAGTGAGGGAGGCTATAGAATGGAATCAGTTTGGAAGGATTGGTTTTCACCCAGTGGCCTTGGGTGAGTGAGCATGAAAAACATGAAATAGAGTCAGAGAAAGAAAGAAAGAAAACTGCTTCTAAAACGATGTGTGGCCCACAGAGGACCATGATGGAATGCTGAATGAACAGACTTGAAATGGAAATATATTAGGTAAGATAATGGGTATATTTTTTAAGAGTTGAGAGTGAATAGTCTTTTTTTATGATCAACTCTTTTTCATAAATCAACTCTTGTGTTAAATGCAGCTAGTAAAATATGCCAGAAGTTGATCCTGTTATGTTTTAATAAGGAAGATAATAGGTTTGATCAGTCTGTTTTGAAACCTGTGACTTCTTTTATTCTTCTTGTTCTCTTAAAGGCAGCCCATTAAGTGACTTGATCCCTTCTCTGGAAATTGCTCACACACTGCCCCAGGGCGGGGCAATCCTCTGAGCTCTCTGCGGCAGCTGTACAGACAGCATTCGCTTCCCTCATAGCCTGCAACGGATCTGCCTGCGCTTTGGGGAGCTGCCTTGTCTATGAACTAGGCAGGCAGACCTAGTTAGAAGTCCCCTTTACCTTAAGTGGACTTAACAAGGAGGCCCACTTGTTTACTGGGTTGATGAAACAAAACTTCCATCTTAGTATCAGAGGCACTGACGGGATGTCCAAAAGTTCTTGTTAGTTCTGCCAGATCCTTTCCCAGAATGTAAACTTCCTGCCACTTACATGAACCTGCTCAGTGAGCCTAGGAGCGAATCACTGTTTCTTTGGCAACAGTGACATTGTTAGAATCTGTATAAAAGCAAGAAGGAGATGTCCGGGAGGGTGAATACCTGCCCACCCAGCCCATAGTCGTGTGCAGACAGAGCAGCTGAGAGGACAGAGTTCCTCTAGATCCGCCAGGCAGGGTAGCAAAAGCAACAGTGCTCCTCACACGTCAGGGCGCACATGAATCAGCGGACAACTGTGTTCGGAATGAAGGTTCTGATTCAGGAGGTCTGGGATGTAGCCAGAATTGTTCATCTCTAACACACTCAAAGGTAGCACTGGTGCTGCTGGCCCAAGAGCCACGTCTTGAACAGTGAGGCACTGGGTAATGTGACACTTGCTTTGGATCCAAAATAACACTGGTGGAGTTCGGTCTCTTTTTCTTTTCTTCTCCCTTGTTACTATCTGTGGAAGCAGCATGCATACCAGCTGATAAGCCCGCGACCTGCCAACAGGTGAGGTTACAGGGGGTGGAGGGGGGCTATGCCAGTAAAAAATGGAATTTCTTTTTTTTCTCTGCATCAAGTAAACATTATCCTTCACATGGGACCAAATGACATAGAATTCGGCGATCCAACTTTTGGGCTAGATTGAATGAAGGTTTGATGTTCAGGGAAGTAGCTTAACCTTTACAAGGCCACTGGGAAAATGCTGCTGAGATGGGCATCAATCAAAAGGCCGCAGGAGAGTAATCCCAGCTGACTTCCCTTAAAAAACAGTAATAAATAATCTGCAAATTTTCATTTTGCCCCTATTTAAAGGCTCTCAAACTACTTTGCATATTTTATGCCAGGAACTCTCACATTGTTAAATAATAAAATGAATGACAAACACTTCAATGTTATCAAAGTGTCGGCATATCTATGTTGTGAAGTTTGAATGTGAATTTGCAAAAAGACCAGTTTATCCGGTTAGGTCAACAGCCAAGCTATGAATGAAAAGCAAAGGTCTGCACTTCACAGGATCAGGTAGAGTGATCTTTTCCAGAAGCCATTATGATCAAAATTGTCATGAAAACAGCAATCCCAAGCAATGTGTAAACTGAGGAGCAGTTTGTCCTCTCCACAGAAATGACAGAACCAGGAAAAGCCCCAGAAGGGTATATGCTGTTCGTGATGGTTTGTTACTTATTCTTTCTGCCAATTAAAGAAAAAGAAAAGGCAAAAACTATCTAAAGAAAAATCAGACCAAACTCAGGGTTATCCAGAAATACACCCCATTCCATGCGGTAAAATATATACTGAGATTAGATGATCCAGCCTCATGTCTGCAAATTTACCTTAAATAAGAGACAATGAGACAACAGAAGCATGGGCAGGGCATGCATGCATCTTTGAAATCTACAATTTTAGATTTGAGAAGAGAATCTTAACACCAACCAGAGAGACAATGAGTGCACCATTCCAGGCCTGGATATGTTTTCTTGTTGGGTGATTAGGAAAATTTATTTTTTTCAATAAAAATGGAATCGGTAAAAAAATCTCCGACATAAAAAAATCGAAAACAAAGCACTCAAGCTGTAGATCAAGAATACATTTTAAAAACAGACACTGCAGAAAATAACTTTAAAAATATGTCACCATGTACTCTCAAAAACTTCAAAGAAATATGGGGTCTATATAAAAGAGATTAGACATAAAATAGTAAAACAGATTAATATTTGATATGAAAAAGTGGTTTTCTGAGAAGCACACAACTTTTTAAAAGGTAAAATGAAAAGAATTTTAAAAACATCTAAAACTGTAATCACAGATTTAATGTCAGCATTAAAGTAATAAAGAGCATATCTGAACCTAGCAGACATTAAATTAGTGTTGTGGAGGGAAAACTAGAAAATATTTCAGAATTTATTGGAAGAGAAAAATGAAATCCTAATGATATATATGGAAGAGAAAGAAGAATGATTTAATGTATAGATAACTGGTGTTTCTGAGAAAGAAGACAAATCAAACAGAAGCAATTATTTGAACTATAATAGACAAACTCTTTTCTACCTTGTATAAAATCATAATTCTGCAGAATAAAAACGTGGATATACAAGTAGAAGACTAACTTCCACACTTAACCTGGTGAAGTTTTTTACTATGAAGTGCAAAGAGAGATGACTACAAGCTCTGTTCTGTTTCCTTTTGTTGCAGAAACAAACTATTTCAAAACTTACACAATGACTATTTTATTATGTTCACAGATTCTATAAGGCAAGTGTTTGGAAAGGGCTCAGGGAGCATGGTGTGAAAGACAAGATTTATTAAAAGCATGGTTCTAGAGGATTCAAGATGGTGGCGTGAGAGGTGAGACAGAGAACTCCCAGAACCACAAATAGTATGAAAATATAGTTAATTAATACAACTAACCATAAAACAGCAACAGGAAAGAAGGCTGAACCAGACTGCATACAGACATCATGAACAGAGCAGACCTGATGAAACAGGGTAACGTACCAAAGCCTTGATCCAGCAGGAACCAAGCCCTTCCCCCACACCAGCTCACCAGCAGGAGGAAGAGAAACAGAGCGGGGAGGGGGTGGAAGCCTGGGACTACTGAACACCTAGCCCGGGAGATCTGCTTTGTGAGCAGAAACCTGCTCTGTGTGGTGCTCTGGACGTTGGGGAGCTGGGACAGGTGGAGTGCCTGAGACACTGACATTCCAGCCACTTGTGGAGGACGGGATCCACATACGGCCTCTTTATGACAGAGGAAAGGCAGGTGGTCTGAGAGGCTTCCTAGCAGTGAGAGGGCTGCTGAGGGGGTGCGGATTGCACGGAGCTTGCTGCATGGAAGAAGGGAGAGCTGGACAAGGTTGTCTGAGTGCACTCTGCCCAGCAGGTTGGGAACATTGAGGAGCATCAGGCGCCCTATACCCCCGGCTGGCTGCTCAGCTCCGAGGCTCCAAATTGTGAAACGCAGCGAGCTGAGCCTTCTTCCTGGCCTGACAGCACTGGCTCACAAAACAGCAGTCACTGCGCTGGCATCAGGCCAGCCAGAGGGAGGCCCCACCCACAACAGCTAGAGACGCTGAGCACAGAGGCTTACACCTGTGTGCTCAGCCCACTGACTGTGATACTGGAGACAGGGATCACAGATGGGAATCAGGAAACAGATCTCTCCTCCCCGCAGGCACCAGCTCTGCTCCCCTACGACCCCCAAAGTCACTCTAGGGGCTGAGCAGCTCCAGAGACTGGAGCTTCTGGGCACTACAGGGCACCACATAGAAATATGAAATGTCAAAAGAACATGGTTCAGACCAAAATTTCACAAACCCCAGAAAAAGGGCCAAATGAAACTGAACTCATCAATCTTCCTGAAAGAGAGTTCAAAATAAAAATCATAAACATGCTTATGGAGGTAGAGAAAAATATTAAAGAACTCAGTAATGAATTTAAAATGGAGATTCAATCATTAAGAAATTCCATATCTGAAATGAAACATACAATGGAGGGATTTAAAAGCAATTAAACGTAGTGGGAGAGACGGTAAATGGAATAGAAATTAGAGAAGAGGAAAACAAAGAAGCTGAGGCACAAAGACAAAAAAGAATCTCTTAGAATGAAAACATATTGACAGAACTGTGGGACCAATCTAAACGGAACAAAATTCGCACTGTAGGGCTACCAGAAGAAGAAGAGAGAGAAAAAGGGATAGAAAGTGTCACTGAGGAGGTAATTGCTGAAAACTTCCGAAATATGGGGAAGGAGATAGTCTCCAGCCATGGAGGTGCACAGATCTCCCAACACAAGGGACCCAAGGAAGACAATATTTAAATTAAATAATTAATTGGCAAAGATCAAGGATAAAGACAGACTTTTAAAAGCAGCTAGAGAGAGAAAAAAGATCATATACAGAGGAAAACCCATCAGGCTATCATCAGACTTCTCAACAGAAACCTTACAGGCCAGGAGGGAGTGACATGATATATTTAATGCATTGAAGCAAAAGGGGCTCGAACTAAGAATACTCTACCTGCAAAGGTTATCATTTAAATTTGAAGGAAGGATTAAACAATTTTCAGATAAGCAAAAGCTGAGAGAATTTACCTCCCACAAACCACCTCTACACTGCATTTTGGAGGGACTCCTATAGATGGAAGTATTCCTAAGGCTAAATAGATGTTTCCCAAGGGATAGACAAAGAGTACAGAATATGATTCATAACATACAAGGAATGGAGGAGGAAGAAAAAGGAGAAAAGAAAAGAGAACCTTTAGGTTGTGTTTGTAATAGCATACAAAATGAGTTAAGCTAGGCTGTTAGATAGTAAGGGAATTACCCTTGAACCTTTGGTAACCACGAATCTAAAGCCTGCAATGGCAATAAGTACATACCTATCGATAATCACCCTAAATGTAAATGGTCAAAATGTACCAATCAAAAGACATAGAGTCACTGAATGGATAAAAATACAAGACCCATCTAATATGCTGCCTACAAGAGACTCACTTCAAACCTAAAGACATACACATACGAAAAGTGAAGGGATATAAAAAGATATTTCATGCAACTAATAGTGAGAAAAAAGCAGGAGTTGCAGTACTTGTATCAGACAAAATAGACTTCAAAACAAAGAAAGTCACAAGAGACAAAGAAGGACATTACATAATGATAAAAGGGTCAGTCCAACAAGAGGATATAACTATTACAAATATCTATGCACCCAACACAGGATCACCTACATATGTGAAACAAATACTAACAGAATTAAAGAGGGAAATAGAATGCAATGCATTCATTTTAGGAGATTTCAACACACCACTCACTCCAAAGGACAGATCAACCAGACAGAAAGTAAGTAAGGAGACAAAGGCACTGAACAACATATTAGAACAGATGGACCTAACAGATATCTACAGAACACTCCATCCAAAAGCAACAGGATACACATTCTTCTCAAGTGCACATGGAACATTTTCAAGAATAGATCATATACTAGGCCACAAAAAGAACCTCCGTAAATTTAAAAAGATTGAAAGTGTACCAACCAGCTTCTCAGATCACAAAGGAATGAAACTAGAAATAAATTACACAAAGAAAATGAAAAAGCCCACAAACACATGGAGACTTAATAACATGCTCTTAAATAATCAATGGATCAATGACCAAATAAAAACAGAGATCAAGCAATATATGGAGACAAATGACAACAATAATTCAACACCATAAGATCTCTGGGAGGCAGCAAAGGCCATGCTAAGAGGGAAATATATTGCAATACAGGCCTACCTCAGGAGAGAAGAATAATCCCAAATGAACAGTCTAAACTCACAATTAATGAAACCAGAAAAGGAAGAACAAATAAGGCCCAAATTCAGTAGAAGGAGGGACATAATAAAGATTAAAGCAGAAATAAATAAAATTGAGAAGAATAAAACAACAGAAAGAATCAATGAAAGCAGGAGCTGGTTCTTTGAGAAAATAGACAAAATAGATAAACCCCTAGCCAGACTTATCATGAAAAAAAGAGTCTACTCACATAAAGAAAATCAGAAATGAGAAAGAAAAAAATCACTATGGAAACCACATAAATACAAAGAATTATAAGAGAATACTATGAAAAATTATATGGTAACAAACTGGATAACCTAGAAGAAATGGACAACTTTCTAGATAAATACAACCTTCCTAGGCTGACCCAGGAAGAAACAGGAAATCTGAATAGACCACTTTCCAGCAAAGAAATTGAATTGGTAATCAAAAAACTACACAAGAACAAAACACCTAGACCAGATGGTTTCACTGCTGAATTTTATCAAACACTTAGTGAAGACCTAATACCCATCCTCCTTAAAGTTTTCTAAAAAGTAGAAGAGGAGGGAATACTCCCAAACTCATTCTACAAGGCCAACATCACTCTCATACCAAAACCAGGCAAAGACACCACAAAAAAAGAATATTACAGACCAATATCCCTGATTAACATAGATGCAAAAATACTCAACAAAATATTAGCAAACCGAATTCAAAAATACATCAAAAAGATCATCCATCATGATCAAGTGGGAGTCATCCCAGGGATGCAAGGAGGGTACAACATTAGGAAATCCATCATCACCTACTACATCAATGAAATGAGGGACAAAAACCACATGATCATCTCCATAGATGCTGAAAAAGCATTTGACAAAATTCAACATCCACTCATGATAAAAACTCTGAACAAAATGCATATAGAGGGCAAGTACCTCAACATAATAAAGGCCATATATGACAAACCCACAGCCAACACTACACTTAACAGTGAGAAGATGACAGCTTTTCCTTTAAAATCGGTAACAAGACAAGGATGCCCACTCTCCCCACTATTATTCAACATAGTTCTGGAGGTCCTAGCCACAGCAATCAGATGATACAAAGACATAAAAGGCATCTAGATTGGCAAGGAAAAAGTGAAACTGTCCCTGTTTGCAGATGACATGATATTGTACATAAAAAACCCTAAAGAATCCACTCCAAAACTACTAGATCTAATATCTGAATTCAGCAAAGTTGCGGGATACAAAATTAATACACAGAAATCTGTCACATTCCTATACACTAACGATGAACTAGCAGAAAGAGAAATCTGGAAAACAATTCCATTCACAATTGTATCAAAAAGAATAAAATACCTAGGAATAAACCTAACCAAGGAAGTGAAAGACTTATACTCTGAAAACTACAAGACACTCATGAGAGAAATTAAAGAAGATAATAAATGGAAACACATCCCGTTCTCATGGATAGGAAGAATTAATATTGTCAAAATGGCCATCCTGCCTAAAGCAATCTACAGATTCAATGCAATCCCTATCAAAATACCAACAGCATTCTTCAGTGAACTAGAGGAAATAGTTCGAAAATTCATATGGAACCACAAAAGAACCCGAACAGCCAAAGCAATCCTGAGAAGGAAGAATAAAACAGGGGGAATTACGTTCCTTGACTTCAAGCTCTACTACAAAGCCACAGTACTCAAGATAATTTGGTACTGCCGCAAGAACAGATCCATAGACCAATGGAACAGACTAGAGAGCCCAGACATAAACCCAAGCATACATGGTCAATTAATATATGATAAAGGAGCCATGGATATACAATGGGGAAACGGCAGCCTCTTCAACAGCTGGTGTTGGCAAAACTGGACAGTTACATGTAAGAGAATGAAACTGGATTATTGTCTCCCCCCATACAGTAAAGTAAACTCAAAATGGATCAAAGACCTGGATGTAAGTCATGAAACCATAAATCTCTTAGAAAAAAATATAGGCAAAAGTCTCTTGGACATAAAATATGAGCAACTTCTTCATGAACATATCTACCCAGGCAAGGGAAACAAAAGCAAAAATGAACAAGTGGGACTATATCAAACTAAAAAGCTTCTGTACAGCAAAGGATTCCATCAGTAGAACAAAAAGACCTCTTACAGTATGGGAGAATATATTCATAAATGACATACCCGATAAGGGATTGACATCCAAATTATATAAAGAGCTCATGCACCTCAACAAACAAAAAGCAAATAAGCAATTAAAAAATGAGCAGAGGAGCTGAACAGACACTTCTCCAAAGAAGAAATTCAGATGGCCAACAGGCACATGAAAAGATGCTCCATATCGCTCATCATCAGAGCAATGCAAATTAAAACCACAATGAGATATCACCTCACACCAGTTAGGATGGCCAACATCCTAAAGGCAAAAAACAACAAATGTTGGCGAGGATGTGGAGAAAGGGGAACCCTCCTACACTGCTCATGGGAATGTAAATTCGTTTAACCATTGTTGAAAAGCAGTATGGAGGTTCCTCAAAAAGGTAAAAATAGAAATACCATTTGACCCAGGAATTCCACTCCTAGGAATTTACCCTAAGAATGCTGCAGCCCAGTTTGAAAAAGACATATGCACTCCTATGTTTATCACAGCACTATTTACTATAGCCAAGAAATGGAAGCAACCTAAATGTCCATCAGTAGATGAATGGATAAAGAAGAAGTGGTACATATACACAATGGAATACTATTCAGCCATAAGAAGAAAACAAATCCTACCATTTGCAACAACATGGATGGAGGTAGAGGTATTATGCTCAGTGAAATAAGCCAGGCGGAGAAAGACAAGTATCAGATGATTTCACTCACCTGTGGAGTATAAGAACAAAGCAAAAACTGAAGGAACAAAATAGCAGAAGGCTCACAGCACCCAAGAATTGACTATCCCTATCAAAGGAAAGGGACTGGGGAAGATGTGTGGTAAGGGAGGGATAAGGGGAGAAAATACGCATTACAATTAGTATGTATAATGAAGGGGGGCACACAGGGAAGGCAGTATAACACAGAGAAGACAAGTAGTGATTCTACAGCATCTTACTACGCTCATGGATAGTGACTGTAATGCGGTATGTGGTGGGGACTTGATAATGGGGGAGTCTAGTAACCATAATGTTGTTCATGTAATTGTACATTAATGATAGCAAAATTTTAAAAAGCATGCTTTATTCAGGCTTTTGCAACCAGGGAAATGTTCATTAAAGAGGACTATGACAGAGAAGAGAAAGGGGGTCTGGGATTTTAGGAGGCAGGTAATCATGGGAGTCATCCGTGGGTCTTATGGGAGCCATAAGAAAAAATGGAGAGGGTCTTATCTTGGGAAGTGGGAAGGGTGGTGCTTTGCTGTTCCTGGGTTACCATGGGTGGGAAGATTTCTTGACCATCACTGCTTTCTGGGATCACAGGGCTCCAGTACAGCTCAACATTGCTAATGGCTTAGCATCTGGAATGTAGCTGAGAATATCTGATGGCTAGAGATGACTCTGTGGCTGGAATCATCGAAAGGTTTCTTGATTCTCACACCTGGTGCCATGGCCGAGCTAGCCTGAGGGCTAGGATGGCAAACTGAAATGTGGCTTGGCTTCCTCACAGTGTGGTGACCTCAGGATCTTTGGACTTGCTCTATAGCACGTCAGGGCTACAAGTGTGCATTTTCCAAGCAAAGTAGGCAGAAATTGCATTTCCTTTTGGGACCCAATTGTGGCATTCACAGAGCATTCCTCCTACCATAGTCTAGTCACAGCCTGGCCAGACCAGGTGAGAGGAATGGATGCCTGTCTTGCCAATGGGTTTCAGCCCCAGGCAAGTTCACTATGGATTCAATGTGACCAAATAAATTGACAGCAAAACGTTCTTGGGGTGAAAGGGTTATACCCAACTTTATTTCAAGGTGGCAGGTCAGTCACTAAAGTCTCATTCACTCAGAGCGAGTCTGCATGCAGCAAGCTGGTCTCTGCCTCTGGGCCCCTCTGTCTGCACAGCCGTCCCACACAGCTGTCCTCTGGGCCTCTCTGCCTGCACAGCTGTCCCACACAGCCATCCTCTGGGGCTCTCTGCCTGCACAGTCGTCCCACACAGCCATCCTCTGGGCCTCTCTGCACCGTCATCCCGCACAGCTGTCCTCTGGGTCTGTCTGCACATTTGTCGTGCACAGCTGTCCTCTGAGCCTCTGGCCTCGGCACTGCCACCACTCCAGCCTCTGCTCAGCTCTCCTGCAGCCTTGCAGCTGTGCCACCATGTAACAGCCAGAGCACTGAGTGGAGCTCTTTATATGGAGTCAACAGCCATGTATTACCCACAGGTGTGCAGTGAGCTAGTCAACCAGGGCCAGGTGAGAATCCTGGCCACAGGAACTCTCATTTTATCCACAATGCCCAACTCCCCACTGGAGGTGTGTCCAAGAATTCATGACCTTTCCAAAAGTAGCCAAAACCAACATTCAATATTTATAAATAATATAAAAATTATTTACATTCTGCTACAATAACAATGTACCCATTCCTTCTCCCGGGATATTTGGAGTCTTATCCAGTGGGATCTGATCATCCAAACTGGTCCAGGCGCCGATGATGATCCTCAGATCCTTCAGGTGTGGCTCCTCTCCCTCTGGAGATCAGGGTACTTCTGACGGGCCCGACAAACAGCGATAGTGGGATAGGCATAAGATACTAAACAATAAAATAACGGAAGTAATAGATATTCCTGCTCAAAAATGGGGAAGTGGAAAGCACACAGCCGTCACTGCTCTGTGACAGATCTGGAATTGACCTGTGCATGTGCTGAGGCTTCCCTGAGTGAGTAGGACTCTGGCCCATTCCTTGGGGGTCATTTGTATTAGTCATGGTTTTCCAGAAAACCAAACCAACAATGTGTGTATACACAGTGATGTGTACATACATATGCAGATGTGTGTTGTGTGTATATATATGTATCTATATCTATCTAACTTTCTACCTAGCTATCTAGAGAGAAAGATGTATTTTAAGAAATTAGTTCCTGCAATTGTAGGGCTATCAAGTCTGAAATCTGCAGGCAAATCAGCTGGCTGGAGACCCAGCAAAGAGTTGATATTGCAGCTCAAGCCCAAAGATTGTCTGGAGGCAGAATTCCTTTTCCTTTTCCAGAGGACCTCAGTCTTGTCTCTGAAGACCTTCAGCTGACTGAATGAGGCCCACCCACATTATTGAGGGTAATTGACTACTCAAAGTCCACTGATTTATGTGTTAAAAACATCCGAAAAATACCTTCCCAGCAACATCTAGATTGGTGCTTGGTCAAAAACCAGACACCATGGCCTGGCCAAGCTGACACCTAAAATCAACCATCGCACTGTTCTTCCTGGCTCTGGGCTCTACCCTCTGAGTCATTTTTCCTTACTGTAGGAAACTCGAGATGCAAATGAACAGTGTGCTCAGTCCAGAGGCTTCTGTATGTTTTATGTTTTGCACTGTTTGTACTGTCTGTGTCTCTTCTGGATAAAGCTTTTGCTTTCCCTCTTCCTCCTTCTCATCAGATAAAGGCTAACTCAGAAATATGCCCCGTGCTATTCTACATGTGCTGCATGAATGAGTTCATTCCATCCCCTCAGCAGCCCTACGGGAGAGGCATACAGTTTTCTCTCTGTTCAGGGCAGAAAACAAAGCAAGTGGAGAGTACCTTACACCAAATCACACAGCAGAGCTGGGATTCTAACCCAGTGGCTTGTTCACATAGGTGCAGCTACTACACAGTATTTGCACAGGCAAGTAATGCCTCCTAGACTAACTGGACTCACCTTCACTCAATCAGGAGTGACAATGCACTCACATTCTCAAATACCTTGTTGAAATGTAGTGCACGTGGTGGAGGCAACTGCCTTGGTTATGAAAAACAGACATCCGTCAGCTTTAGTGAGGGCTTTTGGAAATGTCAGGAAAGGGCAAGCCTGGTGAACTAACACATCGTCTTTATAGAGCAAAGCCAGGGGGAGGGATGGCGTAGGGACCTGGGCCCCAAAGAGCCTCCTGACTGATTGTATAGAACCCACTGAGGAGCAGAGCAGGATCTTCCCATTTCAATATTTCTCTCTGTTCTCATGGGTTGTTTAATTACTGTGTTGCTCACATCCAAATAATTGGCCATTCTCCCGAATTTTCAGTAAGTTGTAAAACAAAAAGTCCTATTATAGAGCAAGAAGGAGAAAGTCATAGGACACAATTTAAAAGGAGTTTCTATTTTAGGGTCTTGCTTTTTTTCTCCTCCCTTGGATTCCTCTGTGGCGTTTTTTCCTCTTTTCTTTATGTTTCTTGAAAAGTGGGAGGGGCGGAGAAAGAAAAGAAGGCTCTGTATATATGTTTTCCTCCCTTTCTTTTCCAAAAAGTTGGCACTTGACAGTCAATACGTCAAGAAGGAAAGAGGAGAAAAGACAAACCTAAGAAGTTGGAAGGAGGTCACTAGCTGTAGGAGAACGGCATGAAGGTCTCCGAAATCCGTCCTGGATTCTAGAGGGCAATCTCTCTGCACCCACCCCCACCCTTCCTCCTGCCTGAAATCAGAGCAGATGCCTCTGCTGGCCAGCCATCTGTTTCGCCATGTGCAAGAGCATCCTATGGTTTGCTTGTGTGAGATCTATTAGCCTGCTTCACCACTGTGGCAGAGCGGGTATATGAAAATCTTGTGTTGAAAAGGAATCTGCCATCACCCATGGGGCTCCTGCACGTTCCCGTTCCTCTTCCTGGTATCTGTTTTTAAGCAGAGAGTGCACCCTGTGTGTAATTGCCACATACCTAAAATAAGCCTCTGGAATAGTGGGTGGTAGAAGCTGGAGAGCAAAAAAGACACTTTAGGTCAAAGATGCCAGACAGGGAGCATTATGTTTAACCAGGTACAAGTCTGGGCCAGGCACTAAAGCAATAACCCCTCCCAGGAGGCACCCAGGAATATCCAAAAATCCTCCCTTTTCTTCGGCATTGCCCATTTCTAGCCCCCTCTCTTGAATGAGATACGGAACCATAATACATGTATGGATGTGCCCTGGGAACCCCTCTCAGGGCTGCTCATTTCAAAACATTGGGAATGAGCTGTCCGGGAACACTTGGTAAAGAGCAATTAAATGCCACCCTGAATGCTCGTGCTCAATTATCTTGTTAGGGACATACTGTAGCTCATTGCATGCAAATTTTTGTGTTTGAGATTTTCACTGGATTTGATCAGTCAAATGATTGCTACTTTACATGGAAAGGGGTTGGGGCTGATTAACTGTAGGAGCCCGCAAGATCAACAATGAGACAAGTAATTCCCTGATTCATTTAGAACACACCCCTCGTCCCTTGTTGTGTTTCCTTTCCTGAAATTTGATTTCTCCTCTTGCCCTGCTGGGCTTTTTTTGCTGATGAGGGAGATGAAGATAAACAGCACTTCGAAGAGCAGAGATAATAAGGCAATAACGTGGTGAAACAGGGCATCTTGCCCCAAGACTGGTGCTTATTGAGTCTCGGTGCTAATCGTTATATCAGTGATTTTCAAACTTTGGACCATATTCTATAGCATCACACACACACACACACACACACACACACACACACATTGTATCCATATCTATGTCCAGCTACATATAATTTTATGAACCTATATATTCTTTTATTATTGTACTTTATTTCCCATTTTATTCTGCTCTATTCTATTTTTTTTTAATGTTTAAATGCTGGGTGCAACCCAGTTAAAATATTTTACAACCCCATAAAGAATCTTGACCCACAGTTTCAAAAAGGAAAAAAGAAGAAAAGAAAATTGCATTAGATGTTGCTCCGGCTCCTGCTACTTCTAAGCTTTATTAAATCCCCAAATGAATGATGGAAACAGTGTTCCTACACAGTACTGCCAGCCCAAAGTGCTAATTATAAAGGGTCAGCCTAGAATCAGATGAAGCAGCAGGACTGAGAGCAGCAGCACAAGTATGCGGTGGAAGTTGCTGAAGACAGCATGCTTGGCAGCAGAAAGCATCCCCTGGCGGGTTGGCATTATGTTTAAAATGATGCCAGCTTCCAAGGACATTTACGTTCACAAATGTAAGTACTGGCTGTGCTTGAATGGTTCTTGGGCACCACTTTCTCTCTCCGTCACTCCTGCTCAGGCTGTTAGACCCCCTGGGGGTCTTGTGTGGTGAGATGACCTCATGTTCAATGCTGGCCGTGGCTCTCATTTTTCTCACTACCTTCCCAACTGAGTTTGGCATCATTACCTTTCAGGGTAATGACTGACAGGGTTGTCAATCAATATGCATCCTTTGTCAAGAGTAGCCCTTAGTTAATCTAGAGCCCAAAACATTAATGCCAAACATTCTATCTTAACTAAGAATACAGGGAAATTATAAACTCCCAGAGAGAAAAGAAGGGATGAGAGATGGTGGGGGAAGGCAGGGTAGAAAAAAATATTGATTGAGTGAGTATCTTCTCTTTGAGACACAATGCTAGACATTTAGTTAATTTAATACTATTAACTGCATTATAATAATGGTAATTAATCTTATTATTTGAATATGATCTTCAGGAAGGCTGAGCTAAATTTTTCAATGTCATGTATCTAAGTAGGTGTAGATGGTATGGATTAAAATAAAGGAATAGTCACAATAGTGAAGATATGCAAACAAACTAAGTGTCTGTCAAGGGATGACTGGATAAAGAAGACGGGATATATATACACACAACCACATGATGGAACATTATTCAGCTGTGAGAGTGAAGGAAATCCTGCCATTTACAACTTGGTTGGACCTTGAACACATTACGCTAAGTGAAGTAAGTCAGACATAGTAAGAGAAATACTTATGATATCACTTATGTGTGGAATCTAAAAAATGACAAACTCAGAGGAAAAGAGAGTAGAATGGTGCTCCTAGGGGGAAGGGGTGGGGAAAATGGGGGGATATTGCTCAAAAGGTACAAACTCCCAGTTCTAAGATTAACAAGTTTAGGGATCTAATGTATATCATGGCATTAAAACTAATAATTCTGTATCATATACTTGAATGTTTCTAAGAGAGAAGATCTTAAATGTTCTCACCACAAAAAAGAAATGGTAACTATGCAGTGGGAGGGAGGTGTTAGCTAACACTATGGTGGCAAGCATTTTGCAATTTACAAACATATCAAATAAACACATTGTACACCTTAAACTTACACAATGTTATGTATCAATCATACTCAAAAAAACTGGAAACAAATAAGAAATAAAAATCTCCCCCCTCCAAAAAAAATAACACAGGTCTGCCTGGGTTCCCAGAGCATATTCTGCCTAACATTCAGGCAGACTTTATATTCTCATCATTGAACCACAGAGAACATCAACTGGAATGTGAACGAAAAAAAAGGCACTTTTGATATTGTATTTTCACCTCAAAATTTCCCTACAGATCCAAAAACTCTAAGGAGCCATTTGGGATGGAATGAAAGCCTGGCTTGAGATCATGAGACTGAGTTCCTGAATCACCTAATGGATCAGGCAAGAGATTTCCTTTGGGATTTGAGTGAAGAAGATAAAAGGAGGGGAGAGAAGGGTAGGGAGGTGTATGGTGGATGTAATTAGACACAACCCTCAAGGAGATAGTACTTTAAGATAATAAGAGTTATAATGGAAAAGGTTTGATTCAAAACCAATTGTTAGCTTTCCGTGTCTCCTCTGTTAATTGCCATGGGCTTTCAGATTTGGACTTTGTTCCTGATTGCTTCAGACATGACCTCTTCTCAGAGGCCTAACCTTTGAAAGCTTTCCATCAAACCAAGTGGATGTTTTTATGATTGTTACTTAATGTTTTCATGTAAGGAAGTTACCTGTTTATAATTGAAAACAAGGAGAAACAGTTTTATTGTGGTTTGGGAACTACTCCCTGGAAGAGGGGCCTTCTGCCAGGTGCTAATTAGATTCTTATTGTATTTCAGTTTCATGCTTTCCACACTAGGGAGAGGAGAGTTGGGGGGTGGGAGGGTGGAAGGTAAGTGAACAAGGTGAAATGAATGCTCATTAAATTCCAGAATACAGGAGGACTCATTTCATATGATAGGGCTGTAAATATGACTTTTAATGAAGTTATGACATGGTTGCCAATAAAAGTCATTTACTCTGCAGTATTATAGTTAATTATACACAGCTGGAACCACTGATGGCATGTCCCATGTTAACTTTGCCCTCACTGTATATTAACCCTTTCAGCACAGATCAACCAGAAACCAGGCACTTTTAAACCTAAAGAAAACATTAATGAAATCTCCCATATGATTCAGGACTATTTTCACTAGCTGTAGGAGAACATACCGCTGCACTCCGCTCAGCATACCCTCTCTTCCATGAGCACATTGGACGGGAGTTCAGAGAGGGAAGGAGGAGGAGTGAGAGTAAAATCCTTTTTTCTTTTTCCTTTTATGGAAAAAAAAAGTACACTTTCCTTGATTTGTGGGAAAATGTACAGGCATAACCATATTACTATTAGTTTTAGGAGCATTTAAAATACATTTCATATTTACTGACAGCACTGTAACAAAAATACTAGAATAAAACAGTCATAAAAAAATAGTTGACATATTGCCTACCCTTGTTGGCAAAGAGCCTGTCCCATATCATAGCTCGAAGAGACTTCCATCTCTGAAAATCTTGCATCCTGAGATGCGTTGATAATCAGAGGGACCCGCAGGATAGTAGCAGTTATGTATAACTAAGGCGTCCCACCTGGTTGCATCGGGGCCATAACGGCCTCTTGTCCTAAAAGCCCTGCTTCCTGGATATGCCATGGACAACAGGAAGAGTCTATTTTTTATTAATTAAAGTGATTTCAACAATAGATGCAGCTTTCTCTCTTTATTCTGGGAGCCTGGCTGCTCTGAAATCAAGGGCACTGCCCTGTGTTAAGCATTATTATAAGGTGGGCATGGGGGAGCTTTGACCAAAACTGCCACAGGGTTTTGATTGGGAACAGTTTTTCATCCATGAGGACTCAGCTACTGGGAGTCACCAAAACGCTAAATGTCCTTCTCAGGGCCCACTCTTCTTGGCTCTCGGGATGAGCTGCCATGTGCAGTAATGGCAAAAGCATGCCGAGTCTGTTTCTGGGTTATTTCTGGTTCAGAACTGTGGGGTTGTCTGGTTTATTTCTGTTTCATGACCGATCAGGATTATTTTTGTCACTCATCAATGGCCATCTGGTTTCTCTGAACCAGTGTTAAGTGCTAAGGGATTGATTCTGTGTTGTTTATCTACAGAATTTCACGAAATTCCCGTTGACTTAAAACTTGCTGTTTCTCACAACAGGTTCAAGGGAGCAACTCTTAGGAGACCACAAGCCAGTCTCAACTTCGCTGTTGAGAAAGCTGCCTCATTCCAAATTATATACCACTGATCTTTTTCTCAGGGAAGGTAGGGGTTGGGGCAGCACAGACAGTCTCCTCAGGCTGCTTGTCTGTGTCGGCCTTCCCTGAAGGGGTTGCTTGCCTACAATCTCCATAGATTTGCTTTTGTTTAATGGCTGGATTTTTGGTGTCATCATGTTTCTGTATGTATGTTGTAAAAGAAAAGCCTCTTTACAGAGGACACAGAATGACAACGAATAGGCTGTTTGCGATTAGAGTTCCTTTCCATCTGTAGTCAGATTATGTTAGGGGGCATGCTTGGACAACTGCTGATCATGGGAATCTGTCCTATTTTCACACCCCAGAAATACCCAAGACGAACACATTCATGTACCATGAAAGGTAAGAAGGAATGTGCAAATATTTAAAGCAACTGAACCAGCTGGGCATGGCTGGTACAGCAGAGCGCTGGCATGGCTTATATACCAGTTGTGTGTGTGTGGAGCTGAAGGAGAGGTGCAGAGATTCGGCTTGTCTGGGGCCTGTAGACCTCTCATTAATGAACACCTAGCTTCCCGAGAAGCTGAAGAATATCTGTATAATCTGGTTTTTTCTTGCTTTTCCCTCTAAAAGTGTCATGAGTAATTCCTTATGATGGTAAACTCCAAACACCCTACCTTAATAACTTGCTCCCCGGGCAAATATTTTCTACCTGTGACTCAAACCCAGGCAAAAAGGCTTGTTCTCTATAGAGAAAGGACATCAAATGTTTGCCAACTTGTCCAAACCTTTGCTAAGATTCCTTGGTGTATAATTTGAAACATTTTCTAAACATAGCTCTGGAAGAGATGAACAAATATGAATATCTTAAACTTAAAGGAGAGAAAGAAGAAGTTGAACTTTTAATGCTTTAAATGTACTTGCCTTTTTAAAAACCTCCTCCACCAGTTTAGGAAAAGGCAAGCTGTGCTGGTAGTGGCAGATTACTAGATAAGAAAAAAGAAATGCAGATGGATTATCAGCTAGCAACAAATACTCATAAATGTGCACTAATAAAATCTCCTGATACACTTTGGATATGTGATAAATAAATGAAGAATTATTATAAGGTACTAGCTATGTAATATGCCTATTAATAAAGGTAAATCCCTTGATAAAGTAGATAGGTTTAATAATTTTGGTCTAAACATTTAGCACTGTTTTCTCAGATTTTATTACAGTGAGGTACAAAGTATAAAATTCATATTTATGTAAGATTGGATTATAAATACTAGATTTCTGTTTTATGGAAAGCCATTTTGTTTGTACTTTCTAAATTTCCAAGGGTGTTCTGGGGTCAGATAGATTATCACTGTTTCCACACACTATTTAAGATCATGAGAAGGTATGCATATATATTAACTAAGTGATAGTGAATGTCTTTTTAAAGATTAGTTTTTGTGAACTTCAGACAGTGATACAAATAATCTGAGGCTGTTTCCTCTATTTGCACTGAGCAAAAATTTAAATGTCACCTCTCTCTCTGATGAAATATCTTTGTCTATATACAACAAATTTGCTCTTTGCAAAGTTCCAGTTAAGATGGTGAGTTCAGTGTGGTAAAGCCATTTTCTGATTAGGTTAATATAGCCTGAAGCTAAAGTTAAAGGCTTTACATTTGTCACCTAAGTATTTATTTGTGTAAAGGCATATTGAAATTATTAAACAAAGAGTTTATAGATGAGAAACCAATGGAAAATCGGTCTTGGAGTATTTAGTCTGATATTCACTCTAAGTAGTAGAGTTCTTATTTACATCTTCTGTGATGTTCCCAGAGGAACTCCCTTCCCATATATAGGCTCATGCAAGAGCCCTGTCATATGTATGTCATCATTTGATGACTTCTGTTAGGCCCAGCATTTTAAAAATCAACTGCATTGAAGTGTAATTTACATATTTTAACAATGGACAGGCTTGATGCGTTTTGATAAATTTATATACGCCTGTGTAAGCAGAATGGTTTGAGATTCATTTGCACTGTAGGGTATATTATTTTATTTTATTTGTATTGTTGAGTAGAATTCTATTGCCAACCTGTTGATGGGCACTTGATCGTTTCCATTGTGGGGCTATTCTGAATACAGATGCTGTGGATATTTATAGGTGAGTCTTTTGTTGGCCATGTATTTTTAGTTCTCTAGGAATGGGATTCTGGGTACTAACTGAGGGTTTCTTTTAATTAATAGGAAACTGCTAAACTCATTACCAAATTAGTTGGTGAATCATTTCTAAAAGAAAATTTCCTCATTTCCAAATAGGTTAAAGTACCTTATAATTGGTAGGGTAACTTCTTCTGGATTTATATTAAAATAATGTGTCTCTGAGGAATAAATTAATCAACAGTAACCAAAAACATGGCATTATAGACCCAAGAATCCTATAACTATTACCTAAGCTTGGCTTACAGTACTTTTTAACTATGAATGGCTCTGGCTTATCAGCAGAGCCATGCCTGTCACATTCTTTCTGATGCCCACATCTCCCTCTCAGAGAAGACTGGGGCAAGTGTAGAATCAAAGCCACTTAACCCGAATGTTAAGAAGGAAACACGGATGGCACAATCCATTATGAGCATGGCCTGTAGATGTATGAGTTTCTTTGTGGTTCAAGAGAGTCCTCTTTGTGAGAGCATATCAAAAACATGAAAACTTAACTATATGAATTGCTTAATAGTATATTGAAAGTATCATGAAAACCTACATTAGATAGTATAGCATCCTAAGCTTAAAATTTTATTTTTGATTCTGCAATTGTCAGTATTCTAAGAGGATAAAAGGCCCATCAGCTGAATACTCATTCTCATGGCATAAAAGACTTGATATGATACTCAGCCAGTGTGAGAGACTGGGTTGAAGCAGTATTGACTGCTTAAGATATAAGTTAAAATTTTTTAAGTTTGCTTGTTTAATCCAAACCCTGAAGATAATTTATTTAAATATCACAAGCCCCCTACCCATTTTCCAATATTGTCCACAAAGAGTGCTTATTAAGCTAATCAAAATAAGATTTTACTGTGTTTTCAGAATTAGAACAGATTATCTTCCTTTAATGCCAGTAAGACAGGGACTGGTTGCTGTGACATTTATTTCCTTTTAATCTTTAATACCATACCCACAATTCTGTGGAAGGGACTGTTAAGGAGCCTAATTTTTAAAAAATTAATTTCTCAGTTTCCATAGAAGCAAGACATGGCTGAAGGACACACTTCTGACTCACAGGAAATGAGCAAAAATTATTAACTTAACTTCCAAGAAACCTTGTAAGGGTTAGAACCAGCTGGTAAGGTGTCTTTTTGATTTTCATCCTGCTTTTGCTCCTATCTGGAACATGGACACAAGTTTTCAGCAGCCATTGTGCAGCCATAGCAGGGCCATGAGGAAAAGGTTGGTAGACTTTCTGGGATCTCAGACCTCAGCATTATGACTTGCTATGTGGTATTTGCTAGCTAACACCTACCTGACTTTGTGGGAAAAATAAAATCCCTAGTTTGTTTAATCCACCTTTTCCTTATTATTTTGTGTTTCACTTTTTGTGATTCACAACTGAACATAAACCTCTTGTTGATACAACCAGTAGATACTTGTCCAAGCTTTGACATGGGAACTCAGAGCCTAAAATTTGTATAACCCTGATCTGCCTCTAAGAAGTTTTTAGATATATCACTGACTTTTCTGTGTCTTATTTTTTTTTTATTAAAGCATCATTGATACACAATCTTATACTGGTTTCAAATGTACAACACAGTGGTTCAACAGTTACCCATATTATTAAATCCTCACCCCCCCTAGTGTGTTTACTACCTATCAATGTAGAACGATGTTACAGAATCATTGACTATATTCTCCATGCTGTACTACCGTCCCCGTGACCAACTTATATTGTGATTGTAAATTATTGTTCCCCTTTATTCTCCTCATTCTTCCCCCTGACCTGTCCCAACCCCTTCCCTTTGGTAATCACTAGTCACTTCTCAGTGCCTATGAGTCTTTTTATTTTACATCATAAAAAAGAGGGGACATTGGCATCACCTCCACTAAACTGGAAAAATAGAATGCTACTTACGCAGAGTGAGAGCAGACTTGAAACTCCTTTGTCAATCATCTCCTCACAGCCAGCTGCAAACTGATGTCTATGTCGCACCAAATTCTGTAACAATGCCATGGTGGAAGATGGAAGTAAGAGAACTGTATTTATTTGCCATCATTTCCTTTGTGTAAAAATGGCTTTGTTCTAATTGGGTCACAGTGGGAAGGAAGGAAAGAGTGTCATTAGGAGCATAAAGGTGAAGCAGTAGTCAGTAGAGGCAAGAAGGCAAAGAGGAGGTCTATCCTACTACACTTTGCTCTTCCACCAACCTTTTCCTCCATTTCGAAGTTTTCCGTAGACACCTGAAGCCAAGGCGTCCGTGTCACAGGCATCCACTTTACCTGTCTGGTTCATTTTTGCATATTTGCGGACATTGCTCCTTGGGATGGTATACGCCGTCTGGCGGTCGGATTTTGCTCGTGCCCCCAAGGACCAGGCAAGGACACATCTTTCCAACAGTTGTTGATAATGGGGCCCATGGAAAGGCTAATTGTCTAAAGTTCCAGGAGTGTTGGTAATCACTAGTCTCAGGCATTGCAGGAGCAAATTATTCTGTGGGGGCTGCGCTCCTCGGGAGAGCCCTGCTCCCCAAGGCAGGGGGTTGCATATGCCGTCTGCTGTGAGGAGCCTGGGTTAGTCCATCTGTGTCTGGTTTTCAGAAACCTGAGGTGAAGTAAATAAATAACAGAAAAAAACAAAAATGAAAAATGCCCCTGGTTCCTGAATTGCAGTAAGTCTGCTTGTGCTCCTAAATCACCTATTCCATTCAGAGGCACCAAACCCTGCCAGGTTTCCTGCGCAGAAAGAGGAAAGCAGCTTCCAGACTGTGCTTTGGAGGATTTTTAAATCTTTAAAAGTACGGCCAATTTTTACACTAAAAAAGTGACATTCCCAATTATTTTTGCAAAAAAATAAAGGTAGCGCTGAATTTATGGACCTATATCCTCCCTGTCGCTTGCTTCTTTAAGGGCCCATTCCCAAGTTTTCAACTGAGGTCTGTTTGAGTCTCTGTTTTCCTTAAGCAGGAGGATACACCCAAGGAATCAGAGACAGTTGCCGAGAATGACATAGTCGCAGTCTCCAAATGTTTATAATTAACTGTGGAAGAAGGTTTGCACTTAGTGGCCTTAGTTCCACGAGGCAAAAATTAAGACCAACAGATAGAAATTATAGAGAAGGAGATTCAAAGTTTACAGAAAATTCTAATCAATAATCTCTTAGGTTTTAAGGGAGCCCCCTTGGATGGCAATGGGGATCCATACGTGGTGAAGATCGAACTGGAAACGGGACCACAAAAAGGGGTTCAACTGGGTGATTTTCTCTTTGCTCGCTTACTTTACAACTCACTGAAATTTATTTCCTAGTCTCAGACCTCTCTGAAGCGAATCGTGGCCTGTGGGTATGGATTATCAGGGAGACGCTGTTTTTATAGATCTTTTCCACCAAGAGCCAAGGCTAAGGCTGATTATCTCTTCTTCCTTTTTGGTGAGAAGATTTTCTTTTTTTAAGCCTATGCTTCTTTTGAAGTTCTTAATCTTAATCATATCTGTGAAGTCCCCTTTTCTGT
Source organism: Smutsia gigantea (assembly GCA_032199065.1). Lineage (NCBI taxonomy): Eukaryota > Metazoa > Chordata > Mammalia > Pholidota > Manidae > Smutsia > Smutsia gigantea. Next base: position 413,203 of record JAVSCE010007073.1, read on the forward strand.
AAGGTAACCTATTCCTACATTCCTCAGATTAGAATGTGCACATCTGAGCTCTTGGTGGGAACCATATTCTGCCTGCCACAGATTCCTGCTAATATTTCCATGATAGGATATGTGTTCCTGGAAGGATATGGGGTTTCCATACATTTTACAGTTCTATAAGCTAATCAGCTCTAATTCTTGTAACATTATTATAGACCAAGATTTTAGAGTATGGTGAGTTAATTTTGACTCTAGAATTCTCAGATTTCTGTTTCAAGATCAATTTTCCCTTTATGGAAGCCACTACCTGGGTTTGTCTAAGTCTCCATAATCTAATACCTGATTTACAATGCCTCGTCTAGGCAAATTTGTGTGTTTGAATGTATTTCCCTTATTATCTAACTTACGTGTCCTCTGGTTCTTCACTTTCAAACAACCTGTTCATTTTCTCCAGCATTTTCAAAGTCTTATCTGCTTTAGGAGAAAGCAGTGTTTTGGCCAAAATTTATCTCCTGGTGATTTCTAACCTTGAGAAGACATGTAATATCGTGGGAGGGACAAACTCAGGCTGGGCAGGAAAGAGACAAGCGTCTGACTCCCTTCCTCCCTTCCTAGGTGGGTACCTTTGATGGGCCATTGCATCTTACTGGACTTAAGTTTACTGATGGGTGTAAGGAAAGGATTAAAGTAGACCACCACAAAGTCACTTCTATTCTGGAAGGGGGACTCGGAATTCCAGATTCACTACCTTTTGCTTTGGAGAAATAATCCTTTATTTTGGAGAACTTAAATATAACAGAATCTATCCTCAGTCAAAACTGGTATCACCCCCACCCCTGCTGCTCCAGTACACATTTCTCTTGGGACACATGTGTCATTTCCATCCTTTCAAGAGATACTGGAAAAAAAATAAGGTCTTAAGTCTTCATGATCAGTCTCTACCTGCTCCCCAACCCATCTCCTCCTATCTCCCCAAACACACCTATTCTCTGGCATCTCTGAACTATTCAGAGGATTCCCAGGGGCAGGCACTCTGGCATTTTGGAGGACGATGACAGTGCCATCTACAAAAAGTTCATCTTAAATGGCTTCTTGAGCTAAGAGTTTTGTTTTTTGGGAAATTAGCCTGCTCACTCCTACAGAATGATCAACAGTCCAGTCCACCCAGACAGAACTTCTACCTTCCTCCCCAACCCAGGGCCTGAAAGTTTCTGGCAGAAAGCCTGCAGCTGGGAATGGGAGGTAAGGAAAGAATCTTCTCTCTTTCTCACTCACCTCCTCTCACACCCAGGAGCTGCCATTTGCACTGGAGCTGAAATGCAGAGCAGGAGGGAGCCGGGACTAGCCTTTCAGAGGTCCTCTGCAGCGGCAGGCAGGCTCCACTGGCTGTAAAGGCTCCTATCAGCCTCTCTGAGAGGTCTGGGCTGTCTGAATGGAGGGGAAGGACCCTCTAACAATGAGGAGGGAGGGTAAGTGGGCACCAGCCATCTCCAAATATCCTCTGCCCCTGCCCCTCTTCTGCTGACCCTTTCTACACCTACATGTTGATAAATTTCATCACCGACCTACAATTTTCCTACAGTGTGGTCTGTCTCGCTGGCCACTTTGACACCTGTTATTTTCACCCAAGAATCTCAAATGGAACATCCATTTTGATAGTGTGTTGCAGAAAATCGAGTTAAGTCTGTAGAGAAGGAAGCAATGGTACTTGTGGGCTTGCGTCTAAGGAACAACCCACCCAAGCACAGAAGTCCTCGGCTCCTTTCAGGACTGAGTCATGGCTGACAAGAATGCTCACCTTTGCTCATCCACAGCCCTTCTCCCTTTGCTCCTCATTTTCTGCTTATGCATCTAAATTGAACTTGAACTTAAGTGTTTTTGCTGCTCCAGCCAATTGTATCTATTTGATCCAAGAGAAAGTTTGGTTTGAGAACAAATGGACAAGAAGTCCCAAACTACTCATTACTGGTCAGGGCAGAGGCCCCCAGAAGACTGGAGGCACAGGGCTTGCCTTGTCTGGATAACCTCAGGTGTTTGCTCTGTGTCCCAGGCGCTTGCTAACGTGGAGACTTTTATAGTGGCAATAAAGAGCCTGAAACTACCTCATAAGCCTCTCCGTCAGACAGCAAGTCCCCAAACACTTCCCCTAATTAACTTCTAACCTGCTGGCCATGGGGATCCTTTCCTCCTTTAACTGCTAATGAAGTCTAGAATCTCAAAGTCTCCCCTGATTTTACTAGAGCCTTTCTAGTCATTAATTATGAGCCCTGTGTTTCACTTGCTCACTTGGACTTTACAACGTGCACCACAGTGGGAACGTACCAATTTTTCCTATTTAGAATCAACCTTATTTCTTTTCAGATTTCTTTTTCTTGCTTCTGTGGGATCAATAGAAACTTAGGGAAACAACACCCCCAAGATATGAAAGTGGGTAAATAGATTTGGGGATGTGGGAAAAAGCTGAAGGAAAAGTTCAAGGAGGTAGTAGATTTCCTGGAAAGACACATCCCTCCTCTTACTCACTGAGAGAGGAATGTTGGTCTGAGCCCAGAAACAGGAAAGTTCAGTGAAGCAAAAGAGTCAAAATAACAATGCGTTCACATTAGCAGAGGATATATAGTTCATTGGCATCAGCCACTTGCTAATTCACATGTTCATTAATTTGACAGCGTTAATTAGCCATCTTCTAGATGTGAGGCCCTCTTCTAGACACCAGGGATGAAGAAGTGAACAAGCCCTGCTGGAAGATACCATCTTAGTGCAGATCCCAAGCTTTCTTCCTGAATGACCACGTTGTTTCCCACCCAAAGAACCCGTTATCTTTGGGAAAGGTGAAGGAAAACCCATCACCTCCCCATGTGTCACATAGGCATTTCTCTGCTTTAAATATATGTGGCCACCGTAGTTCCCTGCTGAAGGAGAAGGTATATGATAAGGGGCATATCATAAATGACAGGGTAAGTTTCCCATCTATAAATTTTATCTTTATTTTTTAAAACACCTGCAACAAATACAAATTCAAGTGACCATTTAATTGCTTAGCATTTCATTCAGAGATGCTTTAATCCTAGTTGTGTGTAAGATTTGCTCAAGAAACTTTCAAAAAATAAAGAAGTCTAGGCAGGCCCTACCCGTGAAGATTATGATGCTGTATGAGGTAAGGCATATGTAATGAGGAGTTTTATTCTTAAGATTCATATATAATCTTAATGGATGATCAGAGGCAAGAGCCACTGAAAAATCTCCTGTTCCTGACCAAAAAGAAAAGTTAATATTCTGGGACATTAAAACAGAGTTGCCCTCAGAAAAGAGATTCTAAGACTAGCACCTCATCTTTCTATTCTCTCTGACATTTTCCTGACTGGCACATTTTTACTTCTAATGTCCTTTGAGGTATCCAGAAGAAACTGGTAAGGTGCACGTGTGCGCACACACACACACACACACACACACACACACACACACACACACACATACCAGCATTTCCAGTTAGAATGACTGGCCAACTTACTTTTTTAATTTGTTTTCCGAATTTATTTTTGGTTGCTATGGTTATTTTATATTTTTAGACCTTTGCTTTGTTCTGGGATGCAGAGAACTTAACATTCTTAGGTTGCTTCTCCAAGATCAACCCCTCCACCTCTCCCTTTACTGAGGCCAGAGATTCTTTTCTTCAAATCTGTTGGTATCTTTGAGACAGGTAAACGTGTGGGCTGGGGACATAACATTTCTTTTTATGTATAAGAAAGAAAAATGATTCATTAAAGTGCACTTTTTTTAAAGGAAGAAGGGAAAAGAAGTCTATTCATCAAGATTACCACAAGGTATTTTTAGCTGCAATACTTGTAAATTCAAGAATTCACTTGGTTTGCCTTCACCTTCCTATGAATGGTGTGGTGTGTCGGTGGCTTTAAAATTCAGACCATAATTTCTGAAAATTTCAAAGCTTAACTCTCATATTAATATAATATGGATCTGTTTCAAGGAGTTTATTTGACTCACTAATTACTGAGGAAACCAGCAATAAGGTAAAGACTTATTCAATGAGCATTTTGAGGATTTGGACTTTTATAAGCATTTTGAAACAATGATGGAACAAGAATGGCTGGTTAAACCTGACCTCACAAGCAACCATGCAATGGGGTTATTTCTTCTACCTGACAGAAATTATTGGATCAAAATAGGTCAGTTACCTCATATTTTACAAAGTCTCTATTCAGTAATAAACAGTATTCAAAAAATACTTCAATTCAAACCAAGTACATTCTTCTAGAATAAATGACTCCAGGGTGTGTCATGTCTAAGAGCATGCTGCATACCTTTGTACCCAATTCTCAGGCTTTAAATAATTTTTCTTATTATGTGAAGTGGTAGTAACAGTTTCAAAGAAGCATGCCCCGAGATAGCTCTGAGGACAACTTTCAGGTGATGGCGGAGAGCCTAGGTCTCCTCCTTCCCAGTGTTATTCCTGTGTACCCACATACCAGTGTACATGTGCGTGCATGAAATGCGGCAGGCCTGGCATTGCATATGCAATGGGAAAATCATTTTAATCTCCTTTAAAAAATGGAGTTTTCTTCTCAGAAAACTAAACCTACCCTGGTCCTTAGAACCAATCTAAATTTTCTTTTTCTAGCATCCTCTTCTCAGCCTTTTGTGTATAGTTCCTGAAGATGTAGTACCTTCATATCAGATCAGAAATGCTCTTTGGGACCATTCAGGGGATGCATTACAGTGTTCTTCACAAGGGACCTTTACACAGGTGCTTAGAAATCCAGAGAATAAGAAATGGCCTTTCCCAGAGGTCTATCAAGGGGTGGGGCTTTCTTTATGAACTTTGCAGTTTGTTTTTCAAATATAAATTTAGACTTAAGCTCCTTTTGTGGATGCCAGTTATGTTACCCAAAAGGGTTTCTGGAACAAATGAGTAGACCTAGCTTTCACATTTTCCATCACCCCGAGAAAGGGAATATTAAAATAAACTCTTCTGTTTGCATTTTGTTTCCTTGCTTTTACTGAGAAAGTTTTCTGATGATCAGAGAGGTCCTTAAAGGTTCTCTTATGCTGAGAGGACCACCCGTGATAAGAGGGCCACCTCAACTAAATGCAGATGTCACTAAGTTTTGGAAACATTTTGACAAGAACTCACAGGCTTGGAATTTTGTTTTCTACTAGAGAGCATTCAGATCAGAGAGTCAAACCTTTTGGAACTGAGTCAGACCTGACCCGTAATGCCGCCAGTCTGTGGGCATGTTATAACATCTTACAGTGGCATTCTAATTCTCTACAATTTGCTAACAAAGACTAATGATTTAAATAATTCAGTCTATCTGCTCTTGACCACTGTTCATCTTCCTGCTGTTCCTCAAAGCTCTGTTTGTTCCCCATTTCTTCTCTTGTTTCAAACCTCTCACTGTTCTGAGTGCCTTTTATTTAAACAGAAATTGGATACCTACTGGGTAAATTTCTGCAGGGAGTCTTTTAATGTTAGACTGTTGCAATTTCCCCCAGGAATATGCTAATAATTACAATGACTTGGGACCTGGACTTTGTTATCTAAGGAGGAGGAATTGTGTGAGAAAAAGAGAAAAATAATTCTCAACTCTTTACACCACTGAAAAGAAAACGAAAAAGAACAAAACAATAAAGGAGAAAGGAAAAAGTTATTTGTAAAACACAGGCTGGAAATAGACAGGTGCTTAGAAATAGCGACTGTGGCCACTGGTCTTTGTGTAGGCTCTTAGGAAAAGCCCGGCATAAAGGAAAAATGGTGAACTTTGGACCCAGGGGGCAGCCAGCTGAGTTCTGGCTTCTGCAGTTATGGCAATGGAGCAACATCTCCTGGTGCTCCTGTGGAGCAGAAGTGGGACCTCCTGGAGTCCTCTGTCACCTCTGCTAGAAGTATGGGTGGCTAGAAGAAGAATGGCAACTTCACAATCCTGAAATTGCTGGTTAAAATTGGCTTAAGGGACCTCTGGCTTTTTGTTTCTTGTTTTTGTTTAAGAGACAACTTTTTGAAATGAATGGCATGGAAACATTTCTGAGAAATAAATACGGTTATCTTAGAGCCCAGTTTGCACTGCGGTGAAGCCACATTCACGCACAGCTTGATCAATGGCACAGTCCTAGCCTAAGGCTGTTTGCCAAGTGGATTATTTAACCTGACCCAGGGTCTTCTACTTTTATTACCAAGCAACTTCAGCAGTCACAGATTGACTAGGTCTGACCCTTCATCACGAAATTCTGAATACACAGTTTTGTAAGCTTGTGTCAACCAAGATGAAGGAAAAAGAGATTCCTTTTTAGAATTCCTATAGGAGCAATGGGGCAAAAGAATTATTCCCACATACTGATGTGAAAATTGAAGCCTTGGAAACAAGAAGGAGTTTGCCCACGATGGAACCAAAATCAAGTCCCGGCAGGACCCAGGGTCCTTAAATTCTTTGCTTGTTTTTACAAGTCAGGTTTCTGAAGCTCTAGTTTTGATGATTTAAGGGATTCTTCTTGGGCAAAGGTGTTAAGAAAGCCTACAAACTAAAATCATGAATCCACTTTAATTAAAGTAGTAATAATAAAAAACCCAATGCCCAGAAGTACTTCTTAGAGTTTCACAGAAGGGTAAGTTCTCAAAAGCAACCAAATAATGATAATAATGGTAATATCAGAGCAACACCAGGGGGAAAATATGTTCACAGCCCGGGGCAAATAAACCTTTGAAGCCAAAATCAGTCAAAGGGAGAAATAAAGTGGTAGAAACCCATTTATTGCTACAAGCAGTCATCTACTCCTACTCACCTGTGTCTCCTGCGACTGACTGCCAAGGCCCGACCAAACTTCTCTGGTCCCACTGCATGCTCACTCTCCACCACCTTGTAATCACTTACTGATACGGACATGGACTGCTTCTCTCTACCCCTTGGAAACACCTATTAATATGCAGATGCAATAAGGCCAGGTGAGAGATTCTGAAAATATTGCAATTTTACCCACAATCATTAATAACAATATAACATTTATTGAATTGTGTATATAAGTGCAAAGCACTTTATATGAGTTATCTCAATTATTTATTTCCTCTTGAATGTTGAGGAAGCACAGAGAGTTTAACAATCTTCCCCAAAGTCACAGAGCTTGTAATTGATTTTCAGAATTTAAACCCAGGCCATCTGACACCAGTGTGAGTTCCTAATCACTCCACTCCATTCTACTACACTTCCACACTGTAATTTAAAATATATATATTAAATCCTTTTATACTATAGAAATAATGAAATGCGAGTAAGTTATTTAAAAATCTACTAACTGGACATTGGAAGGGAAAAAGATGGTGGCGTGAACGTGTGGGGGAAATCTCCTCCCAAAACCACATATATTTTGAAAATACAGCAAATACAACTATTCCTAAAAGAGTGACCAGAAGTAACAGTACACCAGCCAGTCTACATCTGCGAGAAGTCAACATCTCATGGAAAAAGGTAAAGTAAAAAGCCATGACCTGGCAGGATCCGAGAACTCCCCTGACCCCAGATCACTGGCAGGAAGAAAAGAATCAGAGCAGGGAGGGAGTGGAAGCACAGGACTGCTAAATACCCAGTCCTAGAAATCTACCCTGGGAACACAGACCCACATTGCATGATGCTCTGGGGATTAGAGGGCCTGACAAGTAAAGTCTGAGACTAAGGCTGTAAACAGGTTCCCACAACCGGCTGCCTAGAAACAAAATAAAAGCAGGCACTTTAAAAGTCTTAAAGGGGCAAGGGATTAGGAGAAGGCACAGGTGGACAAAATCGTCCTAGCACACTTGGCCTAGCAGGCTGGGAACTTTCAGGAGCTTCAGGCACCCAATACCCCTGGATGGCAACACAGCCCTGAGGACCCTCACCATGATAAGCAGCCTGCCGCTCCTTCCTGTGTGCGGACACCTGCATGCAAACCAGCTGTTCCCACCATTGCTGCAGAGCAGCTGGAGGGCAGCCCCACCTACAGCAACTACACAGCTTAATGCAGAGGCATCTCCCTGCACACGGCTAACTGGCCCAGACACAGATGCTGCTCCCTGCGCACGGTTGACTTGCACAGACAGCAGAGACGCACTGAGACTGGGAGGCACAAAAGGGCTTTGTTCTCACAGCAGAAACTGCGCTGCTCGCCTGCAAACCCGCCAGTGCCCTAGGCCATTCCGAGGGCCACCCCACCCATAGCAGCTTAGGATATCAACCCAGAGGCTGCTCCCTGCTTGCAGTTAATCGGCACAGACAGCGGAGATGGGCACTGAGACTGGGAGCCACGAAAGGGTGTTGTCCTTGTGGCAGACACACACGCCACTCACCTGAGACCCCTGCCATCTCCCTAGGCCATCCCAAGGGCCACCCCACCATGGCAGTTTAGTGGATTAACCCAGAGGCCACTCCCTGTATGTGGTTAACTGGCACAGACAGCAGAGACAGGCAAGCAGGAAGGGACTTTGTCCTCCCAGCTGACACCCATGCCACTTGCCAGCACACACTACCATCACTCCACGACTATGAAAAGGCAGAAGAACCTTGCTCAATACAAAATCCCTCAAACACCAGAAAGAGTGCTCAGTGAGACTGAAATCACCAATCTTCCCAAAAAATAATTCTAAATAAAATTCATAAGCATGCTAATGGAGCTACAGAAAAATATTCAGGAGCTAAGGGATGAATTCGAAAGGAAGATAACTGAAATGAAAAAAGCAGTGGAGGGATTTAAAAGCAGATTAGGTGAGGTGGAGGAGACAGTTAATGGATTAGAAATCATTGAACAGGAATACAGAGAAGCTGAGGCTGAGAGACAAAAATGGATCTCTAGGAATGAAAGAATATTAAGAGAACTGTGTGACCAATCCAAACGGAAAAATATTCATATTATAGGGGTACCAGAAGAAGAAGTGAGACAAAAAGGGATAGAAACTGTCTTTGAAGAAATAATTGCTGAAAACTTCCCCAAGCTGGGGAAGGAAATAGTCCCTCAGGCCATGGAAGTCCACAGATCTCCCAACACAAAGGACCCTAGGAGGAAACACCAAGACATATAATAATTGAAATGGCAAAGATCAAAGACAATGACAGAGTATTAAAAGCTGCCAGAGAGAGAAAATAGATCACCTACAAAGGAAAACCCATCAGGCTATCATCAGACTTCTCAGAAAAAATTACAGGCCAGAAGGGAGTGGCATGATATATTCAAAGCAAGGAAACAGAAGGGCCTCAAACCAAGTATACACTACCTAGAAAGATTATCATTTAAATTTGAAGCAGGGATTAAACAATTCCCAAATAAGCAAAAATTGAGGGAATTTACCTCCCACAAACGATTTCTACAGTGTATTTTAAAGTGACTGCTCTAGATGGAAGTGTGCCAAAGACTAAATAGCTGTCTTCTGAGAAAATGAAACCACAGCAAACAACTAAATACTAATCAAAATTAAATCAGCTACCCACAAAGTCAGTCAAGAGATACACAAAGAGTCCAGAATATGATACCTAACATATAAAGAGTGGAGGAGGAAGAAAAAGAATGGAGAGAAAAAAGAATTATAGCAAAATAAGTGAGTTAAGGTAGTCTGCTAGACAGTAAAGAAGCTGCCCTTGAAACCTTGGTAACCATGAATCCAAAGCCTGCAACGGCACTAAGTACATATCTATGCATAATCACCCTAAATGTAAATGGACTGAATGCACCAATCAAAAGACACAGAGTTACAGAATGGATAAAAAAGCAAGACCCATCTATGTGCAGCCTACAAGACACTCACTTCAAACACAAAGACATACACAAAATAAAAGTGAAGAGATGGAAAAAGATATTTCATGTAAACAATAGGGAGAAAAAAGCAGGTATTGCAGTACTTGTATCAGACAAATAGACTTCAAAACAAAGAAAGTCACAAGAGACAAAGAAGGACATTACATAATGATAAAGGGGACAGTCCAAGAAGAGGATATAATCATTATAAATATCTATGCACCCGGGACTTCCGGGAAGACGGCGGTGTGAGCAGGGCGGCAGAAATCTCCTCCAAAAACTATATAAATCTATGAAAACACAGCAACTACAACTATTCCTAAAAGAGAAATCGGAGCACAGCGTGCAGCCACACCTGGGAGGACTCAGCACCCCGCGAGGCGGGTAAGATACAGAGCTGCGAACCAGCGGCACCCGAACACTCACCCAGCCCAGCGCGCCGGCGGGAGGAGAGGATTTGGAGCCAGGAGGGAGTGGAAGACGAGGTCCGCGAAATAACCAGCCCTGGTGGTCTGCGCCGGGAGTGCCGGGCGCGCTGACACACATCGTGCGGTGCATAAGACATTGGAGAGGCAGAAGGTGCAGGTTTTGAGCCAGGAAGGCGCCGGGACCGTGCAGCCAGCGCCCAGGGACAAGAGAAAAGCGTGCGCCATTTGTAGCAGTCTCGGAGAGGCAGGGGGCCCAGCGAGGGAACACCATCGCCCCGTCAGGCTCAGCCCTGCAGGCTGGAAGTCCTGGGGAACTTCGGTCCCCTTCGCTAGTGGCAGAGAGAAGGGAGCAACCACGCTGGAACTTTATACAGAAAACAATAGCATCCCATTCATTCCTACCCCGCCCAGACCTACAAAAAAAGCGGCGTCGGCTGCAGCTGAGAATTAGTGGAGCAACAGCGACACCTACAGCACCCTTAGAGAATCCACTCCAGGTGGGCTTTTTTTTTTTTTTTGCTCATTTGTGTTATTTCTTGCTTTTTTGCTCGTTTGTGTTATTTCTTGTTTTTTTTTGCTCGTCTGTTTTATTTCTTGCACTTTTTTTTCTTTTTTCACCTTCCTTTTCTTTCATTTCTTTCTTTCTTCTTTCTCTCTTTTCTTTCTCTTCCTTCTTTTTTTTTTTTTTTTTTTTTGGCTTGTTTGTTTTTGGTGGTGCTTTTTTTTTCTTTTCTTTTTAAACCTTAAAGAGCCCAGCTGACATACGTGGCACCTACCAGCGACCACTGCTGTCAACATGACAAGACAGAAGAATATGATACAGACAAAAATCACCAAGATCCAGAGACCCTCTGAGAAGGGATGGAAATGCACCATCTTCCTGAAAAAGAATTCGGAATAAAAGTCATAACCATGCTGATGGATCTACAGAGAAATATGCAAGAGCTAAGGGAGGAAGTGAGGGAAGTCAGGAAAGATAATGCAGAAATTAGACAACCATCGATGGGCTCAGCAACAGACTGGACGAGATGCAAGAGACTGTTAATGCAGTAGAAATCAGAGAACAGGAATACAAAGCAGCTGAGGCAGAGAGAGATAAAAGTATCTCTAGGAATGAAAGAATATTAAGAGAACTGTGTGACCAATCCAAACGGAACAATTTTCGCATTATAGGAGTACCAGACGAAGAAGAGAGAGAAAAAGGAATAGAAAGTGTCTTTTAAGAAATAATTGCTGAAAACTTCCCCATGCTGGGGAAGGAAATAGTCTCACAGTCCATGGAAGCGCACAGATCTCCTAACACAAGGGACCCCAGGAAGACAACACCAAGACACATAATAATTAAAATAGCAAAGATCAAAGATAAGGACAGAGTATTAAAGGCAGCTAGAGAAAGAAAAAAGATCACCTTCAAAGGAAAACCCATCAGACTAACATCAGACTTCTCAACGGAAACCTTACAGGCTAGAAGAGAATGGCATGATATATTTAATGCAATGAAACAGAAGGGCCTCGAACCAAGAATACTGTATCCAGCACGATTATCATTTAAATATGACGGCGGGATTAAACAATTTCCAGACAAGCAAAAGCTGAGAGAATTTGCCTCCCATAAACCACCTCTACAGGACATCCTAAAGGAACTGCTCTAGAGGGAAGCACTCCTAAGGCTAAAAAGCTTTCACCAGAGAAAATAAAATCATAGCAAAGAAAGCAGACCATCCAAAACTAACTAAAGGCAAAGAGTAAAACACCTAGTATATAAAGAATGGAGGAGGAAGAATAAGAAGGGAGAGAAATAAAGAAACATCAGACTGTGTTTACAATAACTTAACAAGACAGTTAAGTTAGATTGTTAGATAGTAAAGAAGCAACCTTGAACCTTTGGTAACCACGAATCTAAAGCCAGCAATGGCAATAAGTACATATCTTTCCATAATCACCCTAAACGTAAGTGGACTGAATGCACCAATCAAAAGACACAGAGTAACAGAATGGATAAAAAAGCAAGACCCATCTATATGCTGCCTACAAGAAACTCACCTCAGACGCAAAGATATCCCAGATTAAAAGTGAAGGGATGGAAAAAGATATTTCATGCAAATAACAAGGAGAAAAAAGCAGGTGTTGCAGTACTTGTATCAGACAAAATAGACTTCAAAAGGAAGAAAGTAGCAAGAGATAAAGAAGGACATTACATAATGATAAAGGGGTCAATCCAACAAGAGGATATAACCATTTAAAATATATATGCACCCAACACAGGGGCGCCGGCATTTGTGAAACAAATACTAACAGAATTAAAGGAGGAAATAGACAGCAATGCATTCATCTTAGGTGACTTCAACACACCACTCACTCCAAGGGACAGATCAACCAGACAGAAAATAAGTAAAGACACAGAGGCACTGAACAACACACTAGAACAGATGGACCTAACAGACATCTACAGAACTCTACACCCAAAAGGAACAGGATACACATTGTTCTCAAGTGCACATGGAACATTTTCCAGAATAGACCACATACTAGGCCACAAAAAGGATCTCAGTAATTTCAAAAATATTGAAATTCTACCAACCAACTTCTTGGATCATAAAGGAATTAAACTAGAATTAAACTTTAGAAAGAAAACAAAAAGGCTCACAAATACATGAGACTTAACAACGTTCTCCTAATTAATGGGTCAATGACCAAATCAAAACAGAAATCAGAGTATATGGGGATAAATGACAACAACAACACAAAGCCACAGCTTCTATGGGATGCAGGAAAGGCAGTTCTAAGAGGAAAGAATATTGCAATCCAGGCCTATCTAATGAAAGAAGAACATTCCCAAACGAATAGTCTAAAGACACAATTACTGAAATTGGAAAAAGAAGAACAAATGAGACCCAAAGTCACCAGAAGGATGGACATAATAAAGATCAGAGAAGAAATAAATAAAATTGGGAAGAAGGAAACAATAGAAAAAATCAATGAAACCAAGAGCTGGTTCTTTGAAAAAATAAACAAAATAGATAAACCCCTAGCCAGACTCATTAAGAGAAAAAGAGAATCTACACAAATAAACACAATCAGAAATGAGAAAGGAAAAATCACGACGGATCCCACAGAAATACAAAGAATTATAAGAGAATATTATGAGAATCTATATGCTAACAAGCTGGAAAACCTAGAAGAAATGGACAACTTTTTAGAAAAATACAACCTTCCAAAACTGACCAAACAAGAAACAGAAAAACTAAACAGACCAATCACCAGCAACGAAATTGAAGCGGTAATCAAAAAACTACCCAAGAACAAAACCCCCGGACCAAATGGATTCGCCTCTGAGTTCTACCAGACATATAGAGAAGAAATAATACCCATTCTCCTTAAAGTTTTACAAAAAATGGAAGAGGAGGGAAGACTTCCAAACTCATTCTATGAAGCCAGCAACACTCTAATACCAAAACCAGGCAAAAACTTCACCAAAAAAGAAAACTATAGACCAATATCCCTGATGAACGTGGATGCAAAAATACTCAGCAAAATATTAGCAAACCGAATTCAAAAATACATCAAGAGGATCATACACCATGATCAAGTGGGATTCATCCCAGGGATGCAAGGATGCTACAACATTCGAAAATCCATCAACATCATCCACCACATCAACAAAAAGAAGAACAAAAACCACATGATCATCTCCATAGATGCTGAAAAAACATTTGACAAAATTCAGCATCCATTCCTGATTAAAACTCTCAACAAAATGGGTATAGAGGCAAGTACCTCAACATCATAAAGGCCATATATGACAAACCCACAGCTAACATCATACTTAACAGCGAGAAGCTGAAAGCTTTTCATCTAAGATCGGGAGCAAGACAGGGATGCCCACTCTCTCCACTGTTATTCAACATAGTACTGGAGGTCCTAGCCACGGTAATCACACAAAACAAAGACATACAAGGCATCCAGATTGGTAAAGAAGAAGTCAAATTGTCACTATTCGCAGATGACATGATATTGTACATAAAAAACCCTAAAGACTCCATTCCAAAACTACTAGAACTAATATCTGAATTCAGCAGTTGCAGGATACAAAATTAACACACAGAAATCTGTTGCTTTCCTATACACTAACGATGAACTAACAGAAAGAGAAATCAGAAAAACAATTCCATTCACAATTGCATCAAAAAGAATAAAATACCTAGGAATAAACCTAACGAAGGAAGTGAAAGACCTGTACTCTGAAAACTACAAGACACTCCTAAGAGAAATTAAAGAGGACACTAACAAATGGAAATGCATCCCATGCTCTTGGCTAGGAAGAATAAATATTGTCAAAATGGCTATACTACCTAAAGCAATCTACAGATTCAATGCAATCCCTATCAAACTACCAACAGCTTTCTTCAATGAACTCAAACAAATAATTCTAAAATTCATATGGAACCACAAAAGACCCCGAATAGCCAAAGCAATCCTGAGAAAAAATAAAACCGGGAGAATTACACTCCCTGACTTCAAGCTCTACTACAAAGCCACAGTAATCAAGACAATTTGGTATTGGCACAAAAACAGACCCACAGATCAGTGGAACAGAACAGAAAATCCAAACATCAACCCAAACACATACAGTCAATTAATATTTGATAAGGGAGCCTTGGATATACATTGGGGAGATGATGGCCTCTTCAGCAGCTGGTGTTGGAAAAACTGGACAGCTACATGTAAGAGAATGAAATTGGATTACTGTCTAACCCCACACACAAAGGTAAACTCAAGGTGGATCAAAGACCTGAATGTAAGTCATGAAACTATAAAACTCTTAGAAAAAAATATAGGCAAAAAGCTCTTGGACATAAACATGAGCGAGTTCTTCATGAACATATCTCCCCGAGCAAGGGAAACAAAAGCAAAAATGAACAAGTTGGACTATATGAAGCTGAAAACCTTCTGTACAGCAAAGGACACCATCAGTAGAACAAAAAGACTTCCTACAGTATGGGTGAATATATTCATAAATGACGTATCCGATAAGGGGTTGACATCCAAAATATATAAAGAACTCACGCACCTCAACAAACAAAAAGCAAATAATCCAATTAAGAAATGGGCAGAGGACATGAATAGACACTTCTGCAAAGAAGAAATTCAGATGGCCAACAGGCACATGAAAAGATGCTCCATATCACTAATCATCAGAGAAATGCAGATTAAAACCACAATGAGATACCACCTCACACCAGTGAGGATGGCCAACATCCAAAACACAAACAACAAATGTTGGCGAGGATGTGGAGAAAAGGGAACCTTCCTACACTGCTGGTGGGAATGTAAATTAGTTTAACCATTGTGGAAAACAGTATGGAGGTTCCTCAAAAAACTCAAAATAGAAATACCATTTGACCCAGGAATTCCACTCCTAGGAATTTACCCTAAGAATGCAGCAGCCCAGTTTGAAAAAGACAGATGCACCCCTATGTTTATCGCAGCACTATTTACAATAGCCAAGAAATGGAAGCAACCTAAGTGTCCATCAGTAGATGAATGGATAAAGAAGAGGTGGTAAATATACACAATGGAATATTATTCAGCCATAAGAAGAAAACGAATCTTACCATTTGCAACAACATGGATGGAGCTAGAGGGTATTATGCTCAGTGAAATAAGCCAAGCTGAAAAAGACAAGTACCAAATGATTTCACTCATATGTGGAGTATAAGAACTAAGGAACAAACAAACAAACAAACAAACAAACAAAAACTGAAGGAACAAAACAGCAGGAGACTCACAGAACCCAAGAACGGACAAATAGTTACCAAAGGGAAAGGGACTGGGGAGAATGGGTGGGAAGGGAGGGGCAAGGGGGAAGAAGGGACATTACGATTAGCAGATGTAATATTGGGGGGGCACGGGGAGGGCTGTACAACCCAGAGAGGACAAGTAGTGACTCTATGGCACCTCACTACACTGATGGACAGTGACTGTAATGGGGTTGGTGAGGGGGACCTGATGAAGGGGGTAGTGTAATCACCATAATATTACTCATTTAATTATAGGTTAATGATATCAAAATAAACTTATTAAAAAAATCTATGCACCCAGCACAGGAGCTACTACATCTGTGAAACAAATATTAAAAGAATTAAAGGGGGAAATAGAATGCAATGCATTCATTTTAGTAGACTTCAACACACCACTCACTCCAAAGGACAGATCAACCAGACAGAAAATAAGTAAGGACACAGAGGCACTGAACCACACACTAGAACAGATGGACCTAACAGACATCTACAGAACTCTACAACCAAAAGCAGCAGGATACACATTCTTCTCAGGTGCACATGGAACATTTTCCAGAATAGACCACATTCTAGGGCACAAAAAGAGCCTCAGCAGATTCTGAAAGACTGGAACTGTACAACTAAAATCCTCATATCACAAAGGTATAAAACTAGAAATAAATGTACAAAGAAAACAAAAAGGCTCACAAACAGATGGAGGCTTAACAACATGTTCCCAAATAATAAATGGATCAATGACCAAATTATAACAGAAATCAAGCAATATATGGAGACAAACGAAAACAATAGCACAATGCCCAACTTCTGTGGGATGCACTGAACGCAGTTCTAAGAGAAAAGTATACTGTAATCTAGGCCTACTTAAAGAAGAAAGAACAATCCCAAATGAATAGTCTTAATTCACAATTATTGAAACTACAAAAAGAAGAACAAATGAGGCCCAAAGTCAGTAGAAGGAGGGACATAATAAAGATCAGAGAAGAAATAAATAAAATTGAGAAGAATAAAACAACAGAAAAAAATCAATGAAACCAAGAGTCGGTTCTTTGAAAAAATAAACAAAATAGATAAACCCCTAGCCAGATGTATTAAGAGAAAAAGAGAATCTACACACATAAACAGAATCAGAAATGAGAAAGGAAAAATGATGATGGACCCTACAGGAATACAAAGAATTGTAAGAGAATACTATGAGAATCTATATACTAACAAGCTGGAAAACCTAGAAGAAATGGACAACTTCTTAGAAAAATACAACCTTCCAAGACTGACCAAGCAAGAAGCAGAAAAACTAAACAGACCAATCACCAGCACAAAATTGAATCGGTAATCAAAAAGCTACCTAAGAAAAAACCCCCAGGCCAGATGGATTCACCTCTGAATTCTACCAGACATATAGAGAAGAAATAATACCCATTCTCCTTAAAGTTTTCCAAAAAATAGAAGAGGAGGGAATACTTCCAAACTCATTCTATGAAGCCAGCATCACTCCAATACCAAAACCTGGCAAAGACCTCACCAAAAAAGAAAATTACCGACCAATATCCCTGATGAACATAGATGCAAAAATACTCAACAAAATATTAGCAAGCCAAATTCAAAAATACATCAAGAGGATCATACACCATGATCAAGAGGGATTCATCTCAGGGATGCAAGGACGGTACAACATTCGAAAATCCACAAATATCATCCACTATATCAATAAGGAGAAGGACAAAAATCACATGATCATTTCCACAGATGCTAAAAAAGCATTTGACAAAATTCAACACCCATCATAATAAAAACTCTCAATAAAATGGGTATAGAGGGGCAATTGCCTCAACATAATAAACGCCATATATGAAACAGAAAATCTGAACAGACCGATTACCAGAAATGAAATTGAATTTGTTATCAAAAACACTACCCAAGATAGGGACAATAAATGCTGGTGGGATGCAGAGAAAGGAGAACCCTCCTACACTGCTGGTGGGAATGTAAAATAGTTCAACCATTGTAGAAAGCAGTATGGAGGTTCCTCAAAAAACTAAAAATAGAAATACCATTTGACCCGCTACTAGGAATTTACCCTAAAAATGCAGGATCCCAGTTTCAAAAAGACATATGCACCCCTATGTTTATCGCAGCACTATTTACAATAGCCAAGAAATGGAAGCAACCTAAGTGTCCATCAGTAGATGAATGGATAAAGAAGAAGTGGTACATATACACAATGGAATATTATTCAGCCATAAGAAGAAAACAAATCCTACCATTTGCAACAATATGGATGGAGCTTGAGGGTATTATGCTCAGTGAAATAAGCCAGGTGGAGGAAGACAAGTACCAAATGATTTCTCTCATCTGTGGAGCATAAAAACAAAGCAAAAACTGAAGGGATAAAACAGGAGCAGACTCACAGAACCCAAGAATGCACTAACAGTTACCAAAGGGAAAGGGACTGGAAAGGGTGGGTGGGAAGGGAGGGATAATGGGAATAAGGGGCATTACGATTTGTACACATAACATGGGTGGGGCATGGGGAAGGCAGTATAGCACAGAGAGGACAAGTACTGACTCCATAGCCTCTTACTATGCTGATGGACAGTGACTGTAATGGGGTATGTGGTGGAGACTTGATAATGGGGGAAATCTAATAAACACAATGTTGCTCATGAGATTGTATATTAATGATACCAAACAAAAATAATAAAAAATTAAAAAAACTCCCCAAGAACAAAAACCTGGATCAGACGGTTTCACTGCTGAATTTTATCAGACATTTAGAGAACATATAACACCCATTCTCCTTAAAGTTTTACAAAAAATAGAAGAGGGAATACTTCCAATCTCATTCTATGAAACCAGCATCACTCTAATACCAAAAAAGGCAAAGACACCACAAAAAAAGAAAACTACAGACCAAATATCCCAGATGAACATAGATGCAAAAATACTCAACAAAATATTAGCAAGCCAAATTCAAAAATACATCAAGAGGATCATACATCATGATCCAGTGGGATTCATCCCAGAGATGCAAGGAAGGTACAGCATTCAAAAATCCACAAATATCATCCACTATATCAATAAAAAGAAGGATAAAAATCACATGATCATTTCCATAGATGCTAAAAAAGCATTTGACAAAATTCAACACCCATCATAATAAAAACTCTCAATAAAATGGGCATAGAGGGGCAATTGCCTCAACATAATAAAGGCCATATATGACAAACACGCAGCCAACATCATACTTAGCAGTGAGAAGCTGAAAGTTTCCTCTAAGATCGCAAAAAAGACAAGGATGCTCACTCTCTCTCCTTTTATTCAACACAGTACTGGAGGTCCTAGTTATGGCAATCAGACAACACAAAGAAATAAAAGGCATCCAGATTGATAAGGAAGAAGTCAAATTGTCCCTGTTTGCAGATGACATGATATTGTACATAAAAAACCCTAAAGAATCCACTCCAAAACTATGAGAACTAATATCTGAATTCAGCAAAGTTGCGGGATACAAAATCAATAAAGAGATATCTGTTGCATTCCTATACACTAACAATGAACTAGCAGAAATATAAATCAGGAACACAAGTTCATTCACAATTGCATCAAAAAGAATAAAATACCTAGGAATAAACCTAATCAAGGAAGTGAAAGACCTATACCCTGAAAACTACAAGACACTCTTGACAGAAATTAAAGAGGCCACTAATAAATAGAAATTCATCCCATGCTCTTGGCTAGGAAGAATTAAAATAGTCAAAATGGTCAACTTGCCTAGAGCAATCTACAGATTCAATGAAATCCCTATCAAAATACCAACAGCATTCTTCAACAAACTGAAACAAATAG
The DNA here is from genome assembly GCA_032199065.1 of Smutsia gigantea. Taxonomy (NCBI): domain Eukaryota; kingdom Metazoa; phylum Chordata; class Mammalia; order Pholidota; family Manidae; genus Smutsia; species Smutsia gigantea. The sequence continues at coordinate 433,022 of JAVSCE010007073.1, forward strand.
TTCTCAAATTCATATGGAACCACAAAAGACTCCAAATAGCCAAAGCAATCCTGAAAAGGAAGAAAAAAGCAGGGGGGATTATGCTCCCTAACTTCAAGCTCTACTACAAAGCCGCTGTACTCAAGACAATTTGGTACTGGCACAAGAACAGACCCATAGACCAATGGAACAGACTAGAGAGTCCAGATATTCACTCAAGCATATATGGTCAATTAATATATAATAAAGGAGCCATGGATACACAATGGGGAAATTAGCCCCTTCAACAGCTGGTGTTGGCAAAACTGGACAGCTACATGTAAGAAAATGAAAGTGGATTATTGTTTAACCCCATACACAAAAGTAAACTCGAAATGGATCAAAGACCTGAATATGTCATGAAACCATTAAACTCTTAGAAGAAAACATAAGGAAAACTCTCTAGAATGTAAACATGAACAACTTTTTCATGAACATATCTCCCTGTGCAAGGGAAACAAAAGCAAAAATGAACAAGTGGGACTATATCAAGCTGAAAAGCTTCTGTACAGCAAAGGACACCATCAGTAGAATAAAAAGGCATCCTACATTATGGGAGAATATATTCATAAATGACATATCCGATAAGGGGTTGACATCCAAATTATATAAAGAGCTCATGTGCCTCAACAACCAAAATGCAAATAATCGATTAAAAAATGGGTGGAGGATCTGAACAGACACTCCTCCAAAGAAGAAATTCAGATGGCCAACAGGCACATGAAAAGATGCTCCATATTGCTCATCATCAGAGAAATGCAAATTAAAACCACAATGAGATATCACCTCACACCAGTTAGAATGGCCAACATCCAAAAGACAAATAACAACAAATGCTGTCGAGGATGTGGAGGAAGGGGAATGCTCCTACACTGCTCGTGGGAATGTAAAATAGTTCAACCATTGTGGAAAGCAGTATGGAGGTTCCTCAAAAAACTAAAAATAGAAATACAATTTGACCCAGCAATTCCACTACTAGGAATTTACCCTAAGAATACAGCAGCCCAGTTTCAAAAAGACATATGCACCCCATGTTTATCGCAGCACTATTTACAGCAGCCAAGAAATGGAAGCAACCTCAATGTCCATCAGTGGATGAATGGATAAAGAAGATGTGGTACATATACAGAATGGAATATTATTTAGCTATAAGAAGAAAACAAATCCTACCATTTGCAACAACATGGATGGAGCTAGAGGATTTTATGCTCAGTGAAATAAGCCGGGTGGAGAAAGACAGTAGCAAATGATTTCACTCATCTGTGGAGTATAACAACAAAGCAAAAACTAAAGGAACAAAACAGCAGCAGACTCACAGAACCCAAGAATGGACTAATAGTTACCAAAGGGAAAGGGACAGGGGAGGGTGCGTGGGAAGAGAGGGAGAAGGAGAATAAGGAGCATTATGATTAGCACACAGAATGTAGGGGGTAGGCACGGGGAAGGCTGTACAACACAGAAAAGACAAGTAGTGACTCCAAAGAGAAGACAAGTAGTGACTCTATAGCATCTTAGTATGCTTATGGACAGTGACTGTAATGGGGTATGTGGTGGGGACTTGATAATGGGGAGAATCTAGTAACCACAAGGTTGCTCATGTGATTGTATATTAATGATACCATAATAATAAAAAAAATCTAACTGTATCACTGTGTAGACAGAAGAACTACTATCCACCGCCCTCCACTGAGCTCCTACAGTGAGTCAGGTACCCCAGCAGGTTACTGTGCATGTATTATCTCCATTCTTCACCACAAACCTGAAAGAAATAATATCCCCATTTTATATATGAATAAAAAGATTTTCAATCACCTGCCCAAGATTACATTTGAGCAACAGATTGAGCTGGGGAATGAGCCCAAATGTGCATGATTGCAAAGGAACAGCTTTTTTCCATGTGACCATGCTGTTTTTTCAAGTTGTTTTTGAAGTGCAGCTTTAGTTTCACCAAAAAAGAATAGGTCCCAAATCTCTATTCCTCGTCCCTGACCTTACTTTCCTAGTAAAGTTGTTAATGAACTCAAAGTATTAGAGGCATTGTCTTCAGAAAACCTGAAGTAAAGCAACAGGTAACCTGAAGGGAAGATGGTAGTCTGTCTTTCTAACTTAGGTTACCGTCATTAGTTGAGTAACTTGATTTTAATTTGTTAATACTTGAATGAGTGCAAAATGAATGAATGGATAGGTTAGTGTAACTCTGGGGGTAAAATCTTGAGGCAGAATACCTTTGAAATGGAAATCAGTCAGAGGGAGAAATAAAGTTTATGAAACCCATTATTTCTTACAAGCAGTCGTCCTGTCTCTCTCTCAATCTGGCTGCAGCAGAAGAGAGCTCCACCCAACCTCTCTAGTCCAGATAAACCTTCTCTCACCCTTGTAATTACCTAATTATATGGAGATGAACTACTTCTCTCCACCTCTTGGAAACACCTATTGATATGCAGATGAACTAAAGCCAGAAGAGAGATTCTGGAAATACTGGTTTTACGCACAGTGAGCAAAAGAGATAACCTAACATCTACTGAATGTCCAGTATGTAGCAGGCACTGTGCAAAGTGATTTCATATTCTGATTTTATGTCCTTTCCACAAAAGTTCTGCAGTTAAGTGGCTGTTTTCATTATTGCTGTATTTAAGGATGAGGGTCTCAGGCTTAGATAGGTTAAGTGAATTGCTCAGTTTCAGATTGTGAATGCGACAGTTTAGAATTAGACCTCAAGGGGCTTTGACTCCAAAGTTCAAGGTGTTCCATCCATGTTTAAATTTCTCTTTAAAAAGAATTTGTAAGTGTTTAGATACAAAAGAACATTTTAGAAATATCGTTAGGAATAAAAAACAACCATATTAAGTAGCACCCAAATATTCATGCCCCCAGTTCATAAATAAAATATTATCTTAAATTTTAAATTTCCATTAGTGCCATTTATATCCCACCCCCTTCCTTTCTTTCTCAGCAGGTTCCTTTATAGTTTCATATTTTATATTCTTAAGTGATGTATTATCTAGCTATGTGTGCTTTTGAACTTAAAATAAATTGCATCAAACTATGCATTTTTATCTTATTTGCTCTCCTGACATTGTCCCTGATAGTCATCCATAGCATTGATTAAAGTGGTATTTAATTTTTTTCACAGTTGTATAATACTCCATTATAAAACTGGTAATTTGTTTTTTCACTCTACTTTTGATGGGTATTATATTTTTCCATTTTCATTTTTATTTTTTGCTATTGCAAAGGAGCGCTGATAAAGCCATGTGATATACACCTCCTAGACTATATCTGAGCATGTCATAGAGCCATGAAGTTTACACAGTTTTGGTTTGTGAGATAACACTATATTATTTTCCCAAGATGATGGAGTAATTTTTACTCCAACTTATTCTGAATAACACTGAATAATGTTACTAGCATTGTATAATCCCCTATATCCTCAAAAATATATTTGATATTGTTATATTGTAGTTTTTACTACTATGATTGGGAATTATATTTTATCGTAGTTTTAATTTCAATTTTTTTCTCATTATTGGTAAGGTTGAGCATCTTTTTATGTATTTTTACTGGCATTTCTTCTTCTGTGAAGTGCCTATTCACTTTTTATTTTTTGCCCACTTTTTTACTGGGTAAGTTGCCTTTTTCTTATCAAGTTGTAGTCCTTTTATACCTATTTTGGATATTAAATGTCATTTAATCTATTGCAAATAACTTCTTCCACCTTACAGAGTGAACTCATTATTTTGTGGACTTTTGATGAACTGAAGTTCTTAATTCTAATATATTCATATTTGTGAATCTTTTCCTTTATGATTTGTACACAAAGATAATCTTCCTAATCCAAAGTAATGAGGCAATTTTGCTTAAAGTTTTATAATTTTGCCTTCTGCATTTATATATTTAGTACAGCTAGAGTTGGTTTTTGCTTATAGTATTATACAGGATCCAATTAATTCATATTTCTTTATATAGAAAACCAGTTGTTCCAGCTGTATTTATTCTCAATCCATTTTTTTTCCCTCATGGCTCTGAAGTGCAAGTTTCATATAAATCTAGTTTCCATATATGTATGGATGTGTTTTGGGTTCTTTATTCTGCTTTACTAGTTCACTCATTTCTGTGATACTCCACTATCTTAATTTTTATAGTTTATAGTAAGACTTGATATCTGGTAAGGCAAGTCCAATTACTGTGCTCTTCTTAAGCAACGCCTTACTGTTCTTGTACATTTAATTTTTCCTATAAATTTTAAAATTAGCTTCTCCAACTCCCACAAACTCTGTTGGTATTTTTGAGTAGAATTCAATCACATTACTAGAGCAATTTGGTGAGAGTATCCCTTGGATATTGCATTTTTCTTACTAATTTGCAGACCATGTTTTTGGCATGGTTTTCTATTTATTTAAGTCTTTGAAAACAATTTCTTCAATGTAATTTTCTCCATGCAAGTTTTGCACCTGTATTGCTTTATTAATTCCTTTGTACTTCCTTTTTATTAAAACGCTATCTTTTAATAATTACCTTTTGTAAATTTTTTGAGGATGTATCAAATTGCAAGTGATGTTTTTTATCCTTTTAAAATCAGCTTTATATTTTAGAACAATTTTAGATTTACAGAAAAATTGGGAAAATAGTACAAATTCCTATAAATCCTCTATCCAGTTTCCCACATTATTAACTTATTATACTATAATGTATTTGTCATAATCAAGTGAATTAATAAATCAATATTGATATATTGTTATTAACTAAGTACATCCTTTATTCGAATTTCCTTAGTCTCCCTAATGTCCTTTGTCTCTTCCAGGATCTTCCCAGGTTACCACATTACATTTTGTCACCATGTTTCTTTAGATTCCAACTGGCTCTGACAGTTTTTAAGACTTTCCTTAATTTGATGACCTTAGCAATTTTGAAGAGTACTGGTTAGGTGTTCTGTAGAAACCTCTTTTGGGATTTATCTGATATTTTCCTCATGATTATGGGTAAAGGGGAAGAAAACCATAGAAGTGAAATGCTATTTTTATTACATTTTATCAAGAGGATCTATTGTGGACATTGACCTTGACTGCCTGGCTGAGATAGTGTTTGTCAGATTTCACCACTGTAGCATTCCTCTCTCATGTCCCTTTAGTATACTCTACTCCTTAGAAGGGAGCCACTATGCCTAGCCCAATCCGAAGGAGTGGGGGGTCATGTTCCACCTTTTCTGGTGGCCAAATACATGCATAAATTATTTGGAATTCTCCTGCAAAGGAGACTGTCTCTTCTTCCTCTTTTATTTATTAATTAAAGAATTAATATAGCATGGAGTCATGGATATTTAATTTATACTCTGTGTTATAATAATACAGCACTACTTTATATAGTTGCAGAAATTGTTCCATCTTTGGCCATTGAGAGCTCTTTCAATTGGCTACAGTGTTCCCTGACACACACCATCATTGTGGACTGTTTTCCCCTGCACACTGCCTTTGTTACTGAGACAAGTCCTTGGTCTCATTGCAAGAAAGAATTCAAGAATGGAAGCAGAAAAGCTGTTGAGCATTAAGAGTTTATTTGGAGATTTAGAGTTCAGTAAAAGGAAAAGTACATGCCTGAGAGTTGGGGCACAGGCAGACCCAGAGGGGGTCTGATGAGGCAACAACAGGAGCCTTTTTTATACTAGGGGAGATGACTATTTATTAAGTGAGATTGGGTATCAAAGGAAACAAGTGGAGACGTCCTGAAGTTTGGGCTTGCTCCATACCCACATCAGGCAAGGGAGATTTTTTTGACTATATTTGGTCCCTATAAGAACTGTCATTGAGCAGGGAGATATGATTTTTTACTATGCTAATGACAGAGGGGTGTGATTTTTATTATGTTAATGGCTTTGGGGGTGAAGCTTGGGTCAACTTCTCTATGTTGGAACCAGCTGGTGTTGGCTGGTCTGTTGTCTATATTCTCACTCCACAGCTTACACAGAATGTGTAGAATGTAAGCAAGCACCTAGCTGAACGTAAACGCTGGCCAAAGCCCCTGTCCCCCTCTCTGTTCATGTCCGGCTACCTAACCACTACAACACCTTTACAATGGAATTTTTTATATACTGATTTTACGTGTAGCTACCTGGATGAAATCTTTTGGCAATTCTCCTAATTTGCTTTTTTGTACAACCATGTTATCTTTGAATAATGATAGGTTTCTCCCTTTCAAATTATTATAGTTCTTGTACCTTTCACTTCTTTTGCCTTGTTGCACCTTTAGTATGATGGTGGCTGAAGTTGTTGATAGTGGGCACACTTGGTTTGTTTTGGATGGTACAAGCAATAATTTCAAATTTCACCACTGAGTAGGATATTTGCTGTGATTTAAAAAAAAAGATATCCTTTATTAAGTGGAAGGAGTTTCCTTCTATCCCTGGCTTGCTATCTTACTTTGTCCTAGAAACAGACCCTGAAATTCTTAATTAAATACAATAGTTTGTTTGTGAGGTGTTCTCAGGAAACATTGTAAGTGCAGTGCTTTGTGAATTAGGAAGAGAAGGAAACCAATAAAAGGTGTTCTATAAAGCCACTTACTACTGGGAGTCAGTGTAAAGCGATTCCTTAGTTATTCACACTGAGAATGAGGGAGATGGTGGAGGGCTGCAGGGAGGGAGGAGGGGACTAATTCTCTGGAATTTCTGGTCTACTTTGACGGCCACAAAACAAGAGAAAGGTCTTGGGTAGATGTTGGCAGGTGGAAGTCTGCCCTAAGTGTGCTGATGTGTGTGCAAGGGCATGTGCGCACCAATACCATTTGCAACGCTTCTGAAAATGCTTGTATTTCATTGTCTTGTTACAAAAAGCATGATCCCCTGGGCACGCTTCCCTAAGAATGTCCTCATAACAGCTCTGTCCTTGGCTGCAGAGATGAGAGGGAGCATGAGGAATAAGTTAGCTTCATCTCACTGTATCCTTACTCTGTTTCAACCCCAACCAGAGAATATGACAATCCACTTCTGATGCCAACCGCTTGGAGTCAGGGGCAGACCCCACTGGTTAAGGGCTCAGTCCTCCACAAGACAGCCCTCACTTCAGATGCCGGTCACAAGTGCAGCCCCCAGGCCCACCTGACTTCTGGTCAACTGGATATAAATTCTGGGTATGAGTTCCTTCAATCATCTCTGGTTCAATAATTCCCTAGAATGACTCACAGAGCTCGCTGAAAGTGCTCTACTTACTATTTAGGTTTTATTATAAAGGATACACGTAGGGTGAGGTATGGGAGGGTCTACAAACAGAGTTTTGGTGATATTGTGATTTATAATAAAAAATATATATATTTGATCTTTGCTGCCATTTCTTTCACAGAGCTCCTAAAACCACCGGAATTTCTTGTGGTGAGAATGATAAAGCTGTCTTTTGTTATGTTAATTAGGCAACTTTTGGAAAATAGCTGGGTAAACAAGGAGGGGGACTGGTTGCCCAGGGAACCAACCCTGTGATAAGAAAATTGGAACTTCAGCCCCACCCACCAGCTCCTGGGAGTGGAGAGAGACTGCAGATAGAGTTCAATCATATGGCCAATGATTTAATCAGTCATGCCTATGTACTGAAGCCTCCTTTAAAACCCAGAAGGATTGGGTTTGGAGAGCTTCTGGTTGGTGAACACATGGAATAACATCTGCAGAGGGAATATGGGGGAGCTCTTTGCCCCTTCCCTTGCCCTGGGTATCTCTTCCTTCTTCATGTTGCTGAATTTCGTTCTTTTACAATAAACCAGTAATCTAGTAAGTAAACTCTTTTCCTGTGTTCTGTGAACCACCTCTAGCAAATTAATTCAATCTAAATTAGGGGTCATGAGAACCTCTGGTTTATAGCCAGTCAGAAGCACATATAACAATCCGGACTTGCTTGTGATTGGCTTATGAAATGGGGTTGTCTTGCAGGACTGAGCCCTTAAGCTGTGGAGTCTGAGGCAATGTAGCTCTGGGGGAATGTGTTCCCAGCCCAGGGCAAATAAACCAGTGAAACTGGTGAGGCCAAAATCAGTCAAAGGGAAAAATAAAGTGGGAGAAACCCGTTTATTTGCTCACAAGAAGCCTGGTTACTTTTTGCCTCTCTCTCTGGCCATCCCTCTTGCTCACCTGTTTCTCCCCATGCAAGCTTGCCTCTTCCCCCTTGATAAACACCTATTGATATGGAAATGAACTGAGAAGAGAACACCTCTTCCCCTCTGCGTAAACACCTATTGATATGGAAATGGCTGAGAAGAGAACAGCTTCCCTCCACCTGCTATAAACACCTATTGATGTGGAGATGGACTAAGGCCAGGTGAGAGATTCTGTAAATATTGCAATTTTATCCACAGCCCACCCCTCCAGAATTCTTGCTGTACAATCTACTTGGTTCCCATCTTCCACAAGGGATGGACTAAGGAGAGAACAGCTTCCCTCCACCCCTTATAAACACCTATTGATATGGAGATGGACTAAGGCCAGGCCAGAGATTCTGGAAATATTATAATTTTACTTACTGGCTATCTCTGGGTAAACAGTGTCAGAATCAAGTTGAATTGTAGGGCACCCAGCTGGTGTGGGAGAATTGCTTGCTGTGGGAAAGCCCCACACATTGGAATTGGATTGTTATCTTCTATGCCCTTTCTCTGTGGAGTCAGGGCATGTCACCCTCCCAACAAATCAGTGTGTTCACCGGTCAGGAAGCTCCACTGAACTGAGCTTTGGTGTCCAGATATTTTACCGGGGTTTCATTACCTGAAAAGGCATGATTGATTAAGTCGTTGACTATGTGACTAAACTCAGTTTTTTGCCCTTCTCCCCTTGCTGGAGGTAGGGCTGGCCAAAGTCCAAACCCTCCAATCACATGGTCAGTCTTTCTAGTGATGAGCTCCCAACCTGAATCTATCTAGGAACCACCAGGAGTCATACATAAGCATAACTAAGACACTCCTATCATTCTGGAAATTCCAAGGGTTTTTAAAACTCTGTGCTAGGAACTGGGGACAGAGGCCAGCTATATTCTTTATTATATCACAGTTGTGAAAGGCAAGTATGTGTACATGTGGGTGTGTACTTCAGTGTGCACTAAACATCCTGCTGCAGTCCAGAAACAGAGAAACAGGACTGATGACCAGGAAGCTGGAGGGCGCTCTTGGGTGCAGTGCACCTAAGGTGTGAGGTTTGAGAGTTCCCTGGAAAGCATTCTAACAAATAGACCCTTTCACCTTGAGAAAGGTTTGCAGAATTCCTGCAAGCACCTTCCTCTGCCTTCCCATTTTCCTCTCCTTTTCCTTTTTTTTTTTTTTCCTTTTTGGCTTTTTCTTTAGTACCATAATTGGTTAGAACAGACTGAAAAACGGTATGAGCCCATTAGGACCTTAATCACCTATTAAAGGTGAGAGCGCATCCAGTGAGGGACAATAGCATTTGGTCCTTTGAGAGGGGAACTAATGAAAATTTCTCTTCTGAATCCACGCCTGAGTAGGTTTGGTGAGGACGTCAAACACAGAAACCAGGATTCAGACACCAGCAGTGCTAATGCCTTAGAGATAAGTTAGGGGAAAAAGAGGCTGCCCAGTGAAGGGAATGAAAAGTTCAAGTCCAGTTCAGTGCTTTTCTTTCCTCTTGAGCTGAGTCCTGTGTACTATGAATTTTTAGAATAAAAAGGAACTATATAAATGCAGAGAAACATTATCATAATTACTTTTGGCATAGAAATATTTTTAGCTAATGTTATTTTAATAAGAGCTGCTGTCAAGGGGGAAAAGGCAAATCATTTAAAGCAAAAGTTTGTTCTGATGTTCTCTGAATTAATGTTCCTCTGCCTGTTCTGATGGATATTTCAAAGCCTCTGAAGCAGCCTGTCAGGGTAGCAAGCCTATTATTCAGTCCCAGGGATAATATTGGGCAACTCTGTGCCAGATATCATGCTTAATACTGCAGGAAATGGGAGAAGTTAATGGGATACTGTCTGTCTTCAAGCTGCTTGCAGTTTGGTGGTGGGGTGGGTGGTGTGCAAATCTAGGCATCTGGACAACTAAAAAAAATACAAGACAGAATGAGATTTGGTTGCAAGGATATTATGTGAGTGCAAAAAGCAGGGCTCAGATAATACCAAAGAGAGATGAAGAAACACTTACCTCCTGGGAAGGTGGCACCTAAGCTAGTCCTAAGAAGGATGTGTGGGATGATCATCAGGTTACAGAAGAAGGGCATTCCAGGCGAAAAAAGAGCCTGAACAAAGGCAGGTGATCCTGAAAATTCATGAAATAAAACGTAAATATAATGAAGTTTGGCCACATAAATCAATCTGGTAAAACTACATACCCAAGGAGATTCAAGATGGTGGCATGAGAGGTGAGAACTCCTCCCAAAACCACAAATAGTACGAAAATATAGTTTATTAATACAACCAACCCTAAAACAGCAACAGGAAAGAAGGTGGCACCGGACTGCATACAGACATCATGAACAGAGCAGACCTCACGAAACAGGGTAATGTACCAGAGCCATGATCCAGTAGGAACCAGGCCCTTTCCGCACCACAGCTCACTGGCAGAGGAAGAGAAACAGAGCAGGGGAGGGGGTGGAAGCATGGGACAAATTAACACCTAGCCCTGGAGATCTGCTCTGAGAGCAGAAACCTACACTGGGTGGTGCTCTGGAGGTTAGAGAACTGGGACAGGTGGAGTGCCTGAGAGACTGACATTCCGGCCATTTATGGAGGATGGGGATCCACATCCAGCCGCTCTATGACAGGGGAAAGGCAGGCAGTCTGAGAGGCTTCCTAGCAGTGAGAGGGCTGCTGAAGGGGCGGGGTTTGCACAGAGCTAGCTGTGCGGGAGAAGGGAGAGCAGGACAAGGTGGTCTGGGTGTGCTCTGCCCAGCTGGTTGGGAACTTTGAGGAGCTTCAGGCGCTCCATCCCCCTGGCTGGCTGCTCAGCTCCAAGAGACCCCCCCACTGTGACACACAGCCTGCTACGCCTTCCTCCTGGCCTGATGGCACAGGTTTGCAAACTGGCAAGCACTGCGCTGGCGTCAGGCAAGCAAGAGTGAGGCTGCACCTACAATAGCTACAGACGCCTGAGCACAGAGGCTTACACCTGTGTGCTTGGCCCACTGGCTGTGATACTGGAAGAGGCACCACAGAAAGGAATCAGGAAACAGATCTTTTCTCCCCCGAGGCACCAGCTCTGCTCCGCTATGACCCCCAACCTCACTCTAGGGGCTGAGCAGCTCCAGAGACTGGAGCTTCTGGGCACTAGAGGGCACCACAGAGAAATATGAAACGTCAAAACGTGCAGACAAAAATCTCACAAACCCCAGAAAAAGGGCCAAATGAAACTGAACTCACCAATCTTCCTGAAAGAGAGTTCAAAATAAAAATCATAAACATGCTTATGGAGGTACAGAAAAATATTCAAGAACTCAGTAATAAATTTAAGATGAAGATTCAATCATTAAGAAATTCCATACCTGAAATGAAACATACCATGGAGGGATTTAAAAGCAGATTAGATGTAGAAGAGATGGTAAATGGAATAGAAATTAGAGAAGAGGAATACAAAGAAGCTGAGTCACAGAGAGAAAAAAGAATCTCTAAGAATGAAAGAATATTGAGAGAACTGTGTGACCAATCCAAACGGAACAATATCCACATTGTAGGGGTACTAGAAGAAGAAGAGAGAGAAAAAGGGATAGAAAGTGTCACTGAGGAGGTAACCGCTGAAAAAATCCCCAATCTGGGGAAGGAGATAGTCTCTCAAGCCATGGAGGTGCACATATCTCCCAACACAAGGGATCCAAGGAGGACAACATCAAGACATATAATAATTAAAATGGCAAAGATCAAGGAAAAAGACACACTTTTAAAAGCACCTAGAGAGAGAAAAAAGATCACATACAAAGGAAAACCCATCAGGCTATCATCAGATTTCACAACAGAAACCTTACAGGCCAGAAGGGAGTGGCATGATATATTTAATGCAATGAGCAGAAGGGCCTTGAACCAAGAATACTCTACCAGAAGAGGTTATCATTTAAATTTGAAGGAGGGATTAAACAATATTCAGATAAGCAAAAGCTGAATTTACCTCCCACAAACCACCTCTACAGTGCATTTTGGAGAAATTGAATTGGTAATAAAAAAACTCCCTAAGAACAAAACTGCTGGACTAGATGGTTTCACTGCTGAATTTTATCAAACATTTAGTGAAGACCTAATACCCATCCTCCTTAAAGTTTTCCAAAAAGTAGAAGAGGAGGGAATACTCCCAAACTCATTCTATGAAGCCAACATCACTCTAACAACAAAACCAGGAAAGACACCACAAAAAAAGAAAATTACTGACCAATATCCCTGATGAACACAGATGCAAAAATACTCAACAAAGTATTAGCAAACCGAATTCAAAAATACATCAAAAAGATCATCCATCATGATCAAGTGGGATTCATTCCAGGGATGCCAGGATGGTACAACATTCAAAAATCCATCAATATAATCCACTACATCAACACAAAGAAGGACAAAAACCACATGATCATCTCAATAGATGCTGAAAAAGAATTCGACAAAATTCAACATCCATTCATGATAAAAACTCCCAACAAAATGGGTATAAAGGGCAAGTACCTCAACATAATAAAGGCCATATGACAAACCCACAGCCAACATTATACTTAACAGCGAGAAGCTGAAAGCTTTTCCTTTAAGATCAGGAACAAGTCAAGGATGCCCACTCTCCCCACTTTGATTCAACATGGGTCTGGAGGTCCTAGCCATGGCAATCAAACAATACATAGAGTTAAAAGGCATCCAGATTGGCAAGGAAGAAGTGAAACAGTCCCTGTTTGCAGATGACATGATATTGTACATAAAAAACCCTAAAGAATCCACTCCAAAACTACTAGATCTAATATCTGAATTCAGCAAAGTCACAGGATACAAAACTAATACACAGAAATCTGTTGCATTCCCACACACTAATGATGAACTAGCAGAAAGAGAAATCAGGAAAAAAATTCCATTCACAATTGCATCAAAAAGAATAAAATACCTAGGAATAAACCTAACCAAGGAAGAGAAAGACATACTCTGAAAACTACAAGGCACTCATGAGAGAAATTAAAGAAGAAACCAATAAATGGAAACACATCCCATGTTCATAGAGAGGAAGAATTAATATTGTCAAAATGGCCATCCTGCCTAAAGCAATCTACAGATTCAATGCAATCCGTATCAAAATACCAACAGCATTCTTCAATGAACTAGAGCAAATAGTTCTAAAATTCATATGGAACCACAAAAGACCCCGAATAGCCAAGGCAATCCTGAGAAGGAAGAATAAAGCGGGGGAATTACACTCCCTAACTTCAAGCTCTACCACAAAGCCACAGTAATTGGGACAATTTGGGACCGGCACAAGAACAGACCCATAGACCAATAGAACAGACTAGGGAGTCCAGATATAAATCCAAACATATATGGTCAATTTATATATGATAATGAACCACTGATATACAGTGGGGAAATGACAGCCTCTTTGACAGCTGGTGTTGGCAAAAATGGACAGCTACATGTAAGAGAATGAAACTGGATTATTTTGTAACCCCACACACGAAAGTAAACTCAGAATGGATCAAAAGACCTGAATGTACGTAATGAAACCATGAACCTCTTAGAAAAAAACAGGCAAGAATCTCTTGGACATAAACATGAGCAACTTCTTCATGAACATATCTCCTCAGGCAAGGGAAACAAAAGCAAAAATGAACAAGTCAGACTATATCAAACTAAAAAGCTTCTGTACGGCAAAGGACACAATCAGAAGAACAACAAGACATCCTAGAGCATGGGAGAATATATTCATAAATGACAAATCTGATAAGGGGCTGACATCCAAACTATATAAAGAGCTCATGCACCTCAACAAATAAAGAGCAAATAAGCCAATTAAAAAATGGGCAGAGGAGCCAAACAGACACTTCTCCAAAGAAGAAATTCAGGTGGCCAACAGGCACATGAAAAGATGCTCCACATCCCTAATCATCAGACAAATGCAAATTAAAACCACAATGAGATATCACCTCACACCAGTTAGGATGGCCAACATCCAAAAGACAAACAACAACAAATATTGGGGAGGATGTGGAGAAAGGGGAACCCTCCTACACTGCTGGTGGGAATGTAACATAGTTCAACCATGGTGGAAAGCAGTATGGAGGTTCCTCAAAAAACTCAAAACAGAGATACCATTTGACCCAGGAATTCCACTCCTAGGAATTTACCCTAAGAATGCAGCAGCCAGTTTGAAAAAGACATATACACCCCTATGTTTATTGCAGCACTATTTACAGTAGCCAAGAAATGGAAGCAACCTAAGTGTCCATCAGTAAATGAATGGATAAAGAAGATGTGGTAGACATACACAATGGACTATTATTCAGCCATAAGAAGAAAACAAATCCTACCATTTGCAAGAAGATGGATGGAGCTAGAGGGTATTTGCTCAGTGAAATAAGCTAGGCAGAGAAAGACAAGTATCAAATCATTTCACTCATCTGTGGAGTATAAGAACAAAGAAAAAGCTCAAGAAATAAAACAGCAGCAGACTCACAGAGCCCAAGAATGGACTAACAGTTACCAAAGGGAAAGGGACCGGGGAGGATGGGTGGGAAGGGAGGGACAAGGGGGGAAAAGCGTCATTACCATTGGCCTGTATAATGAAGGTGGGGGCACTGGGAAGGCAGTGTAGCGCAGAGAAGACAAATAGTGACTCTATAGCATCTTACTATGCTGATGGACAGTGACTGTAAAGGCGTATGTGGTGGGGCTTGTTAATAGGGGGAGTCTAGTAACCATAATGTTGTTAATGTAATAGTACATTAATGATAGAAAAATTAAAAATTAAAAAAAATTACATACTCAAAAGAACTGTGCATAGACATTTTCTCGTTTGGGAACTTTTTTTTTAAGTAACAGTAGTTCTTAAAATGTGGTCTTAGATCATTAGCATCAGTATCAACTGGGAGCATTCAGAAATGTAAATTCTCAGACCCCATTCCAGCCCTTCTATGGTAGCATCTCTGTGGACAGGTCCAGGAAACTCTTTTGACAAGTTGTCCACGTGTTTCTGATTCAAGCTAAGGTGTGAGAAATACAGGACACAAGTTGGTAATTGTTTTCCTTCTTTCTGGTCAGTTCCCCTTGTCCTGATCACATGATGATGAAGATTTTTCTTCTGAAGTTTCGTATCTATTTCCACCATTTCTTCTTTCAGCAGATAATTTTCTGTGCAGAGGAGAACAAATCTTATCAGAAAGCTTGCAGTTTTTCTCATAATTCATAATTAAATCATCCTTCATGGCCCTTCTCCTCCTTCCCCTTATAGAAAGCACTGCCCCTGCCTCTCTACAAGTCTGATGGCTCCTTTCATTGTGTCTTCCACAAAGCCTTCCAGACTTGGCTGCTCCAGGCATCCTCTCTCCCAGGCATCTTCCATCTCTCCTTCCCTAGTGGCCCAGTTCTCTCTGCTTATGAATGTGGTCAGTCTCCAAAGAAACACATAAGAGTAATTTAAAAAAAATTAACACACTACAAAAATCTTCCGTTGACTCTGTCTTCTTAAACATTGTCACTCTCTCTTTCTTCAGCTTGTGATTGTCAAACTCCTTGAACTCAGGAAAATAAAACTGATGCCAAAATTAAATGAAATATATTTGGTTCAAATTCTACTTGAGATCTCTATAGTTTTTTATTGTTTTGAATGCTTACTGCATCTATGCTCAGCTCTCTGTTGACTGCTGGACATTAATTGACTCCTACATCTACTGATTCTGACTCTTCTGGTGCTTACCATTCTAATTTTCTGGTTCTTGCTCTCTATCTTTTAAATGCTCCCTCACCGATACTGGTAACTTAGATGGGCTCAACTATTGACTATATCTTGTTTACCATAAAATCTATGGTGTTGGGAGCCAGTTTGGACCATCCATCTGATGGCACTGCCCAGACACCTGGTAAGAAGGAACCGCAATGTGGACTTCTGAAAGGAACATCCCCGCTCTCTCTCATTATTATTATGGTGTTTGGAAATGTTGTTATTGGTCACTTTCATCTAAATTGGAAAACCAAATTTAATATACCCTGGGAGAAATGCCAGAGGCAAGATCCCCCTAATTCTTCCAGGTGGTAAAGATACCTCTAGACAACTGCTGGGCATAAAAGCCATAGGGCATAAATCTGCAAAGTAAGAAGAGCTCACCTTTTCAAAGAACATTGCTTCTCTCTCACTTACCAACTGCACATCTCCCTGTATGGCCCCGGAAGATGGCTGGTTAGCCAGAGATGGGTAAGATTCCTCAAGGGAGGAACAACCTAAGACAGGCACAGTCATAGGGAGGCCATCAGGTGAGCAATAGGGGGCCAACAGAGGTGAGGCTCAGAACTTCACCCCCCAGTTTTGAGAGAAATCTTCCGCGCCCATGGCTGTTTTGTTTTCCTTGTATCGCTCGGATCTATACCCAGTTTATAGGCATGAATCTGACAGCCTACACTTGCTTTCCTACTGCATTAAACTCTACTTTTCATCTTTATCTTATATCAAGATTTAAACAGCTTTCTATCAGAAACTGTAATCTTTATTACTTTTACCTACTACTTTAACATTTTATTAAAGAATAATAGGAGGGGGATGCGAGAAAGATACTGGAAACAAGTATTGAGTTATAATAAATGGAGATTGTTTGAGTGAGTTCCAGCTCCCCCTCCCCACCCCTATGTGGCCTCTAGATGGCATATTTGATGAATGTGGAAATGGGTTCAAAGAACAGGTGGTTGCCTCTGGCTAACCCGCCAGAGAACAGCTTGATAAATTATAAAAAGTAATAAGAACAGGGCATTGCCTGACTTCAGATCAGAAAAATCTTGTAAGTCTTACTGAAAATGGGTCCGAGGCACACTCGTGAAATTTATCCCTGCCTGCCAGAAGGTCATCCTGTCCTCTTGGAGACCGCCTCTTTCTTTCGTACCGGAGATGGAGAATGGGAGTATAGCTATGAAAGAATAAGAACCCTACATAAAAACAATAGAATAGTGAACTTTAAATAGTCATCTGTAAAAAAAACCAAGAATCTGGCACCTACTTAACCTTTGTGAGATTTTTCTAACCGCAGTAACTAGGAACAAAATTTACTTAGAAATTAGTAGACCGCTAAAATATGTCAAAATGATTTAATCTCATTTTCTAAACTCATGTAACCCTGCTATGTGTCAATTAAATGATTAATAACTGTACTTTATGTAATCAAAGAGTATATAAACAATCTGCTACTTTTAATTAAAGGCCAGGCTCAGCTTTTGCTAGTGTCTGTGTCCTCATTCACTCAGTCGCTGACGCTGTCCATCCTTCAGGGACCCCTGGACTAGCTGGAGCTGGACTCCGGCACTATGGCTAAATTTTGAATCTCTACCCTGAAGTGAAATCCTGATTATAGTTGTCAGGTGGACATTTGCATATCAAAACTGGATTTTTCATTTCCTTAAACTCACTTTTTTTTTATTAGAATATAGTTGACAAACAATATTATACTGGTTTCAGATGTACAACATAGTGACTTGATAATTATATATGTTACTAAATGCTCACCACAGTAGGTATAGTTTAGGATGAATGTTTTAGGAGTAGACTTCCCTTAAACTCACTTTTAAAATCTTAATTCATGGCAACTAGATTTATTAACCTGATACTTAATATATCCAGCCAAAAACTTGGGAGTCATTTCAATGCTTTGATTTCTTCCAAACCCTACATTTATTCTGTTCCAAAGCTCATAAATTTAATCTCAGAAATGGTTATAAGTTGTATCTTATTCAGTTGTGTATCTGGTAACATTCCATGCTGACCCATACTCCTGCTATAAAAAGCTATAACACACACACACAAATACACACATAGACTATGATGACCAAAAGTCAGAAATAAACAGGGACTTCAAAGACTGGACTTACTAAATACAGAATATAATTGTATCTACCATATTTAATGACATAAAAGATAAGATGACAAAAGAATGAATAAAAAGCAAGAGACTGTTAAGTTACCAAGTAGATTTAAAAGAAAAAAAAAGAATTTCTATAAATTAAGTATATAATTGAAATTAAAACCTCAGTAGAAGGACTAAAGAGGAGATTAGGCACTGCTAAAGAGAGAATAAGGAAACTGGAATATAGTTCTGAAGAAATTCCCAAGACTGAAGTGCAGAAAAAAATTTTTAAATATAAAAAGGAGAGTAAGGGATGCAAAAGATATAGAGAGGCCTGTTATATATCTAACTGAACTCCAGAAGGAGGGGAGAGAAATATAATGTGGACTATGCAACATTCCAAAGAGAAGAGGCTGGGATAATTAAGAATTGACTAAAATCTTTAATCATTACATTCAGAGAACTTAAAAATTATGAATAGAAATAAGAAACCTTTACCTAAATATCATGATACACTAAGCAGAAAGACATATGATCTTAATAGTCAAAAGGGAAAGATAAATTATCTCCTGAGGAAGAATCAGAGTGACATGTAATTCTCAAGTTCAAAATCTAGAATCAAGTGCATATTTACCTCTCTCCCTGACTCCTCCAGCTTTATTAATTCATTATTTCTCACCCGATTTATCATGCACACCTCCATCTTTTCCCCTCTTTACATTGTGTTCTTCCTTGCTGCCTGTTTTGTCATTCCCACACCCTCCAAAAAACCCATTAAAATGTAACCACGTAACTCTTCTACTCAACATTTCTGCTGGTTCCCTATTGCAAACACAGTAAGTTGCCAATTTTTTACTTTAGCATTCAAAGCCTTTTCCAAACCATTTCAGTAGTAGCCTGTTCTCCTTCTACAGCTTTCTACAGTTCCTCTGAGCTCCTGCCTCACTGAACTTCTCATCAGACCCTGAATTCACAGGGTCTTTCATGCTTCTGAAAATGCTGTCCCATCTATAATGTTTCTTCTCCACATCCTCTGAGGCTACTCTTCCTTCTTTGCCTATTAACATCTGTATTAGTCTTCTTGGGCTGCCTTACCAAAACAGCACAGAATATGTGGCTTAAACAAGAAGTTTATTTTCGTATCTGGAAGCTGGAAGTCTAAGGTCAACCAGTGCCAGCAGCATGGGTTTCTCAGGTGTCTCTCCTTGGTTTGTAGGTGACTGCCTTCTTGCTGTGTCCTTACACGGTTTTTTCTCTGTGCATGTGCTCTTATTCAAATCAGAAGGGAATATGGTCCCTGTCCTCAAAGGGCTCACAGGTCCCATGAGGCCCATGCATGCATACGATCACTCACTGTTAGGGGTGCAGTCACCCTGTTATGGAAAAAGTTCTCTGAGCTACAAGGACTACGCTAATCTTATTGCATTGAAGTCCCACTCTTATGACCTCATTTAACTTTAATTACCTCCAGAAGGGCCCTGTCTCCAGCAGGAGGTGGGGGGAAATTCAATCCATAAAAATGGGAAGCAAAATACATCACCTTAAAATATGCCTCTGGGGTATGTGGGTTATTTTGAGCTGAAGTCATCAAGATCTGGAAGACTTAAGAAAAAACTTTTACCTCTTCTTTACCTCCCTAAGATAATTTATATAGGGAGCCTAGCCCAGAAATTGAGCTATTACCAGAGTACTTTTCATCTGAAAGACCTATCTATATGGCAGGGCAAACCTCTTACTGTCCTGTGCATTACTCCTCTCCCTTTGAAGCTCTAGGCCTCTATCCTGTTCCTTAGCTCAGGATGGCACGCAAGCCTCAATTGCCTTATTCCTCCATGGGTCTCATATTTTTTATGGGGCTCCTGTATGTATGTAATTAAATTTGTTTTCTTCTGTTAATCTGCGTTAGGTAAATTTGATTAATAGACCAGCTGAAGAACCTAGAAGGAAAGAGGCAAAAGATTTTCCTCCCCAACAATCTCCCCTTTCCTGTTAGGATCGAATTTCTCTGCAATACCCTCTGAATCCTTTCCCACAGACCCTTAGTTCTGCTCTATCCAGCCTTGTAGCTCAGAGAACTTTTTCCATGACAGGGTGCCTGCACCCCTAACAGTGAGTGATCGGGTACATATCTGGGCCTCAGGAGCTATGAGGCCTTTGGGGACAGGGACCATATAGGACAGGAACTTCCAACGTGAAGCCACAGGATCTAGAATGCCTGTCTCAGAAAATTACTCAACAAAAGTGGGAGTAATAGATAAAAAAACACATTCAATATCCTAAAGTATTATTTTGATCTATTGTGGTGGTGTTTATAGTTTAAAGTAGCACTCTCCCTTAGGCAAAACAATTCTATCCATGTATGCTACCTTCTGTGAAAGTGATTAAAATTTACCATCCATGTATGCACACCTACCAAATCTCTGGTTCCCATGGTAACAGGACAACCTTCCCCTTAGGTAAGAAGACACTGCTCTGAAGTGGGGAGGGGGTGAATAGAAGTAACTCCTGAAGGCAGCATGTTCTTTATCCCTCATGCATAATGTCTGAGATTTGGAAGGATTTCCCCCCTGGATGGGGTAACTCTAGTTACAGTTAGAATGGTTACCTGTCAGGATGTGCTCACCTCTGATATACCTTGAGCATCCTTCCAAAGTAGCTTCTCTTCTTACATGTGACCTTCCTCCATCCTGTGATCTTTTTTTTTTCCTATTGCTGGGATTGCAGATCAAGATGAAGGGAGTCTGGGGTGGGGGTGGGGGGGGGTCACTGATATTTTATTTCTTCAGGACATTCTATACAGATACAGTTTAGCTTTTGGGACAGGGAGAGTCTGGAAGGTGAATGCCATTAGAAGAGACTATTTTCTATGCAGAGAGGTGGCGAAGACAACCTGTAACTAACATTCTCATTTCCATTGTCACTTATGACAAATATGAAATTAAAGGAAGCCTGCAGTAGCTTGTTTTCAAACACAGGTTTTGTTATTACTCTGGTAGGATGAGGCCAACAGATGAGCATACGATTGCCATTGACAAGATCATTTGTTATTCACAGTTCCCAAGAGGAGGGAGCATGCTACACCATTTGGGGGCCACACGGGGACACACCAGGTTCCATCAAGAGGCAGAAGGGAAAATGTGGCAAGACCCTTTATTATCATTTCTGTGTGAAGAAGCAGGTGTGGAGGGTATGCAGGCTTAGGCATGCTAGTATTCATCATTCTGGCAGGCTCTGGGGGGTAGGGACTGTCCCCTGTTGTCTGCTGGTACCTGGCTTTTGGGTGATGAAGGCTGGTGGATAGCGGCCCTGAGTGTGAAGGCCAAGCCGTTGGGGGTGTGGGCTCTGGAGCAGTTTGTCTCTGTAGGAGAAGTGGGCCCACAGGCAAGTCATTTGCTATCCCCCAAAACTACCTGGCCCTGGGAGTCAGCAAGGGCCTGCATGTCAAAGCATAAGAATAAACACATGCTTAATACACAACCCATACAAGTCAAACACAAACTCACTAAAGAAGTTTTCAATCTTCATCAGAGAGAAAATGAAAGATAAAGGAAACTGGCAAAATGAGGGATAGCGGGGTGGACAATAAACTAAACATCCCTTCCAAGATATTTGTGTTTCTATCTTCAAAGCAGGGTTAGTAAAACAGGCCCATGAGGGGAAAACCTCTGGCTCTATCTGCTATAGAGAACAACAGCACCTCACCCCCGAACCCAGGGAGGCTGTTAGCTAAGGCCACATCTTCTGTGAACGATCTCTTTTAATTTTATAAGAAAACAGTTGCTATAATACCTTGCAGCTTCTGCTTCCTCTGATTATGAAGCTTAGGAAACCCTGATGCTTTTTGTTTGTTACAGAATAAACTGAAAGATCAAAAGTTAACGTCCTGGTGGGAGGTTAGTACAATAATGAATGAGTAGATGAAGCTCACCTTGGGCCATCACTTGACTTGATGAGGGCGATTTTCATTTCCACTCCATTCAGTCCTTTCTGGGCTGGCACATTTCTTCTTTGTTGTGTGTACCCTTGGCACCCTGTGAAGCAGCTGCGTATCTGATTCTTTCTGCACACTCTTTGCTGAGAAAATCCATTGCACATCCTGCCTTGCATGCCTTGCCTTGAATTATCTTTCCGTTGTACCACTTGCTGGAAAAGTCGCATTTCAGCCATGCTCCAGCTTCCCTGGGAGAGACATCCATCAACACAGACCTGTTTTACCCCTTAGGTGCCTGTCCATTTTGGTGCCTTTTACTAAGCCTCATAGGGTCCTCTTCATCAAAATCATGCCCAGGAAGCCTTGAATTCTCTCGGAGATTCATATTCAGCAGAATGCCAAGGGAAAGCGGAGACACACCAAGAGAAAGCACTGAAAGAATGTGCAAATTAGGATACCTATTTTTATACAAAGGACTTCAAAATTCAAAGGCATGAATTAGAGTTTTAAATAAAGCCCATTCTTGACTCCTTAGAAGCTCCATGCATACTGTTCTCTGTCATTAACTGTCCAAGGAAACAGGGAAGCTAGCAGTGGAGAAATTAGATTAAGAATATTTTAAGGGTTGCAATTCAGTAGGGAAGGATGCCTGGACATTTGTCTGTCTGTCTATCTATCTATCTATCTATCTATCTATCTATCTATCTATCTATCATCTATATCTATCTATCTATCTATCTATCTATCTCTATAGAATGCTTAACATGTTTGAAATAAGTGCACATGGGAAAATGTCACTTATCCTGTTAGAGAATGTTAGAAGAAACAGATGCTGAAATGGGAAGTGTGTCTGAGCCCACCTTAGAAATCACTTTAAATCTGAGTGCACGTCCAGTGTAATAGATTTCCTTAGAACTGAACTGTACCTCAGTTTGGGAAGATGTTAATGATTATTTTTAGAAGAAATGATTGCCTGGTGCTCAGGACATGTAACTGCAACTCCAGAGAGGCTGGAGGTGGTTGTGGGCATTGATGGGAGCCGAGAAGACAGGATGCTCCTCCTAAGGGGCAAAGTAATAAATATGCTCGGGGTGTTAAAGAACAATAGCTTGGAGCTACCTCCTAGGAGCTATGGGTATGCACGGGGGTGTTTAATCCCTCTGGGGACCATGCCAGCCTTGGTTGGAAACTCGACTGAGGCAGGAAGCAGAGGGGTAGTGTGCCAGGGCAGGTAAGTCTGATTCAGAGGGTCATGTGCCAAGGTCAAAAGTCCCTGGGCTTCGTGGTTGGTATGAAGAATGGCTTTTGCCTCAAGTGGAAGAGAGGTTTTGGACTATTTGGACAGAAATGGAAGAGGCCAGGACTGTGGTTCTCTGGGGAACAAAGGAACAGAGAGAACAGAGTTTCAAGTTGTCTTGCCAATGTTTTTCAGCCCCAGACAAGTTCACTATGGATTCAATGAGATCAAAAAATGACAATGGAACATTCTTGGGGTGAAAGGGTTCATATCCAACTCTATTCCCATCAGTCAAGCACTAGAATCCCCTCCACTCAGAGCTAGTCTGCATGCATCAAGCCAGTCTCTGCCTCTGGGTCTCTCTGCCCTGCAGCCGTCTCCGTCTCTGTCCTCGGCACTGCCACCACTCCAGCCTCTGCTCTCCTGCAGCCCTGCAGCCCAGAGCACTGGGTGGGGCTCTTTATATAGAGTCAGTAACAATGTATTGCCCACATGTATGCAGTGAGCAAGCTGACCAGGGCCAGGTGAGAGTTCTGGCCATAGGAACCTTCATTTTCTCCACACAAGTGTAAAAAATGATGGGTATAATCTTGGCTCTCTCTTTGGGCAAAGTTTGAAGATTGCTTTCTATACCTAATACTCTCTTTGTCCATAGAACATCACCATAATTAGAGAGGTGACACCCATTAGCACTGGCGCCCAGGCTCCCCTTTGTGGAACAGAGACGAAGTGCTGGGAGTCCGGAACCGCTGTCTCCGGTGCTCCAGGGAGATTAGCTGGCACAAAAGAGAAAGCAATCTCTCCGGTTTCTTCCCTCATCTTGATGTAGCCTGGTTTTTCTAGAATTTGTAACTGGCTCTGTGGTGTTGAAATGATATTCTCTCCATTATGTTCTTAAAAATACCTCTGGAGTTTGGCAGGACATGAAACTAGTTCCAGCCCCCAGGGGAGTCCTTGAAGCTGGCCCCTGCCTCATCCACCTGATTGTCTTCAGTTCAGTCCTGGGCTCCGCTTTCTGGAAATATACATTCTGTCATCGTGTAAGTTACTCAGAAGGGCATATAGTATTGCAACTAAAAGGGCAATGAGTGAAATTTGAGATTCTAAAATGGATTAAAACAGGAAAGGACTGGAAGAGATTGTTTGGTTGATTGCATTCCCATAGGTTTAAAGGATTTATGTTAGAATGTGTACCTGTATCCTCCCTCCCTGGAACATTGCCTGTGCTCCAAGATTAGTTTGTTCAGTTGTAAAGATATTTGTGCATTTAAAATTCTGAAACTTGCATCATATTATACTAAATACAATGAGTGAGGGAAAAAGGAGAAATCATTGGCAGAGAGGCCTTGGAAATTAGGAGTAAACTTCCCTTTATTTTCCTCAATTTACACCCGTGGGAAGTTATCTTAGAAGCTGGCGCCTGACAGGGCCTTGGCTGGGAGGGAGTCAGAAGCCACCTCATTCAATTCAGTTGTTCTCTCAAATTTCCCCTCCCTCGTCTCCTCACTAACATCACAGAATACTCAACAAACATCTTGTAATTAATGCTTTGCAAAATAAGGCAAATATGGGCATAAGCTTGGCTCTCCCTTTGGGCAAAGTTTGCAGATTACTTTCTGTACCTAATCCCCTCTTTGTTTACAGAATTTTACCTTGATAAACAAGGCAGCATTCTTCTGTACTCCAGCTAAAAAAAAGTTTGCTGTTTGGGAACTGGAGATCATTCT
This sequence comes from Smutsia gigantea, assembly GCA_032199065.1. Taxonomy (NCBI): domain Eukaryota; kingdom Metazoa; phylum Chordata; class Mammalia; order Pholidota; family Manidae; genus Smutsia; species Smutsia gigantea. Next base: position 457,900 of record JAVSCE010007073.1, read on the forward strand.
GCTTTCTGGCATTTTCCTTACTCACATCAAACCTCTTGTTCTGAACTGTTTTTTTCCCCATCAGCTGTGTGAGTGGACTACAAGTCAAGAAGCTGCCTGCTCCTCTGGTAACCAGCAGCTGCATGAATCTGCCTTCTCAGAGCTTCTGCTTTGTTGTCTCTTCAATGAGGAAGTGTAGGGAAAATGGAAGTTGCTACAGCCAGGATCATGACCTGACCCTAATTTACTTGCCCACTGTGCATATGCAATGATGTAATTGGCCTACTGTATAGGCACATGCTTACACACCTGTTGGCAATGAGCTGTTATTGTCTGTGTTACTATATAAAGAGCTATGCCCAGTGCTCTTTCTGACTGCCAGCTGGCAGAGACGGAGAGAGAAGAGGATTGCAGACTTGCTGGATGCCGACGTGATTCTAGTGTTCAACCTGCCACCATAAGAGTTAAGCTGGTATAAGAGCTTTTACCTACAACATTCTGTTGTCATTATTTGGTCTTGCCAAATCCAGAGAGAACTTGCCTGGAGCTGAAATCCCCCTGTGGTGTGACAGATGTTCTCTCAGAGTGCCAGAAATTAAAAAGTAGTAATAGAACACTTACTTTTTAAATGGAGTCACTTTCGTGAAGGGGATTGTAAGAGAGATTTGCCTTTTCAGCCCACAGACACTTAAGAGTGGCTGAGAAAGGATCTCTTGCTTCTGATCACTTCAACAATGTGTTTTTGGAGGAAGCAAGGTTTTTTGCAAAAAATGGGTACTCAAAGTATGTACATAGAACATTTTTTTAAGACGACTTTTGAGACTGTAGGTCATTGGAAGAAGACCTGGTGTTTTCTTATTCTATGTGACTTTGTTGCTCTGGTGAATGTGTACACACACACACACACACACACACACGTGTATGTGTGTTTTTTCCATTTGCAGATGGAGTCATTTAAGATACTGCTGCTTATCTAAGTGATAATCTCATTGTGGGATTTGTAAGGCTTGGAAACCAAGGACTAGCATTTCAAATAGGTGTTTTATGAAATGTTGATACAGGTATAGACACACCACGGTTTGATACAAACCCTGCCAGTTGCCTGCCAGCAAGCTCCCTTGCATGTTCACATATATGCATGCAGACTCCGAGGGAACCCTGCTCCCAGTGGTTAGAATTAATTTCGAGAATGCTGGTTTTAATTTGTTATTCAGTATGCAGCCCAGCTATCGACTGAATCTCTGGGCAGGAGGGACACACCAACTTCTTAGCCCCTGCTGGTTGGCAGCACATAGAAGTGATGAGAAAAATATATCCAAAGGAAAGAGAAGGGGCAGCAAGGGCTGTGGATTTCCAAACCCACTCAGGTTCCCAGATCCAGTGTTTTGATAAAGAGCCTCAGGAGACTAATAGAGGCTGTATTTTCAATGTGATTTGTGAGATTTTTCTGTTTCCTTTTGCTTTTTGTTTTTGTTTTTCATTGTAGACGTTTTTGTTCTTGTCTGAGAAAACCAAGGTGTAAAACTTTTAGGAATTTAATATTGAGGCTTAAGCTCAAGTGAAAGGGCAGAAATTTAGCAGCAACCCACAGACCTGAAAATATGGTTTTCACTTACAAAAATACAACAAGGTAGGGATACATTTTGAAAGAGAAAATATTTGTGTTTCCTACCAAACTACCTGCTGTCACCTTCCAAATTACAACCCTCTCATTTGAAAATGGATTTTTATTGAAATCAGTGTTTGTTTATATCAAATTATACATGCATGTAGTTCAAGGATCCAGATTAGTTCTGTCTTCAAGGCTTGTTACAAAAAGTTGCATTCTGACCTTCTCTCCTTTTCTATTCCCCCAAAACAACTTTCAACTCTTCAACTGATGTTCTTTGAAGTTACCTACATATCTTTAAAGAGTATGCATACATTTCTGCTTGATTTTTTGGTTTTAGATATTGTCAATTAATTCTCCACTATGAAAGATGAGCTCATTCACCACCTCCTCCCATCAAGCACCACATACATCAGTCTTCCTGGTCACACATTCTCCCCAAACATTTGTATTATAATTTTGGTTATGTTCAGTGTTATATTATGACCAGGTAAACACTCTTTACAGCTTACCTTTATTTTTCTCCACACCATGTTTTCCTCCCATGGAGTTAAAAGAATATTTTGCTATTATTTTCTTTTGCTTAGTTTCCTGTTTGTTTGGTTTGTCTTATAAATTAACACTGAGCCTCTCATCCTGTGGTAAATCTGTACACACGTTCAACACATTAGGTGTTCTACCAATTTTATGTTTTTGAAGAAATCTCTCCTGCAGTTTTCTTATTTGCTCTTATGTGAGTGGTATACATTTGTCATCTTGACATCTCCCTCCATTGTTATTCTGGTGGTTTCCTTTGCCTTTCTTTGTTTTGGATTTAGCATTTTCCTGGATCCCATGTGTTCTTCCTTTTTTGATTATTTGCCTAATTTGCTGAATTGGAATATATTTTCCAGTAGCTTCTTGAGAAAATGTGCACTGGAGGTAGATTTTGGAGACGATTTTTATGCACACCTAAAAATGGCTTTATTCTTGTCCTCACATCTGGTTGCTAGTTTAGCTGAGTATAGAATTGTAGACTGAGAATCACGGATGATGTGGGAGTTTCTTTTTTTATAATATAGAGCAGTACTCAGATGTGATCCTTAGCTTGTGCTAAGCTATGCTGTACTAACAAACAACCCCAAACTGTATTCATTTACAATGACAGTTTATTTCTCACTCACTTTTTATGCTGTCAGCTCTGAGTTGTCTGTCATGAGGCTCCAGATGCCTTCTTACTTCAAGATCTAGGAGGATGCAGGAGTCACTTCTGAGCCATGCCATCCCTAAGGCATGGAAAACAGTTAAAGGATTGGCAGTTTAGGAATGATTATTAGAGCTTTTGCTTAAATATCATTGACTAAAGAATGTCTATGCCAAGCCTGGCAATGGAGCCTCTGTTTCTAATGCAGGAAGAAATTACAAGTTATAGAGCAACTAGAAGGAATTTATTATCCTCTTACAGGGAGGGGAGTAAATAATTAGAAAAAACAGTACAACCAAACAGATAAAGTTAATAGAGGTCTTCATAGTGGACTTTTACAGCCTTTTTCTCTAAGAGCTTTTTAAAGGGTAATGAAATGGGTGAATAGTGCCCCATATTTAAGGTCTTCCATTTACTCACCTGTGTTTTATTATTTCACTGCTGTGAGTATGGTTAGAACATGTTGATGTTTACTACAACTCAGTCACAGAAATATGTTTTCACAGCTAGAATGGACTATAGGGGCCATTTGGTATCAACCACTGATTAGGTACAAATTACTAGATTATAAACTCCGGCTCTGTCACTTAAAATCCCTAAATTTCATGTTGGAGTTTTGATTACTCATATGTAAAACAGGGATACTGAATCAGTTGACTCACCAGGCTGTTTGGGATATTAAAGACTATAATATATTCAGAGAAACACGGCTATGTGTCTGATTTACATTAGTTACTATCTTCATATTCGATAAATGTGAATTTCTCTATAAATTGTGAACCAATAGAAGCTTTATTCTAGAACATTATAGGCAGAATAAGAGACTAAGTATACCACAAACCTCACTTTTAGAGATGATATTTATTATCATAATTAGTTGGCTAGAATAATTCATTTTTACTTAAAGTCAGCATGTTTATCATTAACCCACAAACACACAGATTCCCAGAAATGCTGGATAAAAGTCTGATTTAAAAGAAAGCCAGGAAATACTGCATTATCAACCTGCTTGCAATTTCTATTTACTTACGTGGTTCCACACCCATTGCTTATAAGCATTTGGCACGTGGGCCTACACATATGTTCAACAGCTGTCTTATCACAGAGAGTAGATTGTGAAAATTCCCACCATCTCATGACAGCCCATTCTGGCTTCCAGCTAATTATATGTTTGGTCCTAGCGGGCAGCTCCCTGGGCTGCAGAGGCAAAGTTTACTTAAACTGATCTGAGATGCAAAATTCTAATTTTCAAATTGGTCCCAGCGTAGGATGTAAAGTTAGATTTTCTTGAAATCTGTACAAGTCAGAGGAACTTTACTACTTCTGTGTGAAATTTTCTGCCAACAACTTTGGTTTTAGCTGACTCAAGTTTTGACCTCTGCACATACTTTGGGCTTACTGGAAAAGAAGCCCCTCTCTTACTGCAGATTGCCATCCTGGTAACATCAAAGGTAAATCATGTCTGATGATACACTAATGGCTATTGCTGCCCCTCAGTACTTTCCCCAGGAGAACTGTATTTCCTGGGTGGGAATGATGAAGTTGTTATTTACAGTTCATAATCTCCACGAGGCACTGTCAATAGATCTAAGCTCTATTCCTTGATACATAGGCATCTCTCTCTTCCTGTCTGTCTCTGTCACTTTTTTTTTCCCCTTAAAGGAATTCATATCGGTCTCTATCTTCTCTTCTGACATTTGTCCCTAGCTTTGAAGTGATGGTAAATAATGCAGAACTTAACAGCTGCATCAACACCATATTCAGGTCAGGATCAAAAATCCCTTAAGCTCAACATTTTTCTTTCTAATAGAAACCTAGACTTGGAGTTCTTGGGGGGAACATTATGTTGGTGAAAAGTAAAACTATATTAGCTCTTGATAAATGACTCTCCAAAGCCTAGGATGTTTATTATTACTTAATCTAAAGTGCTGAAGATGAATTTTTGTTCTTTGGGGTATAAATGGGGGGAGGGCATTAAATTGGCCCTCAAGGACTGTGGATTTTAGTTTTTGGTTTAGCTCCCTAGAGCTGCCATAGCAAATGGCCCAAAACTGGGCAACTTAAAAAAGCAGAAATTAATTTATTCCCAGTTTGGAAGGCCAGATGTATGAAATCTGGTACCCGTGAGGCTGCACTCCCTCTGAAGCTCTAGGGAGAATCCATCCTTGCCTCTTCCAGCTTCTGGTGGCTTGGTGTTCCCTGGATGTGGTTTGTGGCCACATCTCTCTCTGCTTATTTTCACACGGCCTTCTCTGTGTCTCTCAAAGTTCCCTCTGCCTTTCGCTTACAAAGATAGAGTGCTTGCAGTAAGGGCCCACCCAGACAATCCAGGTATCTCCTTTCAGCTCCATAACTTAATCACACCTTGTGCCATATAAGATACCATTATGGATCCTGGGGATTGGAGAAGGATACCTTCTGGAGGGCCACTCTTCACGGCCTACCTCCGTTCTTATTCTAGCTGCTCATGCTATAAAATCAAGTGAGCTTTTTCTTTCTGGGGCTGAACTCTTCTTAACGGGCTTAGACCATCCTTGGTTAGGACATGCCCATCATTCAAGTTCATTCGGAGATCTGTGGTCTTCACTCTCTCCGTGGCTCCCCATGGCTCCTTCTCACTCGTTTTCTAATGTGGACACACAGGGATTCTCCTGACGCACTGTCTCTTTGTCATATTCAGTGGTAAGTCAGTATATCAATGGCCTTTATTCCACATATATGTAGAGTTGGGCCAAGGCTGGAGGCAGCATACAACATGACATGTAAAGGTCAACTCTGGTCCCTTCCTAGGATCTCCCAGGGATGATTCACTTCTATACTTGGCTGTTGACTTCCCTTGGGGCTTAGAAGCTTTTATATAAATGGTGTTGGAAGTTTAATAGTCCTGAGCTCACTGGAATCTGATTTTGCCATCCAGTCTCCTTTTTTCAGAGGTGAGCAAGGAAAGGAAATACCTATTAGAAGGTATGAGAGGAAATAGAGGAGAGAAGGGTAATCCTTGTCCCTCTTTTCTGTCACAGTGGTTGGAACAATTAGAATGATTGGGATGTGTATGTGTGTACCCTCTAATAATCTCTGTACCTAAACTAACTGTGTCTCAAACAGAAAGTCCAGGACTAGACTACGTCTTCTGAGTCCCTCCATACATGGGACCTGGTTGAGGCTGTCAGCTGTCTTCCCTGGGACAACCACATCCACTGTCTACTCTTCAGTCCATAATCATTTCCTGTTTATTCACTCTCTATCCCCTCTTGCCAGACTTAGTCCCTCTTTACTCCAAACCACAGAATGAATTGTCTGTGCCCTGACCCACTGCTAGGAATAAGCTTGACAGAGATTTGACATAAAATGACTAAAACAAAGATATGATCTCTAGGTGACTGGCTCTGAAATAGAGCAGGGAAACAATAAGGTGCCAAGCACACTGTAATGCTCTGGTGCGGAGCTGATGTATGAACTTCCATACCCTCCATTTCCCATGGCTTGGTCACAAGGAAACTTAAAGCATGTGCATTCATGGATTATCATACATCCTGGAAAGAGAATTCAAATTTCATGCCTTATATATAGCCCATCACTATCATCTTTCACCAGCAGCAACCCCCTACCCCTCTAAATCACAAGGCGAAGAAAGTATTGAGTTGCTGATATTTTTCAGTCCACCTATAAAAGCTTATGGGAAAACCAACCGAAAAGTTAGAAGGAAGACAAAGTGCCCCAGATGAGGGTACTGTTTCCTGAGGCTGCCATAATAAATTGCCACAAACTGGGTCATTTAAGACAATGGACATTTATTCTCTTCTATTTCTGGAAGCTGAAAGTCTGAAGTCAAGATGTTGGCAGGGCTGCGCGCCCTCTGCAGGTTCTAGGAGAGGACCCGTCCTCACCTCTGCAGGCTCCTGCAGGTGTGGGTGTCCTTCACGGTGGCCACAGAGCTCCCGTCTGATCCATCTTCCCACACCTTCTTCTCTGTGTCTGCGGCTTCTTTCCTTTTTGTCTCTTGCAACATAAAAGGTCATTGGGTTTAGAGCCTGCTCTCATGAAAGATGATATTCAGGTTCTTTACTTATTTACATCTGCAAAGACCCTTTTTCCAAATAAAGGCAATTCATAGGTTCCACAAAGACAGACTGATCTTTTGGGAAGCCACTACAAGGAGTATATAATGGGCTCTGATTTCTCACGGCCCACAGTTGTCTTCTCTACACTCTTACTTCATGCTCTTAAAACCCAGGCATGGACTACTAAACAACTGGCTTGAAAAAACTTATCCAATCAGGAAGTCCATTTCTTTCCCACAGTGTGGTGCTGGGAGTTAGAGTCAATCGCGGCAGACAGCGGTAAAAGACAAGACGAGAACAGATGATAATATGAAAACTGGACACCCTTTATTCTCTTGGGTCTTCAATGTTGAAATTTCAGCATTTTAGATTTCTCCAGCCATATAACCCATACTTCTCCCTTGTGCATTTTCTTCTGCTGTCAAAAACAAGTATAATATTTTCTTGTCAAAGTGGTAGTTCTGTGGACTTTGATTTTGTTACGATGTTGCACTTTGATTTTGTTATGACGTGAACACAGTTTGGTGAGAGCACTATTTTCACAAGCAATGCATTACTAGACAGCCAGGTGCTGCTTCACCACATGCATTCTCATCACCTCCAAATTGTACAGAAATATTGTTTCTGGCACTACAAAGAAGTCTTTTAGCTAGGTTGCATATTAGATAATATTAAATTCCCTTAAGTTCCGACTGGCCAACTGGTTGAGGGATCATAGTTTTACTTTGCACGTTGTTTTCATAGTTTGTTCCTTAAAAAAAAAAAAAATCACACTTTGATATAACTTCTGTGAAAGAGTGTAGGTGTTAGATTTATAATCTCGGTGTGTAAATAAATTCCCACTTGGAAAATACTAGTTGCCCTTTTAAGAAATGAATAACTTTATGTGACCATCAGCTTTGGGATTAATTAAAAAATACGATGGTATCTTATCCCAAAGACAAAATTATCAGTCCTCTCTTAAACCTGTCAGACCCAGTGGATCCTTTCCCATCATATATTTTAGGGTTTCAGCTTGTCTTCACGCAGGACGTTTGGACAGCGCTCCCCCCATTTCAGTGTGTGCACACATCAACAGGGATCTTGTTAAAATGCAGATTCTGATTAACTGAGTCTGACAGGAGGTCTGAGATTTTGCATTTCTAACAAGATCCCAGGTGATGGCCGTGCTGCTGGTCTGTGGACCACACTTCGGCATGATTTTAGGATACAAGCAATAAAAAGATGGTATTTAGAAAAAAAAAATCCTTGGTTTGGGAAATTATTTACTTGAGCTCTAGACTCTTGGAAAATGAGCAGAGAACTTATGGTTTGCTTGTAGAACCAGGACCCTGTAATTATGGGGCTTACTTCTGCCATGTAAATCTCTTTTGGCTTGTTCTGCATCCATAGTTCCTTTAAGGAATCTCTCCTGCTCCATTCCATGCGTGGATGGAGAATGATAATTAGGGAGTTGATTTCCCCAAAAGGGTTGACTTACCCGAGCACCATTACCACTTTTTTCCTACCACAGGGTTAGTGCATGCCCAGGATGGATATACACACCTCTCCGGATGAATATGTGGGTTCTTAGGGGGGAAGTCCCCATTCTGATGACAATATTCAGCTGGAAAGATGTGCTGCTGGTCCTATTTGTAGAAGAGGAAGCCAACAGACAGAACTAAGCAGAGCCAACAATATTCTTATACCTCAGGTAGGGGATCAGGCCTGATGGAAGTCAGCTTTCCGACTGCATAAGCTTATACAGTTCCTAAGATATTTTCAGCTGTGCTTTTCTCCACTTGCAGCTGAAAGTATTTTGATCAATACATTTGCAGAGTTTGGGTCGATTGGTCCACTGAATAGCTGTGTCTTCACTTGGTTTCCCCAGAAAAGAAGGCCAGAGGCAAAAGCTTCTATGCTACTAATTCATTAGGAAACGGAATCCAGGGAAGGTGGAAGTGAGGTAGGGAAGGAGGATCAACACAAGGGTGTGTTACTGAGCTGACCATTAACTGGAATCCAGCTCATCTAATTGCCAAATCCTGAAGGATCCAGCGCCCGTCCCACTCCGTACTATACCCGTCACCTCCGCCAGCCTGCTCTGCCCTGCCCTTTCCCCTGCTGTACCTGTTCTCCCAGCCCCTGCTGCTTAGTGTAACCCCAGCTTCACCTGCCTCAGGTCAGCAGGGATGGCTTTTGGGGGCCACCTCCCCACTGTGGAGGCTGGGCGTGGGGACAAGGACGTGAAATGAAGACACTGGATGGGGAAGAGAATGTCTCCACACTCCAGAAGTGCAAACAGTGAGCCATGTGGAGGGAAAGGGCACTGATACCATGGAATGCTTTGCAGTTTTAAGCCGAATGAAGCTGAACGTACCTCTTTAACCTTAGGTGTTGCTTATTAAGAAACATTTTTCTTTCCTTTGCATCACAGTGAGGGCTTTTGCTGGCACTGGTTCTCCCTCCAGAGCCCAGAGGTGTCTGACAGAAAGCAGAGCTCAGTGCTGCCCTCAGAGGAAAGGAGGTGAGGCCTGACAGCAGCAGGAGAAGCTGGGTGCAGGCAGCTGGTGCTGACGGGCACGGGGCTGGCCAGGTCCCTGCAGCACACTTCCAACCTCACTACAGAGCCGCGCTGTGAGCGCAGCCCAGCTCGGAATGGCAAGCATCTCCCTGCTCTTCATGAAGTGCTATGCTTTGCAAATTATTTACCTTAAACATATAAATGAATTAGAGCAGATTCAAGATAAACCCCCTTAATAAGGCATCTCTCATTTGTGTTCCCCCCAAACAGGGCCAATAGCATTCATATGCAATGATTCAGCCTCTCATCCTTATCCCCACCCCATCCCTGCACCCATCCCTAGAGGCCGCCCTGACCCAAGAGAAGTCTATTGTCCTTCACTCTGCCACCCCCTCCGCTCCACGGGGAGGATTTTTCCTTACTCTACTGACTGTTTCTTCACTTCAAAATGAAAGTCAAGTATATAATTTGGAGAAAGAGTAATGACAGAAAAATAGAGTGGCCACTTGGATATATTTTGGAAGCAACAAAGAATTACAGCTGGGAAAATTGAGGGGAAAAGGAAAGAGATGTGAATGGGAGAGGGAAGAATGATGCTAGAACTGTATGGTTCAGGGTGTAGGGACGGAATTTGGTATTTTCAGAGTGAACAGGGTCTTGCCTGCAGCTACTGTGAGACATTAACCTGCTCAATGGCCAAGTGGGAAAGAATATTTTAAGCATCAGTGGTTTATACATGAGACCTTCCTTTACAGCTTTCTGAAAGATTTTATTATAGATTTAATTTGCTTTTCAATTAATTCTCTCAACTCCAAGCTGTCAGGATCTGACCCTGTACAGAAGATCCTTTAAAGCAAGATGGAGCTAGCCTGAGTTTGGGTGGGTCCCACCTGAAGGAGACAGTGACGTTAACCTGAGCTTGCATCTGAGATGGGGCAGACCCAGCACCCGCACGGTACGTCACACCCATGTTCAGCCGTGTGGCATGGCTGCTAGGAGGCTGAAAGCCGCCCTGGAAGGGAATGCTGCCTGGAGATGGAAGAGGCAGGAAGGAGGGGATGTCCAGCTACTCCTCACCCCTCCCCTGCTCCCTCCCCACCACCCTGCCTTGCTCCCATCAGGGGGTAGTAAGGCCAGTGCTTCCAGTGGGGCCAGTATCCCCTCAACTGCATGGGAATTACGAACCTGCTTGTGCTGGGCTGTGTGGTGAGAACTGTTTACAACATCTCAGATGGTTCGACTCTGTTTTAATGGCATCTTTTTCATCCTCAGTCGAGGTCTGTCATAACAAAGTCCTATAAATCATGACAGCATTCCCGGTTACCACCTCCAGCCTCACGGCCCTGATACAGGGCCCATCAGTCTTGTCGGGACTCATCTCATCATCTCACCATCTCACCATGCTTGGCACGTGGGCTGCCTTGCTGCACCGCTTCTGCGTTCCCTCCGACTTCCCACTGCGAGCAGCTCAGCCGACCCAGAAGGGGGGCCGCAGCAGAGTTTAATCAGACCCTGTGGGGGCCAGGAAGATGGATGAGACTTGGGACTGAGGGTTAAGGGGTGGGGAGGGGGAAGAAACAGGTCAGCAGCATTTAGGTCTCAGAGGAGCTAAATATTTCAGAACCTGGAATCCGCTGTAGATAGTTGCAGGGGTGTCTGAGTGTGTGTGAGAGAGAGTACTTTGTGCTGGTAGATTCACAGACCTCAGCAGGCCCCAGCAGCTCAAAGGGTAAGACTTGTTCATTATTGATTCTCCACCATGTTTGATTAGAACTAGAAATGGAGATGGGGCGGGGGGGGGGTAACGCTAAGCCCTTTGATGTTTGCAGTAAGTCAAGGTCTTAATAGTTTTTTAAAAAGGGGGTATATAGCTCGTGCTCTACCTCCTGTGTCAGCTCAGGGTGCAATCCTCATCTTTTTATCCTTACAGAAAGTGAGCACCAGCCCCGAGAACACAGGAAATCCCAGCTGACTCGAGAGACAAATAAGCACATTAATAAATCATATGTAATGAAAAATAAATAAATAAATACAACTGCTTCCTGAGAAGTACACTGCTGTTCAAAGCTGCCCTCTGTTGTCCCTCTGGCCGGGCTGCTCTTCCCTTGACCAGCCGAGATGGAAGACCGGATGCGTTTCCTTCCACCTTTGCTGTGGTTTTCCAGCACGATCTTTTCTCCACCTTGACTTTCCTGAGTCTCTGCAACAAAGGAGAGGGACAGAGGATGGGGACATCCATGGATCTGCTGAATTGTGGGCTTTTGCCAGGTGATATTAACCATGAACAAAAGTTGAAGGGACAGGAAAACGTGGGAGGTGGGCATGAAAAGTTTTAGAGAATGTGTTCCTTTCCTCTGCCAAGTGTCTGTGTGGGTGCTGCACACCCGTTCCTCCCTGTCCCCTGGATGCTGCTGGCTTTCACAGCATTTGCTCCAGCTCAGGCTGGTGGTCTAGCTGAAGCCTGAAACCTTTCTGGGCCAGCGGCCATCAGAAGTCTTTCCCTTCCAGCTCCCTGTCTTTTCCCACTTCACTCTTGCTTCCACTCAGGTCCTCTCGCTTTTCCTAATAGAGCCCCTCAGCTCTGCTCCCCCTTTCCACACACTCACTGGGCTTCTGCCAAAGACCCTTCTGCTATTCTCTAACACTTCCTTCACACCTCCCTAAATTCTACATGCACCGCCTCAGAGACTGTCTCCTCCCGTGTGCCTTGACGATCACAATATTCAGACGATCTGGAGAGTCCCTTCCCACTGTCTGACCACCTGAGCTCCAGTTTTGCCGTTCCACCACCTCGCTGGGTATCAGTATGGAGCCACCCTGCAATTGTGAAACTCAGCACACTTCTGTTAACACCACCACTTTCTTCAGCTCAAAGTCTCAGATATATCTTGAATTCTTTGTTCACTTACATCTTCACCTTCCCACCAATCACCATGCTCTGGGAATACTCTATAAATGCCTACAATCCCTTCCTGCCTTTTCATTCCCATTGCTGCTGGCCCTAGATATACTGTTCCCACCACTGCCTCTTCTTGTATGTATAGCTGTCTGTCCATCTATCTGTGTAACTCTGGGGGGAAAATCCCGGAGCTATCTATCTATCTATCTATCTATCTATCTATCTATCTATCTATCTATTTATCTATCTATATCTATCTATCTATCATCTATCTATCTATCTATCTATCTATCTATCTATCTATCTATCTATCATCTATCATCTATCATCTATCTAATCTATCTTACCTGACTCTTGGCTATTTATCTAAACTCTAGTCCCTTCCTATTCCAATCTCTCACCCTGAACAGCTGATATACACATTTGACTTCTTCCCCCCTACCCCACCCCCATTTCCAGGATGAGAAAACCCTCTTGTTTATAGGAAATCCCCAAATAATGGGAGGCAAAGCCTTGCCTCTCACTACAGCTGTTGAAAGGAAATGGGCATCTACAGCCCCTTTTGGCCCCTTGGAAGCTAGGGAATAGGCATGTGACCTGAGCCTGGCCAAATTTAAGTTCCTACCAGGGAATCGGAACTGGGAAGGTGCTGCAGAAGACACGGGGAGTTGCAGATAATTTGCAGAGGCAGGAGCAGAGTTCCGCAGCATGGCCCCGAGTGATCAGGTGCGGAGTGAAGATGCCCCTGGGATGGCCCTGCGGTGCCTCCTGCCGGGATGACCTGGATGGGATCTTCCTGGGTCCCAGCCCCTGGAATCCTGCCCATTTTCCAATCTACTTTCACATGCTTCCTATCTATTCTGTAAGCTACACAATACCCTCCAGTAAGTTCTTTTCTTGTTTAAGTTATCCAGCTATCATAACCATATTTTCTAGTTTCTAGTTTCCTTATTTGGTGCTCCAATATCTTGGGGCCTTGCTGCCCCAGGAGGGACTGTGCATTCCAGGGCTGGCCAATTCCCAGAGATGGTAAGCAGTCCATCTGCTTTTCATATGCCAACCAACCACTCCCAAGCTCGTGGCCCCACCACCTCCTTCATAAGCTCTCACACTCTGGGCCACTCGCCCCCCTCTCCTAATCACCACGAGGCTGGGACCAGACAATGAGAGGCAGACCCAATGCCCACTGAGATTATTATTTCAGATCCCACTGAAGTCATTTAAACTAGCCAGACCTATGCCTTCTGACCCTGCCTGGCTCATTCCTTCCCATGGAAAACACAATAAAGGCTCTTGTCCCTGTTTTCTCATCACTTCTTCTGCCTTCTGACCAATCCTGGTCCTTTCCCAAGTGGCCCTGTGTGGCCTGGTGTGCCTCCTGTTTTTAAGGACCTGTGAGTATACAAAACACTTCTTCCTTCTTAATAGTCATTTCCATATTTGCATGTTAACTTACCATATCTGATTAAAACAAATCCCACATGACCTTAAGACACAGTTCTGAAGTTCACAGTTAAGAACCCCAAATGATATCATTCCTGTCTTATTCGAGTTTGTGGAG